>CAUYUJ010016383.1:0-110000 GCA_963575745.1 Prorocentrum cordatum | reverse complement strand
TCACATCTGCAGTGTGCACGGTATTGTTCAGTTCCCTTGTCGCGCGCACAGTGCGCTCTTGCATTGTCAGGTTTGTTCTGCACGCCACGTTGTGTAGCCTCCCCGCTTTGTGCATGTTGTGGTCTCGTGTCACACTTTTCATGCTCTTAATCTCTGGCTTGAGATGCTCCCGCAACCCATTTGGGCTAAGCCTGCATGCAACCGATAGCACCTGTTCGAGGCCGCTGGCTAAAGAGGCGTCAAGAGGCGTTGAAGATCGGGGCCGGTTCGCGGGTCCTGGGGCCGTCGGCGGCCCGCCGTCCGCTTTGTCGCCCGCCCGCGACGTGGTCTCCTCGCCCCCCCCCCCCTCTCCTGCCCGTCCAGGGTCCCGAACGGGGGTCAGGCCGTTTTCCGCCAGCGCAATGAACGGGTCCCACGCACCTGGAGCCGTTGGTTTCAGCCCTTAGTCTTCCTGTGCTACCTTTGTCCCGCCTTGGCAGTTGCCCGCCCCATTTTGGTTCGGTGTGCAGCCTCTCCCCCTCCCCTCTCTCCCCCGTCAGCTGTTTGGCTCGTGAGTGCCTGTCTCGCACATTCTCTCGGCTCTCGAGCTGCACCTCCCGTGCCATCCGCCCGACCAAGTGATGGCGCCCAAGTTCTCGAAGCCTGCGCCGATGCCTTGGCCCGCCAAGGCGCGCGCCGCGGGGGAGGCACCGACCTCCAACGCAAGGCCGACGCAGCGCCCTGTTCAGCAGGTAAGCTTGTCGGAGAGCGAAGACGAGGAGTTCGACATGATGTCCGAGGCGGCGACCTTTCGGACGGCACCGACAGTGCACGCGGAATCAGCGACCCCCGCTGAGGACGCCGATGGAGGCGGCGGTGCGGGGGCCGCCCCCAGTGCCGCCGCCTCCGATGGCGCCTCGGCGATGCCTGCGTCGGCGGTGGTGCCAGTGACGTCGGCCGCCCTGGCAGCGGCAGCCGCGTGTGCCGACTGCGCCGCGGAGCAGCGCCGTGGGCTGGGCGCGCTCACCCTCGCGCTCCACAACCTTCAGCTGAGGGGGCATGCTGTGGGTGGCCGTGGCGGCCGCGGGGCGCGCAGCACTGCTGACGGCGAGCGCGTCGGGGACGACGGGGCCGCCAGCGAAGCTCCGAGTGCTGCGACCGCGGGTGCCCTCAGCTCAGCGGCCATGGGGGCAAACGCCGCCGCCGACGCAGCAACGAAGCCGTCTACGGCCAGGCCCCCCAGTCGAGCGACGGCGCACCAGCCGCGCTCGAAGACGCAGAGATGATGACGGAGGAGGACTACGCTGAGGCGGGCTACGTCCACTGCATGGGCGCATACTGGGTCCCGCCGCACCGCCTGGGCTGGCGTCGGAGGTGCGCGGCGCTGGACGACTGGAAGATCATGGCGGTGGAGTACGTGGACGAGCTCAGCTGCGCGGAGATGCGCCGCTATGCGGAGGCCAAGGAGCACAACGAGAAATACCCCGAGCTGAGGAAGGGCAAAGAGGGGCAGTGCAAGCTGTGCGTGTGCTCGAACTGCGTGGCGACGACGCAGGGCATCTCCGAGCACGAGGCCGTGACGCGCGCTGCGCGCGCGAACCAGGGCCCAGGCTCCATTGGCCATGCCGCCAAGCGGGTGGCGAAGTTCCGTGCGAGCTTCGACTACATCAAGGAGGGCATGGGCGTTTTGGTGGGGTTCGCGCTTTCAGAGGAAGGCTTGCTTGCCCTGCGGAGGTCGACGGAGGGCGTGGGGGTGGGCATCGACCCCGAGAACACGGGCGCCCCCCCAGCCGCGGAAGAAGTGGCGAGGGAGGTGGGCCGCCCGATGGCGAGGGAGGTGGGGGTGGTGCCAGGGCCGCCCCATGCGCCGCCCCCGCCCCTCGAGGAAGAACCTCCCAGTGATGAGGGGAACGACCCATCAGCCCGACAGGGGCGCGGAGGACCAGGGGCTCCAGCTGACCGAGGTCAAGACCGTGAAGGAGGTCACGGACATCGAGCCCCTGCTGCGGCTCGGCCTATCCAAGAAGTCGTTGAAGCGTATGGCGCGGGCCTATGGCGTCCTCAAGTTCGAGACCATGCGCGCCCACATGCTGGGCGGCCTGGGGCCCATCCTGGAAAAGAAGGAGGACATGGTGAGGGGCGCCGAGGCGCAGGGCGGAGTCCAGAAGTGGCTCGACGCGCTGAACGAGGAGGCGGAGGTGGATGTGGGAAGGCTGAAGAGGGGTGTCCTGGAAGCCTCGGGGATCGCAGATGCCCACCTGGGACACAAACGGGCCTGGAAGGAGGAGTGCCAGGGCAACACCGCGGCGCAGGAGGCCCACCGCCGCATGGGCGACTACACGGACCAGTTATACCGTGGCAAGGGCTTCACGTTCAACATGTACTACAAGTGCGCGGCCAACAAGACCTGGGATAATCCCAGGGGATGCTGCTCGGTGATCCGCTCGGATCGCTGGTCACAGCTGCTCTCATGCGCACAGGAGGCAGCGGGGGAGACGGGCCAGCGCTGGTACTGCCACTGCGGTGCGCGCTACTCGACCTCCTACGGAGTCTGCATCGAGTTCATAGAGGAAGAGGCGGACCCGCCACACGCGTACTACATGCACGCGGAGCATCCCGAGGAGGACATCCGCGACCTGAAGGCCCTGCTGCGCTACGACAAGCTCACGAAGGAGGGGATCTCAGTGGTCAACGCGGTGGACCTCCTGAGGTGCCTGCCCAAGGTTGAGCCGCTGGCGGTTGGCACCGTCTTCAAGCGCTATGCTCCACACCAGGCACAGTGGGAGGGCCACTATGTGCTGATGGAGGGGCTCACCTGGGAGAGCTTGGCCAAGTTCGAGTGGACCGACCTCTGCGCGCAGGTCGCCTGGGGACTGAACGACCCAGAATGGGAGGGCTACAGCAAGAAGGTGCGGAACAAAGCCAAGAGGGGGCGCCTGGAGATGGCGCGCAGGGAGTTGGCGCTCTACGAGCGCCGCCGCAACCTGAAGGCGGGCAGCCTCTCGGGCGGCGGGGGTGGTACAGGGGTCGCCCCGCGCGCCACCCCCGTGCGCAACGCCAGCGCCCCGCCAGCGAGCGGGGCCCGCGGCGGCCGGGGCCCGCCGCCACCGCCAGCTGGAGTCCCGCCAGAGGCCGCGGCCATCATGGGCCCCCCCGCCGCCGCCGCCGACGGCGCCCCATGATGTGCCGCCGCCGCCGGCGCGCCCGCCGCCGCAGACGGGCCCGTTCCCGCAGCAGACCCCAAGCGCTGCAGCCCTGAACGTGGCCTTTGGTGAAGACCTTGGGCGCCAGATCTTTGGGCCCTGAGGGCGGGCGGGGGGCAGTGGCGACCTCGGCGGGGAGGCGTGGGCGCTGCCGTCGCAGGTCTTTGCTGCCATTGTGCAGGGAGCGGGCCAGCAGGCCTGAATGATAATGCCCAGCAGGTCCCAGGGCCTCGGCAGGCCACGTGAGTCCATGCCAAGTTGCCTAACTTGCCACGTTCTGTAGTGCGGTGTGCCCACAGCGGCGCCCCCCTCGCGTGGCCTCGGCTCGGCGCATGACTACCTGTGCGCCCAGCCGCCTTGGCTCGCCAGCTGGCTTACCATCTCGGCCTCCTCGCGTTCACTTGCGCTCATTGGCCCCGCTGGCGGTGCTGGGGCGACCCCGTGTACTGCAGCGTCGCCGTCGGGCGCCTGGCCATTTTGGCCTGCCATCTTGGCCTCCTCTCGCGCCTTCTTGCGCTTGTAGGCCAGGATGGCGGTACTGGGGTCGGCCCTTGTGCTGCTATGCCGCCGCCGGCGCCTTACTTTTTGCTGAAGGGACCAGCTGCCCTCGGCCTGGCGCCTGCTGCTGCGTGCACGTCAGACCCGCCCTTGGCTTGCCATCCAGGCCTTGCCTCGCGTCTTCTCGCGCTAGTTGGCCTGGGTGGCGGTGCTGGGGTCGCCCCGTGTGCTGCTGTGCCGTTGCTGGTGCTACACGTTGGGCTGTTGGCCCAACTGCCCACAGTGCGAGCGCCTGACGCTGCAAGCATGTCAGACCCGCCCTTTCACCCAGTGGAGGTGCGCGCTACATACTGGCAGTGAGGCAGCCACAAGGACGCTCTTCCCTAGGTGGTTGAGCCGTGGTGATGTGGTGCACGAGACCGCTAGTAGTAGTAGTAGTAGTAGTAGTAGTAGTAGTAGTAGTAGTAGCAGCAGTAGTAGTAGTAGTAGTAGTAGTAGTAGTAGTACTAGTAGTAGTCGTATTAGGAGTCGTAACCGTAGTAGTAGTAGTAGTAGTAGTAGTAGTAGTAGTAGTAGTAGGAAGCAGTGGTAATAGTAGTAGTAGTAGTAGTAGTAGTAGTAGTAGTAGTAGTAGTAGTAGCAGTAGTAGTAGTAGTAGTAGTGGTGGTAATAATAGTCGTAATCGTAGTTGTAGTAGTAGTAGTAGCAGTAGTAGTAGTGGTAGTAGTAGTAGTAGTAGAGGTAGTAGTAGTAGTAGTAGTAGTAGTAGTAGTAGTATGAGAGAGCGCGCCCACAGCGCCGACACAAGGGGGGGGGTCCCTTTAGCTACCACTCCTCCCTTCCACCTCCCCTGCTGGAACCCCCCCCCCCTCCCTTTTTCGCCCCCCCTGAAGCTCGCTCCCTCTCTCTCTCTCTCTCTCTCTCTCTCTTTCGCCACTCCGAAGCTACCCCCCCCTTTTCCAAAGCAAAGGGGGGGGGAGCTTAGCTACCCCCCCTCCCCTTGACCCCCTCAGCCGGAAGCTCCCCCTGCCCGCCCCCCTTTGGTTCCAAAGGGGGAGGGGAGCTTAACAGCCCCCCCAGCCCCTCCCTCCCTTTCGCCACTTCGGAGTTGCCCCCCCCCTTCCAAAGGGACGGGGGGCTTAGCCCTTCCCCCCCCCTCCCTTTGACCCAGCTTTGCCGGAAGCTACTCCCCCCTTCCCCCCTTTGGTTCCATAGGGGGGGGGGGAACTTAGCAGCCCCCCCCCCTCTCCCCCATTGTGGGCGCCCTGGATGCTACCCTCCTTCCTCCCCTCCTTACGAAAGGTAGGGGGAGCTTAGCTACACCCCCCCCAAAGGGGAGGGGGGGCTTAGCAGCCCCCCCCTCTCCCCCCTTTCGGCACCCGGACCTGCCCCCCCTCCCTCCCCCCTTACGAAACGGAAGGGGTGCTTAGCTACCGCCCCCCTTTTATCTGGATAACAACACATGACCACCCCCGAACTCATCTTCCCCCCTCCTCGTCCCTCCTCCCTCTCCTCGTCCCTCCCTCTTCTCCTTCCCTCCCTCTACCCTCCTCTCCCTCCTCTTCAGCCCTCCGCGTCTTTTCTCTCTCTCTCTCTCTCTTTTCCCCGTCCTCCACTTCCTCTTCTCTTTTATCCTCTCCTTCTGTCCCTCCTCCCCTATTTCCCTTCTTCCCTCCGTATCCTCCTCCCTCCCTCCTCTCCCCCCTTCTTCGCACCAGCAATTCGACTCACTGTTTTTCCCCCTCCAGGGGCGCTATTGGGTGTGCCACATTTAGATTAATCCCGCGCTTCGCGCTGTTACCACGTATTTCTCCTCTGCCCTTACTCCCTGCCTCTCCGTAATCATTTTGGCTCAAGTTCGTGTCAGAGTTTTCTTATTAAAGACGCTTCGCGTTCACCGCCCGCCCACTGCAGTTCTCGCTGGACGAGGCGAAGACGGCTCCACTACGGAATGAACACATGCAGAAAATCATAGCAGACCCCCCGCAGGTGTGTTTTGTTTTTCTTGCCTGCGCTCCATTGTTGTTCCCATCCCATAGCCTGTTATTGTCAACCATGTCGCGTGGTTGATCGATAGTAGAGTTGCCGTTTGGTCGTCGTCCCGTCATGAGTACCGACGAATCCATGATATGGACGTTGGCTCTCTGGGCCCTTGCTTACTATTTACACCAGCTGGCCAGACATAGCCCGAACACTGCCCAAGATCAACCAAAAACCGCCCGAAGGCTGCCTACAAGGAGCCAGGCAGGGACCTATGCGGCTCAGGCGGGCGTTGAACGGCCCAAGTGACAGCACGTCCGTGTCCGTGTTGGGCCGTAACTCCGTCGGAATGCCATTGAGCATCGGGCCGGTTTGGGGCCAGTTTGGATGTTGTTTTGGGTCCCGCGTGAAGCCCAGGAGCGTCCAACATTGATCCTGGATCGAGTTCCAAAACGACAGATATGACGCAGGGAGCGACAACGACGACTACGACGACGATGACGGCGACGACGACGACGATGATGACGACGATGACGTGGACGACGACACATGTAGACCAAGCGTGAAGCATAGCAGTCTGTGTCCGCGAGCAAGCACATGTAGGCTTCGGGGGCTCCAAACGGGGTGGTGATCATATTGTGTGGTGAGTCGGTGGGGATTCGGGGTCACCGCACGGTTTTGGGACTCGGGTCGTTCTCCGAGGACGTTTCGGGTGAATGGGGCGTCCGAGGTCCCAAAACCGTGCGTTCACGGACCGTGCGGTGAGGTCTTGGGGGATTTCGAGGTCACCGCACGGTCTGTCACCGCACCGTTTCGGGACTCGAGAAGGCTTCAAGTGGTACCATTCGTGAAGTCTCTCGGGCTCCCTTGGGGGTCGTGTTGGGGCCTCTTCTGGGCCAGTCGGGGCGTCTTCGGGCTTCTTGGGGGCCTCTCTGGGTTTCTTGGGGCTCTTGGGGCCTCCTGGGGTTCCTCTTGGGACGGAGAGCTCGAACAGTTTGTTCGGGCTCCTCTTGTTGGGCCCTCTTGGGCCGTCCTGGGGGCCTCTTAGGCCGCCTTGGGGCCCTCTTGGGCAATATTGAGGCCTTTTTGGCGGCCTTTTGGAGCGATCATGGAGCCCTCTTGGGCCGTCTTGGAGCCCTCTTGAGGCCGTTTTGGGGCCCACTTGGGTCGTCTTGGGGCCCTCTTGGCGGCCTCGTGGCGGCCTCGTGGGCCGCCCCGTCCGTCTTCAGTAAGAACCGGGCCGATTCTAGGCTGTTTTGGGTCCGTTTTGGGGCCCGCGTGGGGCCCCGAATCTTCCAAAATGGACCCCGGAGCGCGCCCAGAAACGGCGTCCAAATCTGACAGATGGAAAATGACACCTGACGAGCCCGAAGAGTAGTTGTAAGAAGCGTTCGGGTCACTCCCGGGGAGACGAAAGTCGTGAAACAACCATCGTATTTGCGATACTTTTTGACATGCCAGCTTTTCGGCGAGAGCGGGCCGCATGAGGCCAACGAGGGGCCCCGACGGGGCCGAAATGGCGCCAACATGCGCCCCGGAGGCGTCCTCAGAACGATCTGGAAATCGAGCTCGTCTTGGAAGCCGTCTTGGAGGCGTCTTGGGGACCGGAAAGGGGCTTGGGCGCAGCCGGGCGGCGGAATGGCGGAGGCTCCCGGGGGAGGGATTAAGGCACGGATTCAGGGGGGATACTACAGCGTTGTAAGGAGCTCTGGTAGTTAAATTTTAAACGCCCCTCAGCCCGGCGGGCGGGCGGATTTCAGACGCATCGCGTTCGCCGCCCGCCCATTTCAGTTCCCGCCGGACGAGGCGAAGACCGCTCCACGACGGCATGAACATATGCAGAACATCATGCAAGACCCCCGCAGGTGTGTTTTGATGTTTCTGCCTGCGCTCCATTGTTGTTCCCATCCCATCGCCTGTTAGGGTCAACCATGTCGCGTGGCTGATCGATGGTGCGTTTGCCGTTTGGTCGTCGTCCGGTCACGAGTATCGACGGATCAGTGTCATGGACGTTGGCTCTCTGGGCCCTTGCTTACTATCCACACCAGGAGGCCAGACATAGCCCGAACACTGCCCAAGATCCACCAAAACGGCCCGAACGCTGCCTACAAGGAGCCAGGCAGGGACCCATGCGGCTCAGGCGGGCGTTGAACGGCCGAAGCGACAGCACGTCCGTGTTGGGCCGTAACTCCGTCGGAATGCCATTGAACATCGGGCTGGTTTGGGGCCAGTTTGGATGTTGTTTTGGGGCCCACGTGAAGCCCAGGAGCGTCCAACATTGATCCTGGATCGAGTCCACAAGTGACGTAGGTGTGGGAGCAGGTGTATGTAGGTACAGCACGAGTTGTAGGTCCCAGGTAGGGGGTCGGGTTTCTGACGATGCGTGCAGGCGTCTGGGTCGATGTTTGTCTTCGACGTCATGTTCTGTTTGGGCGTGAACTCAGACATGGCGTGCTGCGTCATGTGGCTTCATGCCATAGCACTTGACACTCTGCTGGAGATCTAGTGGCCTTCGTGCCTGGGTTGTGGGTTCCGAAGCCTCTTGGGTGCTGCTCGGGGTTGCGTGGAATGCCTTGCGAAAACATATGGATACTGTATGGTGTTTGTCGTGAGCGTCGGGTGGTTCCCTGCGGGCGTGGATCCCTGATACTATGGAGGTGTGTCGAACGCTTCATGGCTGAAGTTGCATCCCAGTGGCACCGCTGGAGGCATATCGATCGAAGGTAGTGGGGTTGGAAGAGGAGGAGAAACAGGAGGATGAGGACGATGAGGAGGACATTGGGGAGGAAAAGAAGAAGGAGTAAGAAATAGAGGAATGTAGTAGGGGTGACGCAGGGAACGACAACGACGACGACGACGATGGCGGCGACGACGACGACGACGACGATGACGATGACGATGACGACGACGATGACGTGGACGACGACACGGGTAGACCAAGCGTGAACCATAACAGTCTGTGTCCGCGAGCCTCCGGGATGCCTGTGAGGTGTTTCTTGAGTATGTAGGCTTCAAGTGGTACGTACCATGCGGGCACCAGTGAAGTCTCTCGGTCCCTCTTCGGGGTCTTGTTGGGGCCTTTTCTGGGCCTGTCGGAGGCGTCTTCGGGCTTCTTGGGGGCCTCTTGGGTTTTCGTGGGGCTCCTCCTGTGGGGCCTCTTGGGACGGAGGGCTCGAACAGAGTTTGTTCGGGTTCCTCCTGTTGGGCTCCTCTTGGGCCGTCCTGGGGGCCTCGCCTTGGAGTCCTTTTGGGCACTATCGGAGCCTTTTTGGCGGTCTTTTGGGTCGTCGTGGGGCGATTCTGGAGCCCTCTTGGGCCGTCTTGGAGCCCTCGTGGGCCGTCTAGGGGTCCACGTGGGTCGTCTTGGGGCGCTTTTGGCGGCCTCTTGGGCCGCCCCGACTGTCTTCTGGTAAAACGGGGCCGGTTCTAGGCTGTTCTGGGTCCGTTTTGGGGCCCAAGTGGGGTCCCAAATCTTCCAAAATAAATCCCGGAGCGCGCCCAAAAACGGCGTCCAACTTCAATATATGAAAAATACGCCAGACGAGCCCGAAAGGCAGTTGTACGAAGCGTCGGGGTCACCCCTGGGGAAGCGAACATAGTGAAAAAATAGTACTTGCGATATTGTTTGACCTTCTAGCTTTTCTGCGAGAACGGGCCACGAAGGCGCTCTCGAGGGCACTGGGAGCGGATTGCGGAGGCCGAGAAGGCACCCCGACGGGGCCGAAATGGCGCCAAACTGCGCCCCAGAGGTGTCCTCAGAACGATCTGAAAATCGAGCTCGTCTTGGAAGCCGTTTTGGAGGCGTTTCGAGGGCCGACAGTGGGCTTGGGCGCAGCCGGGCGGCGGAATGGCAGAGGCTTCTGGGGGGGATTCAGGGGGGGGGACTAAAGCATTGCAAGGAGCTCTCGTAGTTAAGTCCTGCACGCCCCTCAGCCTCGTGGGCTGGCGGATTCAAGTGGCGTGCGCCATTCCGCCGACCCCCAGACAGAGTCAGAGCTTGCGACGATCGTGGAAGTTCTCCAATGGCCTTCGGCCCAATCCGCCACCGTGCTTGGGTTGCGGGTCAGGAGCCTCTCGGATGAATCTGAAAGTCTCTTAGGATGCTTCTCAGTAGGGTGGAACTGGTAGGCCGTTTGGGCCTCTTGGGAGCTTTTTGGGGCCGTCTTGGAGGCTTTGGGGCCATCTTGGGGGGAAAGGCTCGAAATATCAGTTCGCATTCCCCCTCTTGGTCTCCTCTGAGGGTCCTCTTGGGGCTCCTTCGGGCCGTCTTGGAGGTCCTTGAGGCCGTCTTAGGGCCCTCTTGGGCCGTCTTGGGGCTCTCTTGGGGGCCTTATCGGCCGTTTGGGGCGATCCGGGAATCTCTTGGCAGGCGAGTATGCTGAAAAGGCATGTTTTCCAGTGGTAATGGCACAAGTTTCGCTTCTTGGGCCCTCTTGGCGGTCCTATGGGAGCACCCTTGGGTCGTCTTGGGCACCCCGTGGGCCGTCTCGAAGCCACCTTGGATCGGCGTGCGGATGCCCGGAGACATCCTTGACGCTTTCTTGGACTGTTTTGGCGCTCTGTTTTGGCTCTCGTGGGCCATCTTGGGGCCCTGGAAGGGCTCCAGAGACCCTGGGGATGCGTTTAGGAGCTCGGCCCCCCCCCCCCCCCCCCAGGATGACATTTTGGACCCCAGGGGAGAGGGACATGGGAGGAGGACAACCAAATGTCTCACACGTCTTTTCACCCCCGGCAAGCGGTGGTCGGCGGATCTTCGGGCACATGCACTTGCGAACAACACCCAATGGCATATCCCCACTCTTGCTATTTTCAAGAGGTGCCTTCCGCTTCGATGCAGCCCTGGTCGGCAGATTTGGAGCAAACCGTATACAGGGTGGGTTCCTACGACATTGTGATTTGCAAGGGTCATCCCCTCTGCTGTGAGGATCTCCTCACGCACGGTCATGAGTCAACGATTGATCGCACAGGGGTTTTGATGTGGCCTGGAAGTACGGTCCTGGCCCATGCCTTGCTCGCTTTGGGAGGCGGAGGAGCCTTGTCTGGTCGAACAGTGCTCGAGCTTGGCAGCGGAGTTGGATTCTGCAGCGTAGTCGCCAGTATTTTCGCCCAGGAAGTTGTGGTCACCGATCAGTCTTCCGAGATGCGTGATATTGCCAGGTCAAATCTTAAAGCAAATCAGCGACTCCTGTGGACTTCAGGGGATGCGTCTGTAAGCAGGTGCTGCACGACTTCAGTCTTGGGGCTGGCATGGCCAGGCGTGGGCTATTCGGGAAGCCCTTTCGACGAGAGCGGCCATCGCCGATTTGACCTCCTTATTGCTTCAGATGTGTTATGGAAGACGCCTGCGGCGAATCACCGCCGCCCCCTGCTTTTCAAGAAATGCCGATGTGGCCAACCGTTGGGGCAACGATTGGCCAAGCAATCGGACTATGTGTTCCCCCCTGCCGTGGTGGATCCCCCTGGGGAACACTTGGGAGAGGAAGAGAGCGGAGGAGGAGGCCTCTGGAGCCTCATGGGTGCTTCTGGGGGGCCTCTTGGAGTCCTCTTGAGGGCCTCTTGGGGGCCTCTCTGGGCCGTCGTGGGGTCTTCTTGGGGCGCTTTGGGCCTGTCTTGTGGATCTGGGGGGCCGTCTTGGGGCCGTCTTGGGGCCCTCTTGGGGGCGTCGTGGGCCGTCTTGGGCCCTCTTGGGGGCCTTCAGGGGCAGTCGTGGGAGCTTCAGGCCCCGTCTTGGGGCTATCTTGGAGGCCCTTGGGGCTGTCTTCGGCTGTCAGAAGCCCGAAGGCTAGAACTCGAAGACCATGTAATAACCATCTGACAGCCAATGACGTTGGCCTTCCGGAGGTTCTCTTGGAGCCCTCTTGGTGCGTCTTGGGGGCCTCTCGGTCCGCCTGGAGGGCCTTTTAGGTTGTCTGGAGGGCGTCATCTTGGGCCACCTTGTAGGCATATTTGGGTCTCTTGGGACCATCCTGGATGTCTTAGGCCCGCCTTATAGGCCATCTTGGAGTTTATTTCTGGACATTGCCCCCTCTTGGGGCCTGGAAGCCCTCTGGGGCGATCTTGGAGGCGCCGTCCTGAGGAGTGCTCTCAAAACCAGAATGTCGAGAAAAAACACCATGCAAAAGCAGCAGTTTTTGCAATCGTTTTGGCATCTTGGGGCAATGTATCATACTTCCAGACGAACGACGGACGATATTTGGATGTGGTGATCGATGGAGCGCCTGCTGTGAGGAGAAGGGAGACCACACATGTCAGGCAGCGTTGATACCAAACAGTGTGTTTCTAGCAATATATGTTGTGCAATCTATGTGGTGCAATCAATCACTTGCTCAACTTGAAACTGTCTTCTCCACCGCTTGTGCATTCATCCCACCCTCCCACCCGCAACTTGGTCGCAAGACCTCTTAAGACCGTGACGGTAGGTACCAAATGGCACTTGACAACGACACCGACGCCGACGACGGCAGCGACGACGACGACGACGCCGCCGACAACGACTACGACGACACCGACGGCGTCTCCAATGACTTCGACGACGACAACGACGTCGACGACGACGACACCGACGACGACGACGCCGACGCCGACGAACACGACGACGATGACAACGCCAACGACGACGACGATGACGCCGACGACGACGACGACGACGCCGACGCCGACGACGACGCCGACGAAGACGACGACGAAGACGACGTCGCCAACGAAGACGACGACGACAAGGGAGGAAGGAGGACGACGACGGCGACAACGATGACAACGACGAGGGAGGAGGGAGGACGGCGACGACGCGGACGACGAGGAAGGAGGGAGGACGGCGCCGCCGACGACGACAACGACGAGGGAGGAGGGAAGCCGACGACGATGACGACGACGACGGCGACGAATTCGGAGAGACGACGACGAGACGCCGACGACGGACGACGACGACGACGAGGGAGGAGGAATGACGACCACGGCGACAACGACGACGGAAACGACGACGACGCCAAAGAGGAGGACGACGACGACGAGGAAAGACAGAGGTCGACGACGGCGACGACGACGACGACCAGGGAGGAGGGACGGCGACGACGACGACGCAAGAGCGCGTGCGCATGTTTTTGTCGAACATACGTGTTGCAAAACCTTGTTTTTACCTAAAAGCGAAGACTGATAGGTTTCTAGTGTCAAAAGAGAGCATCATGACTCCCCAGGGGGGTCTGGGCGGCATCCAGACAGGGATCCGCGGAAGTCGTTTTAAGCAAACAGTTACACACTTCGTGGTCTTCGAGGTCCCAGAACTCCATTCCCGGGCCACATTCTGAATGCCCAGAGCCAATTGTAGGCCACTTCGTGGTCTTCGAGTTCCCAGAACTCCGTTCCTGGGCCATGATTTTGAAGGCCCGGAGCCAACTGTAGGCCACTTCGTGGTCTTCGAGTTCCCAGAACTCCATTCCCGGGCATGATTTTGAATGCCCGGAGCCAACTGTAGGCCACTTCGTGGTCTTCGAGTTCCCAGAACTCCATTCTTGGGCATGATTTTGAATGCCCGGAGCCAACTGTAGGCCACTTCGTGTTCTTCGAGTTCCCAGAACTCCATTCCCGGGCCACATTTTGAATGCTGAGGCAGGCTGATGCTGCAGGCTGAGGCTGAGGCAGGCTGAGGCTAAGGCCGAGGCTGAAGGCAGACTGAGGCTGAGGCTGAAGCAGCTGAGGCTGAGGCTGAGGCAGGCTGAGGCTGAGGCTGAGGCAGGCTGATGCTGAGGCAGGCTGAGGCTGAGGCTGAGGCTGATGCAGGCTGAGGCTGAGGCAGCTGAGGCTGAGGCCGAGGCTGAAGGCAGACTGAGGCTGAGGCTGAAGCAGGCTGAGGCTGAGGCTGAGGCAGGCTGAGGCTGAGGCTGAGGCAGGCTGATGCTGAGGCAGGCTGAGGCTGAGGCTGAGGCTGATGCAGGCTGAGGCTGAGGCAGGCTGAGGCTGAGGCCGAGGCTGAAGGCAGACTGAGGCTGAGGCTGAAGCAGGCTGAGGCTGAGGCTGAGGCAGGCTGAGGCTGAGGCTGAGGCAGGCTGATGCTGAGGCAGGCTGAGGCTGAGGCTGAGGCTGATGCAGGCTGAGGCTGAGGCAGGCTGAGGCTGAGGCCGAGGCTGAAGGCAGACTGAGGCTGAGGCTGAAGCAGGCTGAGGCTGAGGCTGAGGCAGGCTGAGGCTGAGGCTGAGGCAGGCTGATGCTGAGGCAGGCTGAGGCTGAGGCTGAGGCTGATGCAGGCTGAGGCTGAGGCAGGCTGAGGCTGAGGCCGAGGCTGAAGGCAGACTGAGGCTGAGGCTGAAGCAGGCTGAGGCTGAGGCTGCAGGCAGGCTGAGGCTGAGGCTGAGGCAGGCTGATGCTGAGGCAGGCTGAGGCTGAGGCTGAGGCTGATGCAGGCTGAGGCTGAGGCAGGCTGAGGCTGAGGCCGAGGCCGAGGCACTGAGGCTGAGGCTGAGGCTGAGGCTGCAGGCTGAGGCTGAGGCTGAGGCAGGCTGGCTGAGGCTGAGGCTGAGGCTGAGGCTGAGGCTGAGGCTGAGGCAGGCTGAGGCTGAGGCTGAGGCAGGCTGATGCTGAGGCAGGCTGAGGCTGAGGCTGAGGCTGATGCAGGCTGAGGCTGAGGCAGGCTGAGGCTGAGGCCGAGGCTGAAGGCAGACTGAGGCTGAGGCTGAAGCAGGCTGAGGCTGAGGCTGAGGCAGGCTGAGGCTGAGGCTGAGGCTCAGGCAGGCTGATGCTGAGGCAGGCTGAGGCTGAGGCTGAGGCTGATGCAGGCTGAGGCTGAGGCAGGCTGAGGCGAGGCCGAGGCCGACGGCAGACTGAGGCTGAGGCTGAAGCAGGCTGAGGCTGAGGCAGAGGCAGGCTGAGGCTGAGGCTGAGGCAGGCTGATGCTGAGGCAGGCTGAGGCTGAGGCTGAGGCTGATGCAGGGTGAGGCTGAGGCAGGCTGAGGCTGAGGCCGAGGCTGAAGCAGACTGAGGCTGAGGCTGAAGCAGGCTGAGGCTGAGGCAGAGGCAGGCTGAGGCTGAGGCAGGCTGAGGCTGAGGCTGAGGCAGGCTGAGGCTGAGGCTGTGGCTGCGACTGCCGTTGCCACTGCGACTGTCATCGCGAATGCGACTACGACTGCGAGAACAGCATAATTCTACAACTGGAGCCTCATCTGAATCTTAAGGGGAATGCTTCCAGATATGCTCCTACACATCGCTGTTAGGTTGCTTTGCTGGGATATTTTGTATGTTTTTTTGGACACTCGATTTTGATTTCCTTGCGGAACTGAAGGTTTTTGAAGGATTTCGGCATGCGTGCGCGACGACGCGCGCGCGTGCACTTCGTCCTGTTTTTTTACAGGGGATTCTCGCGACGGCACGCGCGCAAGGGCGTTCGAACGATTTCGACATGCGCGCGCTCGAAGCCTGTTCGGTAGTATTTCTTTTGTGAAAATCTTGAAGAACCGACGGTTTTCTTACAATTTCGCGCGCGTAAGCTTTTTTAGAACATCAGTGTTGCGAACCCCTATGTTTTTCTGTATGTTTGTTGGAAACTCGGTTTTGAAACCCTTCCGAAACCGACAGATTTTGAAGGATTCCGGCATGCACGCGCGACGACGCGCGCGTGTGCACTTAGGCACATTTTTTGCAAGGGGTTTTTGAAAATTTATGATTTTGATAAACGAGTATGCGCGCATAGTTTTTTCCAGAGGATGGCGCGGGGGGCCGATACCGGTTTTGCTGGGATACTATGAATTCACAGGTAGGATGGACATTGGTTCAGAATCCGATGTGTTTTGCATCGGTTCCCGGGGGATCTTTAACCCCGGGCGGGGGAGGGTGGTAGAACCTATTTTCTTTCTAGAACGGAGAATCGATGTGTGGCATTATACACATATTTTTATCAGAGTGAGGGGGCCGAAATGGCATTCACTGTCCCTCCTGGGTGCGTGGCTGAAGGGAGCTTCCGCGGTGCGGATTATTGCATTCTAATTTCTAAAGAAAACTCATTGGTGATCCCCCCTCTGGGGCACATTATATTTTTCCCAGCCCTCCTTGGTTGGGTATTCGTTTTGAATACAGCACTGCGGTCTCCAGTCCTTCTCCTCCTCCTCCTCCTCCTCCTCCTCCTCCTCCTCCTCCTCCCTCCTCCTGTCCCGCTCCCCTCTTGTCTCCTCTTGCTTCGTGCGGATTTCGCCATCCCTGGGGGGCTGCGATCTGCGAAATTGTCGCCACTTTCGAGGGCTGCTGGGGAGGCCGTCCCTGGGGAGGGGGGGGGCCTGCGATCTGTGACACTGTCGCCACTTTCGAGGGCTGCTGGTGGGTCCTGCGGAGTGAGGCGCCGCGGGGATCTGAGCGGGACCTCTCCGTCCCTGGGGGGCCTGCGATCTGTGAAACTGTCGCCACTTTCGAGGGCTGCTGGTGGGTCCTGCGGAGTGAGGCACCGCGGGGATCTGAGCGGGACCTCGCCGTCCCTGGGGGGCTGCGATCTGCGACACTGTCGCCACTTTCGAGGGCTGCTGGTGGGTCCTGCAGACTGAGGCTCCCTGGGGGGGTTGGGATCTGCGACATTGTCGCCACTTTCGAGGGCTGCTGGTGGGTCCTGCGGAGTGAGGCACCGCGGGGATCTGAGTGGGACCTCGCCGTCCTTGGGGGGCTGCGATCTGCGACATTGTCGCCACTTTCGAGGGCTGCTGGTCGGTCTTGCGGAGTGAGGCACCGCGGGGATTTGAGCGGGACCTCGCCGTCCCTGGGGGGCTCTGGAGAGCTGCTGTGGGATACGTTAGGCGCAACGGGCGCATGGCGCAGCCAACGGGGGTGATTTGTGAAACAGACCATCTGCCGGGCGATGGCCATAACGTTGCGCCTACACGTATCCCGCGGGGGTTCTCAAGAGCTGCTGTGGGATACGTTGGGTGCAACGGGCTCATGGCACAGCCAACGGGGGTGATTTGTCATTACGTAGCCCTTAGATCTTGATCGGGGACCTGCGAGCCTTCCGATTGCTGCTCTTGCAATCGCATGCGCCTATGTTACGTCATCGCCCCCATTGTAGCAATCCTGATGTACTTATGCCCCGCACTGCGCAAAGGTTGGGTACGTCGCCAGGGTAATTCAATTGAAGTGCCCTTCCTGGGGCTCGCACCGTGCTTTTCACCGGGGAAAGTCTTGAGTCTCAGAATTGTGTTGTTGGCCCCCCGTTTACAACTTCAGCGGAGCAGGTAAGAGCGATCAGTCCTAAACTGATTGTTATTGTTGATGATGCTGTCATGGTTGTTGAACTCTCACTGCTGAGGAATAAGTATTGTTGATCCCCCCCCTCCGGTGACCATTTCATTTTTTCAGTTGAAGTGCTTCCCCTGGGGCGCGCACCCTGTTTTTTTTATCATGGAAAGTCACGGGGCTCAAACTGTCGTTGGCCCCTGGTTTACAACAACAACGGCTCTCGCCTGATACTTCCTCACAACGTGTTCCCAAATCGCGCTCTCGCGCGGGACTTCCTCACAATTTGTATACGAGTCGCGCTCTTGCGTGGGACTTTTTTTCGCAGTTTATTCAGACGATGCGCCCAGGGCGCTCAGGAATCGCACTCTCGCTTCGGCTTGCTTTTCTCACGATTTATTTGGGAATCGCGCTATCGCTCGAGACTTTCTCGCGATTCATGCAGGACCCACGCTTCAGCAACCCGCCTGCTCGACCTGGTCGCCTGGGCCCGCCTTCCCGACCTGCCCGCTATGGGTCTGCCCACCCGATCTGCCCGTCTGGTTCTACCACTTGTTTTCCTGCTCCTTGTTCCCCTCCTGCAGACTCTTCTCCCTCCCCCTTCCGCCCGTCTTCTCTTGCCTTCTTTTAGGGGCTGCACTAACTGCACGTGGCAGGTAAAGAGAGTATACCCCCAAGGGGGTACGATCGAAAACGACGAGGGCGGGTACCGAGGCTTTGGGATCTACGTATTGATTGGCGCATGAGCAGATAGGAGCGAACAGTCTTAAAATGACTGTTGTTGTTGTTGTTGTTGTTGTTGTTGCTGCTTGTTGTCGTCGTCCCACCCGCGACCCGGCCCGCGACCCACCCACGACTCACCCGCGACCCACCCGCGACCCACGCGCGGCCCACTCCGCGACCCACCTGCGACCCACCCGGATCTCACCCGCGACCCGCCCGCGCCCCGCCCGCGACCCACGCTCGACCCACCCGCGAGTCAACCGCAACCCACCCGCGACCCACTCACGACTTACCCGCGACCCACCCGCGACCCACGCGCGGCCCACTCCGCGACCCACCTGCGACCCACCCAGATCTCACCCGCGACCCGCCCGCGACCCGCCCGCGACCCACGCTCGACCCACCCGCGAGTCAACCGCAACCCACCCGCGACCCACTCACGACCCACCCGCGACCCACGCGCGACTCACCCGCGATCCACTCCCGAACCACGCGCCACCCACCCGCGACCCACCTGCGATTCCGGCAACCCACCTTGCGACCCACCCAGTGACCCGCCACCGCCCGCGACCCACGCCCGACCCACCCTCGACCCTAACGCAACCCATCCGCGACCCACCCGCGACCCATGCGCGACCCACCCGCGATCCACGCGCGACCCACCCGCGAACCACCCGCAATCCAGTCGCGATTTTCCCCGCGACCCGCCCAAGACTCGCCGGCAACCCACTCGCGACCCAGCCCGCGCCCGCCCCTTCACTCTTATCCGCAACTGCGGGGTGCGACATATTACATTATCTTCCGTTGTACAGTATCGCGCTGTAATACATTACGTAGCAGTATGAATATGCTGTTATATCAGATTCTATGGTTTCACATTGTATTCTTTTTAAACAGAATTTGAGTTACATTATATCATACTAAATTCTATTTTATCAGGATCTCGTAGGTTGGGGGGTGAGTCCGACGTGAAACGGAGACCCCCCTACTGGGAACTCGATCTCGGTTTCAGGTTCGTGTCGTGCGTGCCGTGCGTGCGTGCGGGCGAGGCGAAGCTGCGTGGGCGGGCGAGAGGAAATCCTCTGTGGCTGGGCCGCGGCCGGACCAAATGTTTCTCCTCCGGCGGCCAGTGGCCCGCGGTGTCCCGAAACCCTCCTGTGGCTTGGCCGCGGCCGGACCACATGTTTCTCCTACGGCGGCAGGTGGCCCGCGGTGTCCCGCTGGTGTCCCGCTGGTGTCCCGCCGTGGCTGCGGCGAGCTATCCGATGCACGTCTACGCGCAAACCGATATGCAAACCGACATGCAAACCGAACAGCACATCGAAATGCAAATCGACATGCACATCCAAATGCAAATCGTAAGACGCCGTGGGTTGCGTATTAAAATAAATCGGCGCCTGCGGCGAGCTTTCCAATGCAAGTCGACATGCAAATCGAGATGCAGATCGAAATGAAAATCGACATGCACATCGATATGTCGACATGCAAATCGAGATGCAGATCGAAAAGCAAATCGACATGCACATCGGTATGTCAACATGCACATCACGCTCATGATCACAATCACACTACTCACTAGACTACCACAGGCATCGTCAGAACAACTGTCACCACAGTTGCCCATTGCTACCCCCCCAAACCTCCTTATCACCCGCAGGGTGGTCGTATAGGTAATTTGTTTTACTGATATACCAGATAACAAAACCCTAATCAGTGGATGGATTGAAAAGTAATGTGATATGGACATTGACATCGATTGTAGGATCGATAGTGATATCGAAACTTTGATCGATAACGAGGATGATAGTAAGGCCGATCGTGAGACGGATAGTGAATTCGATTCAGTGATATCGATCGTGAGATCGCTCGTGCGATCTGTAGTTAAGTCGACTGTGAGATCGATAGTTCTGTCGATTATCGATCTCACACTCGGTCTCATTATCGATATCACAATCGGTTTGATATCAATTTTACGAATTTTCAAACCAGCCACTGATTGGGCTTTTTCTCAGGTGACAGAATTTTCAAACCATCAACTGATTGGGTTTTTTGGCATCGTGATATCGAGAGTGAATCGATTGTGAGATCATTTGTGAGATCGATAGTGCGCTCGAGAGAGAGGTGGGTAAGAAGATCGATGGTGCGATCGATCGATCCGGCGATCGACGAGGAAACTGGGAACCCAGAAACCCAGAAACCCCGCCGCCCGCCGAAATCGGCCCGGAACCAGCAAAGGGGCACTTGGGAATCCGGAACCGGAAGTTCGATAGTGATATGAATATTGGAAAGAGCGTGTTCTACCGCTGCTGGCGGAAAACCGGGGGGGTCACCAGGGGTTCCCAAAGCGCCCCCCCCCCCCCCCCCCCCCGAAAACTGGGGGGGGGTCATTACCGGTTCGAACCCCTCCCTTCCCCCCCCAAGTCCATCATGGAAAGGGGTGGGGTCACTACAGGTTCGAACCCCCTCCCCCCTCCCCCCCCCTCGCCGCCGCCGGCAAACGATTCTCGCTCCTCGGGACAGGCGGACAGCGGCGGGGACAGTGGGACAGTGGTGGGGACGGTGGTGGTGGGGACAGTGGTAAGGGGACAGCCGGACAGTGGTGGGGACAGTGGGGACAGTGGGACAGTGGTGGAGGCGGTAGTGGTGGGGACAGTGGTGAAGGCGGTGGTGAGGACGGTGGTGGGACAGTGGTACAGTGGGGAGAGTGCTGGGGACAGTGGAGACAGTGGGACAGTGGTGGGGACAGTGGGGACAGTGGGACAGCACAGTGGGACAGCGGCAGGGACAGTGGGGACAGTGGGACAGTGGTGGGAACAGTGGGGAGAGTGGGACAGTGGTGGGAAGTCGGTGCACATCAACCCCCTTTGGAACACGAACCGAGTACCTGGGAAGAGGTCGAGAGCTGCTGGGGCGGTGGAATGATGTTGGAACGTGCCACGCCTGCCAAGCTGTGTCACATACGGGACACTTCGGCAGAAAGCCAGAACGTGGCCTGGAGCGCACCCCCTGTGGCGTCAAGAAAATGCCACGCCTGCCACGCCCTCGGAGCATGCAACGCATAGCGGTGGCATGCAACGCATAGCGCCCACACCCCCAGCGCATTCCCCGTGGCGTCGAGGATTTGCCACGCCTGCTACGCCCTCTGAGCCTGCAGCGCATAGCGCCCCCCCCCCCAGCGCACCCCCCGTGGCGTCGAGGAACTGCCACGCCCTCCGAGCCTGCAGCGCATAGCGTCCCCACCCCCAGCGCACCCCCTGTGGCGTCGAGGAACTGCCATGCCTGCCACGCCCTGGGAGCCTGCAGCGTATAGCGCCCCCCCTCCCCCCCAGCGCACCCCCTTGTGGCGTCGAGGAAATGCCAAGCCTGCGATGCCCTGGGCGACCGTGCGCATACGTCTTGGGTGTATGATGCAGTGCGCCTGCCACGCCTGCCACGCCCTACGAATCTTGAGCGCATGTGTATAGCGTGTGTGCATGCGTGCGGCTGCATGTAGAACGCGCGTCTTATGTACGTGCCGTGCATGTGTTGCGCGCGGGCGAGGCGAGGAAGAGGAGGATAAGAAGAGGAGAAGGGGAAGAGGGATGTGTGTGTGTGTGTGTTTGTTTGTTTGTTTGTTTGTTTGTTTGTTTGTCTGTCTGTCTGTCTGTTTGTTTGTTTGTTTGTTTGTTTGTTTGTGTGTGTGTGTGCGTGTGTGTGTGTGTGTGTGTGTGTATGTGTGTGTGTGTGTGGAGGGAGGAGACGCGGGCGCGACGCGGCAGGGAAGAACACCAGAACCCCACTTAGCATCTCTGGACAAACAAGAGGATCCCGAAAGTCCCCAAAGACAGCTTCAAGATCGCTCACGAGCCCCCCATAACGGCCCAAGATACTTCCAATAATCGCGACAGACGGCTTCCGATGGCATCAGGCAGGCCTAGAGCGTACTCAGACACCCCAGGACTCCTGGAGGCTCCGAGGGGGCCTCCATGGATTCACAGGAACCTCCCAATACGCCCCCTCGACATCCCCAATCATTTCCGAAGAGGCCCTCTTCGAAGCCTCCAGATGCCCTTGCAGGGCAGTTGCCCACAAGTTCCCGCAGGCTTGGGAAAGGGCATTGGGGAACTTTAGGAGGACAGTGCCGTTTTCAATTTCTAGGTTCGCTCTTCAATTTGCGCCCTTCGGGATCGAAAGGAGGAGGTGGAGTGGAGGAAAGGAGGAGGAAGAAGAGGAGGAGGAGGAGGAGGAGGAGGGGTAGAGGAGAAGGACGAAGAAGAAGGAAGGAGGACGGATGGAGGAGGACGAGGAGACGAGGCGGAGGCGAACCCTGCCGCTGGGGCCTTCGGTGGAGCTCCCTCTGGGGCCACGAAACGTGTGAGGGGTGTGCCAGCATGGGGCGCATACGCCATGCGAGTTCCACCACTGGGACCTTAGGTGGAGCTTCCTCCTCCTCCTGATTCTCCTCCTGATTCTCCTCCTCCTCCTCCTCCTCCTCCCCCTTCTCCTCGTCCTTCTCCTCTTCCTCCCCATGCCCGGATGACTCAATGGGGCCCATGCCCCTCCTCAGTCATCGCATGAGCTGCAAGTGAGGTCTCATTGAAACATCTAGCAGATCAGCCACCATCACATCACTAGCATCTGTCACCCATCTATCATATCATAACCTCGTAGCCCATTTTGGCGCTTTGTTTGAATTCGGTACCGCCGCATGGCTCTCGTTATTCACGATTCACAGTTCGAGTCGGTTTTTGAGTTTGCAACGCCCGCGCCAGGTCTGCTCGAGCAGGGCTACATCAAATTTGTGGATGCTGCAAAAATCGTAATCAGAATGTGGGGCGAGATTGGCACGATGGACATGCAATCGGTACGACAAAAGATAGTAAATGTTGTTCACGAACTAGTTGGGCTGCAGACTTGTATGCATTCGTTTGGGCCACCATTGATTAACGAGGATGGCTTATCTTTTCGGTGGACCCTGCTACCCCAGACTATTCTTTCATTCTGCCACACACATATTTCAGAATCGCATGTTGAGGATTGTGTCAACTACGTGATCGACAAGTCATCCGAGTCATCGCTTGTACCACGAGGGCAAAAAACGACCGACAGCTTCCAGACATAGTTGCTTTGATGCTGAGGCCCACGACAAGTACATGGCATTGGGCGAGGGCGACAAATGCGAACTAATTGTGCAGAGAGACTTGCGAATCGAGGACTTGGAAAAACAACTTGCAGTGCCAGAAAGATTGCGGAAGCGTGGTTGCACCACGATCGAGCGACCCGAGGAAAAGAACAGCGAGCTCGAGCAGACGTTGACCCTCGTTCTCAAGCAGGTTGAATTCAGGAAAGGCTTTCATTGCCATGTTTCATCATACTCTGGATACACGGGCCATGCGAGTGCATGCGCTACGGAGAAACATGGGCCATGCGAGTGCAGCCACAACGTGTGCAATGGTTGCCTCGGGGGATGTAGCAGGAACTGTTACCGACAAGCGAACAGTGATGCTTTACGAACGCAGGCTGGCATGTGCGAAGCGATTTCGGTGCAGCCAGTCTTACCGTTCTGATTTCAGCGAAGTGGGCGACATTTGCGAGGTACATAAGATAGCATCCGACACTACCAACCACGAGGCAGTTCAACGAAAAGCAGTTCATATGTCTTTGATTACTTATGTTGGTGCACCACATTCTGGTTTTGATGGAGGTGTTGACAAGATCAGTGGGTCGTGCACATCGCTCGCACATGCAGGGGCGCTCCAAGCAGTAGAGACGAACACGACCGACGAGGCGTACAAACACTTACTTCGAGAGCTCGAGAGCGTTGGTCGTGTTGGAGATGCACAGTCGCACCCCGAGCGCTTGAGTATCTTTGTTTTGGCAGGTGATGGTGGGTCCGAGAACCCAGGTTCCTTCAGGCGAGCGAGTGCAGCAAGAGCAGGACTTCCCAATTCATGTGTATCTCTTATGGTGTGTTTTCCATTGTATTCATCTCATCGTCAAGGATGTGCTGGAGGTGTTGGATAGTCTGGATGGGGCATTGGCGCATTCGAAATCATAGTTCAGTTCGCTGGCGACGATTGCGAATGTGATGCGATCGACTGGTATCCGATCTAAAATCAAGCAATTTGTTTCAGAGTTCCATCCTACCTGCAGGGGCTTCGACAAGACTCCAGGCAGATGTATTCGAGATCGCTGGGGCTCAGTGGATTCGGTCGAGGCGTATATCCACAATGTTTCAGACGTGGTCGCTGATGTGTTCAAGAAGGTGTTCGAACCAAAAATTGCAGCTGCTGAGCGTGCAAAAAAAAAACGAGCTCGAGCAGCACCTGGTGTCGACGAGGAGGACTGCTAAGGTTTGCAAGCATCTAACACCATCCAGGCCCCCCAGGGTTGGGTGGTGGTGGTTGTGTGAGGGGTTGGGCAGGGTGGCCTTGGTGGGTGATGGTCATGGTCAGGTGGCAGGGTGCGAGGACATCCCCGACCCCGAGAGCCACTGGAGGAGGTGTTAGACATTTGCATCGCCAGGACGAGTACCAGGAACAACGAAAAATACAGACTGAATGCAGTTGCAGCGACATCGTCAATCACATTTCTTGGGCTGGTGGTTGTCTCGCTGCTTGGCAAATCGGTTTTAACTCATTTTTTTGAAGTGGGGTCAGAAGGCAGTCAAGGAGCACAACAACGACATCGCCAAAGCAACAAAACACGAGTCTACATATCTTGGGCCTACACTTTTACCAAAGCTCGTATGTGGTCGTGCGGAAGGGATGTGGGGCGACTTGGACAATTTAATTCTCTTGCACAGCTGTGCTCTAGAGCTCGGACATCTTGATTTTCGTCGTTCGTCGTGTCGTTCGCCCCCCTCGCCCCCCCCCCCCCTGTCCACGCTTCCCAGGGTAGCCCCCCTGGGCCACGGAACCTTTTATTTTCGTCGTTCGTCGTGTCGTTCGCCCCCTCGCCCCCCCCCCCCCGCCCCCCTCGCCCCCCCCCCCCTGTCCACGCTTCCCAGGGTGCCCCTCGCTCCCCCCCCCCCCTGTCCACGCTTCCCAGGGTAGCCCCCCCTGGGCCACGGAACCTTTTATTTTCGTCGTTCGTCGTCGTTCGTCGTTCCCCCACCCCTCCCGCACCCCTCGCCCCCCCCCCCCCCTGTCTGCGCTTCCCAGGGTGCCCCTCGCCCCCCCCCCCCCCCCCCTGTCCGCGCTTCCCAGGGTAGCCCCCTGGGCCACGGAACACTTTTATTTCGTCGTTCGTCGTGTCGTTCGTCCCCCCTTGGCCCCCCCCCCCCTGTCCGCGATTCCCAGAGCCTCGGGCACCTTTGTGCAAGAGCCAGGGCACGCGTGCCACTTGTTTCACAGGAAAGCATGCATGACCCTGGGAGGTGGCAGCAAGTGTTGCAGTTTGTGGATGACGGCGATCGCAGTTCAATGCTTTGCCTTATCATGAGAAATGTTTTGCTGGTGGCATCGGCTTTTCAGTATCGAATATTGGGTCGTACGAGAACGTTTCCACTGCTTCTTTGAAGGTTGCTGGATGCCCCAGCACATGTGGAGGATACCGCTCGCATGGAGATCGCGAAAATGTGGTTGGATGCATCGTCGGAGGAGCTGTCGCGCAAGGGCACTGGTGATATGGCAGAGAAATTTCGAGAATTTTACATGCCAGAGATTACACACGCATGCGGGATATAGGATCTGTTCCGATGAAAGTATATGGGGCGCTCTTAATTCGGCGATCTGTTCTTCCTCTGGACAACCAAAGGTTGGAGGGCGTGGCATCGATCATCCAAATCATGTGCAAGATTGCTCCGGACAGCAGGCACGCTTTTAATTTCGGACCGATCTTGTATCAAAAAGGTGGTTTGGTTTCAGCTTCTGAGTGTGAATGTATGGATGCGTTGGTTCGTTCCCGTATGGAAGACGATTCGCATGTCCATCGCTTCCTTCCTGTTGCCCTGCTAGATCAAGTTCCATGTCGCCCAGCTTATCGCCTACCCATTGCAGAGTATCACAATATAGTATCTGGCTGTGCTTATGGTGGCTACGGTATCATGGAGATCGGGCCGAAACTAGTTTACACATTCGGTTCGGCAGTGCATGGTGTACGTCATGGCTTCATCTGCACCTGGGGTTATTTTAGCTGTCTGTTTGTTGCCGGATGCGAGCTGAGGAAGAGCGACTCCGATCCTAATTGTGTTATGGCATCCCTTATGCGACCCCTGCTGATCAGCGCGCTGCGTGATTTTTTGGTCGAGATGGTGCAAATGGGGCGAATTGGCGAGGAACGCCTTGCGAAGAAACAACTTCCAGGGCAGAGGTCAGCGAAACAGCCGCCACTGCCACTCTACTTCGCCAAATGCATGTGGAGTGGCATTGGCGAGGGTTCATGCGATCTTGGGGGCGAGAATGTTGTCGAGTGTGTTCCAAGGGTTCCTGCGAAAAGCTGCAGGCCAGAAACGCCACCCACCTGAGGCAGCAGCAGCAGGCTCTGCAGCAGCAGGTGTAGAGCCGATCGCAGACGATGATGGCGATGGCGAAGAGGCCGAAGAGGTCGATCTGGAGGCAGGGCTCGCAGATATTTTGGCTGCCGAGTATCCAGAGTTCTTCGGTGACGCTGATGCTGACGCAGAGCCCCCCCATGGCGATGATGGGTTTGGTTTGGGGGGCGACCCCGAGCTCGAGCAAGCCTGCGACTCCGATGGTCACGAGGCCCCAGAGCCATTGGCTGAGGAGGAGGATGTACATAAGAAGGTAGATGCTTTTTTTTTCACCCAGCGAGTGATAAGCTTCGGGCGGTCTTGTCTGAAGCGGATGAAAATCGTCTAGTGGCCAACCTTAGGGCTGCGCACTCCGATCGGATCGAATCCATCCGTGTGGCTCGAGCTAGGGCAGCTGAGTGTGCTACACATCCAATGGGGCAGGGGCGCATCTCTTCAGTGGCGACAGAGTTTGCATGCTGCTTCGTGCACTGGTCAGATGTTGCATCTCGCCCGGGTCGAGTTTTAACCATCGACAAGTTTGGGCGAGTAGTCAGCCCCATGTATGCAAAATATAAGCCCCAATATTTTTCCACTGCGAATGTACTTGTCGAAGACACGGGGTTCCCTATTCTAAGGGGCCCAAGGGGGAGAGGCCACACATGAGCCCTTGGTGCTTTCTTCTCCAAGCACTGCATCGGCTTGCGCAGCACACGGGGCCACAGGACGAGGTCTCGTATAATGAAGAGTGTGTTGTGTGTTCTGCATTGCGTGGCACCCCAGAGCATTATCGGAAGCTGGTTGAAGCTTCAGGTGGTGTGCATATGCATGGCTGCTCCTCCTGTGCTTTGCCATGGCATGCTGGGTGTGCCCGAGCACTCTCCGAAATTGGCTCAGACAAAGACGTCGACGAGCCAGAATTTTTGTGCCCCCCTCTGTACGAATGCCTAACACGTCCATGCATGCACTTGCGCTGTTGGGGAAGTCTTGGCCCCGACCAATGCTAATCGCATCCATCATCAGCGTCGGGCATCGTCGTCGTGGCATCCATCACCAACATCATGCATCATCGTCATCGCCGTGGCATCGTCGTCGTCACATCGGGAAATCGGCGTCTCAAGTCATCATATCGTCGGTCTATATGTCCTGGTTGTCGTCCTGTCCCTTTCCCTCCCCTCCCTGGCTCTGCCTGCTGGGCTGCGTCGGCCCATCGTCCCTGTCGTCGAGAGGGAGATGTGGTGTCTGAGACTGCCCCCCACACTGCTTTTCTGCATGCCCCCCCCCAGCAGAGAACGTGTTCAGGCAGACCCCTCCTGTGCCATCGTTTTTTTCTTCCCCCGAGAGGGCGCCAAGGGTCACCCTAAAATGGGGCGGATTTTAGAGTGACCCTGGCCCTTCCATTCCCATCGGGGTTGTTTGTTTTGGTGGTGTAGATTCAAATCAAGTTAAGTGTTGGGGGGTATAGAAGTTATCAAAAAAAGGTCGATTTTCAATCCGAGTTGAAAGTTGGATGCCAACTTTCAACCCAGCAGCTTCCCGAGCCAACATGTTTGAACGTTGGAGGTTGGATTTCAATCGCGATTGAAAACCGCCCCCCCCCCGAGCCAGGCCCGAGCCATGCCGAGGAGGCCATGTGGCCAACAGAATTGGTCGAGTTCGTGCTGGTGGAGCTCTGCGCGCGCAGCCCCAGGGCCTGGGGCTGGGGCCCCCAGGCCAATGACTTTACAAGGGGGATGGGGGAGGAGGAGCAATGGAGCAATGGAGCAATGCAGAGAGCGTGCAATTGAATCACGAGCACACCCCGAACTACGAAAAAACGGACACCGACCACTTTGGGACGAAAATGGTCGGCGGTTTCCTCCCTCGCCCTCTCCCCTTCCCTCGCCCTCGCCATTCCCCCAACCTTGCCCCCCCCCCCCCCCCCCCCCTTCCCACCTCATCCCTCATAGCCATGTTGGCCTTGCCCTCCCCGTCCCTCATAGCCATTTTGGCTCACGCATGTCTCATTCGATTTGGGGCAGGCCAGACGCGCCGCCAGCACCTCGGACACCGAGCGCACTTCGAGTGGCACAATGCCGTTAGACCCGACGGTTGCTGCAGAGCAGGAGGAGAACGCGTTCCTGGCTCGCGCCGCAGAGCGAACCACCCAGAATAAGTAGGGTCCTGGGCTCAGCGACCAGGAGTACCAGCAGAAGGTCGACGACGAGTTCTGCATCGACAACGACTACCACCTGAAGTACCTGGCCAACAAGGGGGTGTGGCGAGTCAAGAGGAACGCCTTCAACGATAGGGGCGACCCAGGCTCTATCTCTGACAGGGAGCGAAGTGTGTCTGCCATCGGCGTGCTCGACACCAAGGTCGCGTGGCTCGTGCAGGACGAGAACCCCAGCAACAAAGGGGGCGTAACGTCGATCCACTCTGCGACTCTCATCAGCGGCCTCCATAGGGCTTACATCAGTGACCATGGCAGGAACAACGAGCAGGTGCAGATCGCGATCGCTAATGGGATGAAGCACTGCAAGCTATACTCTCGTCGTATCTACGAGTTCCCCGAATGCCTCGTCAATCTCAAGGACCTCGGCAACATCGCGAACGACATTCGGACATCGACGCCGCCGCTGGAGGCATGGAGGTCCACAGCAGCGGTCGAGACAGAGTTCAAGAAGCAGACCGAGGCGAAGCACTGGGCGATGCAGGCAGTTGGTGGCCAGAAGAAGTGGAGGTACATGAAGTGTGAGATCGCCGAGGCGCTCTTCAAGGGTCGCTGGGCCAACCCGAATGCCTACGAGGTGTGTGCGAGGAGCTACAACTTCCTGACGAAAGCCTTCCACCCCGACGATGCCAAGCACCCCTACCTGATCACCCCGAACCCATATGCTGGGAAGAGCTTGTGGGACGAGCTGCAGCGCAAGCCATCCGCCTATGCCGACTTCAGCAAGATGCCGGCCTCGCAGATGGTGAACGTCTTCCAGGTCGCTGCCGACGTTTTCAGGCTCATCAAGGCCGAGGTGGGCTTCATGGTGGATATCGTCATGTTGACCATCCCGAGGGTTGTCGAACCCGACCACAGTGGGGGTGGTGGTTCGGCGGTTTCTGGTGGTGGTTGGGGTGTGTGCCAGCTTTGTCCAATGTCCCTGCCATTGCTGAGGAGTATCTCCGACGAGGGCCTCAAATCGCTCGAGCAGCCGATGGGTGCGAACTCGGGTGTGCAGGTGGAGGTGGCCAAGAGAAAGCTTCTGGAGGCGACCAAGGCGAACCCACCAAAACGAAATCGGCGAAGGGCAACAGCACGAATCGGAAGGCTGGGGAGCTCGAGAACAGCGTGGAGCAGATGTCGGTGGTCCCCGAGGAGGCGAAGGATGACTCCATCGAGCCCGAGGTGTGCGAGCAGCAAGCCTTCGCCATGCACCTTCGCGAGCAGTTCGCCTACTTGACGAAGCTGGACACGGGTGGGAGGCAGAAGAACAAGATCAACACCTTCTACACCATCGCGCTCTGTGGTATATGTTCGCAGTCGGTCCCCCTCTTCATCAACAAAAAGGCCAAGCAGATCAGCGAGTGGTCGAAGTTGAGGGTTGCCTTCAAGACTATCATCTACAAGTCCGCAAGCGACAGGTCAGGCCCAGCGACCAGGACCACATTGACATCATGAAGGACATCGAGGAGGCCACCGATGACCCCACTACCTTGGATTCGATCGCGAACGAGACCATCCAGGCGAATATGGAAACCTTCAAGGATATCGCTGGCTGCATCGCTTCGTTCCTGGAGTCGGCGAGGCCTGAGACAGTGCCAGTCGTGGCATCGGTCCATGCTGGGGAGGTCATGAACTCTGCCATGCTCGCCTTGCTGCAGAAGGTGACCAATAGCGGTGGCTTCTTCGAGAGTCACAGGGATGCTTGCATGGAGCTCGCCAGCATGATCTGCAGCGAGGTGTTCGACATCATCCCGTCCTCGTGGGACATGTGCTCAGACTTCGTCTGGAAAGTTGTGGAGGCAGATAAAGCGACTGCCTTCGCTGGGGCGCTCTGGACGATCTACGAGCAGTTATCCAAGTTCGGCAACGTCTCCGACATGCTGGCCAAGGTTCGCATCTCGACCTTCGCCCACTGCCTGAAGTCGCTGGGCATGCAGCGCTTCAACTGTCGGGACCCTACTTCGCACGAGATCAAGCAGCTCGTGTACCTGCCAGACATCGTCGCACATATCACCGACCAGCTCTACAGTGACTGCGGCTGGACGAAGAGTTCTGTCAGGGAGAGTGGGCCGACAGTATTCCAGCAGTCCATGGCGAGGAGCTCGGCCACAGAGATCGAGTTCGTCAAGGACTGCTACAGCAAGGCCTTCGACATGTGGGAGTTCTGTGTGGCCAAACATGGCTATGGCTTTCGCGACAAGCGCAGGCTGAACATAGGACTGAAGCCCACCTGCCCCTGCCCCTCCCAATTTCGGATACATGTTTCAGGGGTGGTTCTCCCCGTTTGCTTTCGTTTTCTCATGCCCTTGATTTGGGGGCAGTTTGCTTTTCGTGAGGTTGTTTGGAGTGCTTGGGGTCTGTTTGTGGGTTACTCGTAGTATCTGGGATGCCCCTGGATGCCCTAGGACTGTCCCGAAAGAGATCGTGGTGCCCAGGGGATGTGGGATGTAGGGGTCTATGGGCCATGGACTCTATGGCCCATAGACTCTCAGATATCTCAGGCCCCTCATGGGCTGTGTGTGTGTGTGTGTGTGTGTGTGTGTGTGTGTGTGTGTGTGGGTGTGTGTGTGTGTGTGTGGTGTGTGTGTGTGTGGGGGGGGGGTGGGTGGGTGGGTGGGGTGGGGTGGGGTTGGGGTGGGGTGGGGTGGGGGGGGGGGGGGGGTGGGGGGGGGGGGGGGGGGGGGGGGGGGGGGGGGGGTGGGTGGGTGTGGGTGTGTGTGTGTGTGTGTGTGTGTGTTTGTGTGTGTGTGTGTGTGTGTGTGTGTGTGTGTGTGTGTGTGTGTGTGTGGGGGGGTAGTGGGCAGGAGTAAGCTTCAGTCCTGTTGCAGGGTATTCCAGGCCGAGCTCGAGAAGACGCCCTCGACCAAGATGGGTGAGGTCCTCCAGAAGTATGGCATGACCATTCTCTCTGGCTTCCTCTCCACTCCGAGGGCCGACATCTTCCCAGCAGATCGGCAGAATAACATCAGTTTTGTGATGGACAGCTGCTACAACGAGTTCTTCAAGACCGAGCTCGAGGCCTACAACAAGATCCAGGAACCCATGGCTGCTTGGACCAGGGCGATCGACAATCGGCCTTCGCAGCCTGCAGCCACCGCGAGCATGGTTCCAGCCAGCGCCGACAAGGACAACAGCCCCAGTATCGTCGAGCTCAGCAAATGGTGGTCGGACGTAGTTGACACAGAGAAAGACTACAAGTACTATGTCAAGAAGCAGCTCATGCACGACCTATAGGGCGAGATCTTCAAGCGAATGAAGGGCTGCTACGCCAAGGCTTGCGAGGATGGAACGGTGGCAAACATCAAGATCGAGCTGGTGCCTGCGACCGACCCTACGAAGCAGGAGAAGAAGGGCCCGAAGATTGTGCTTCGGCGCACTGTCGGTGGCGATGGCAAGTTTTGTAGTCTCCCTTTCCTTGGGCGAGTCGTGGAGGAGGGCCCCGCGCTCCACATGTCGAAGCAGACCACCTTGTTCTTGGGCGATGGTTGTACCAGCACTGGCACAGCGAGGCCCGTGCCATTGCACTTGGATGGCTCTTCGTTTACCAATGCCTCCAGGAGCGACTGTTGCATCGCCTTTTGCATGTTGGCATTGCCCCACACCAAGGACAAGGAGGCAGGCCAGGTGGTGGACGTCGTGCAGGCCTCGTCATCATCGTCGGCCCAGGCTGCAGCGCCCGAGAAGCAGCCGACAGCCAAGAAGCCCAAGAAGCAGGAGCACAATGCTACACACAAGATCGTGTTCGATGACTCCGAGCTCCAAGACCTGAACGGCGACTCGCACATCTACCAGATCCCCTTCCTGGTGGAGTTGGAGTCCGAGGACGCCAAGAAGATCGATAGCCCTTTGTACAGGGAGCTGCTGGATTTCGACATCCAGAAGCCAGCACCTCGCAGAGGTTGCAAAGGCATCCTTCGCCTTGAAGTGACCGGCAGCAGTATCAGCAGGATGGCAAGTGCAGTGCTGCTGTCGAGCTGTCGTGCCTAGTTAAGTCTAGCACAGTGCATCCACTGTGCAGAAAGCGCCTCTTGGCAGAGTTTGGTTGGAGTTGATTTGGGAGCTTATCCATTCTGCTGCCGAGCAGGCGAAAGTCGGCCACAGTGGCCCTTGGGCCCCTTCTCTTCTTTCGGCCTGGCTGCTCGGGGCTGGCAGCTCAGAGCTAGTTCATGATATGTTCGGCCAGTCAGTGGCCAAGTAGGCAGGCATGCAGCCCTCTCGCACAGCCCAGCCCATAAAGAAAGCAAGAAATGCATGACAGCAGCATAACATCAAGGGTGGTTATCACATCTTCGCTTTCTCCCCCAAGCTGGAGGGCTGCAGACAACTTTAATAGTTCTCTAGAAGTTGGCCAGCGTGTGCGATGGCATCGCCATGAAAAATGAAAAAACAGCATCGCCGCCATCATTACCATCACCATCTGCATCGTCACCACCATTGTCATCATCATCACCACCACCCCCATCACGTGATCATCGCAATCGGCCGCGCCATGGTTGCAACCATTGCCATTGGCATCATCATCGTCATCATCATCATCACCATCATGATCACCATCGTCGTTCAGCCTTGTTTTTCGAGCATATGGGATAGCCCTAGCAGAAACGTGCAGAAACATTCCTCCTCCTCCTCCCCCCCCTCCTCCTCTTCCTCCTCCTCCTCCCTCCTCCCTCCTCCTCCTGAGGAGGCGCTCAAACAATCACTCCTCGATCCTCGAGGGCCTGCGGCAGCACTTGGGCTCCCTCCCTCCAGTTCGCAGTGGTGTGCGTTGCAGCTGGGGGGTGGTTTTTGCTGCGAGCATTTGGCAGCCACTTCTGGTTTGTGAGAGCGGGTGTCCCGCATTCAGTCTTCAATGTTGGGGGGGGTGTGGGGGTGAATCTTTTCAATGGGGAGGGGCGTGGTTCGAAACGACCAGGTCTGATTTGAAACCAGTTTTGGCCCGCAAACCTAAGCACATGTCCTTCCCCACCGCAGGCTTCTCCGGGAACATCCGGGTGGGGGAGTAGGAGGATGAGGAGGATGAGGAGGAGGAGGAGGAGGAGGAGGAGGAGGAGGAGGAGGAGGAGGAGGAGGAGGAGGAAAAGGAAGAGGAGGAGGAGGAGGAGGGGCGAAACAATGGGGACTGCGAGAGGAGGATACGGACTTGGAGGAGGAGGAGAGGGGAAGGCTGATCAGGATACTGGCAGAGGAGGATAAAGGGGGTGAAGGAGGAAGAAACGGAAAAGGGCGAGGAGGCGTGAACATTGAGTAACGCGGAGGCAAGAAAAATAGGCGGAGCTAGGGCAGAGGCAGGATATCAGGGAGGGGAAGGAAGAGAAGGAGGTTGTGGAGAAGGAGGGCGACGACGGCCACGAGGGAGGATGAGGAGGGGGAGGGGGGCGCGGCGGATGTATGCTCTGCAGCGCCATCGCGCGGCGGACTTTGTTGGGTCGGTGATGAAACAGCGAAGACGAGAGCAGCAACACGTGGCGCCGTGGCGCAACCGTGTCTAGAACCTAAGCGAGCGCGAAGCGCGTGCGCGTGTTTCTAGTACATGTGCTCACACATACATACACATATACTTGCACATACATCTGTATACATATGTATATATTATATTATATATATATATATATATGTGTGTGTGTCGTCAAGTAAAAGCCCCTGAGTAAAGGGACTGTTTGGGGAAATTGGCCGCTCGGGGCGGCTTCCCAACCAAGAAAGCCCGCGACGGCACTCGAGAGGGGTTCGAAACGGGCTGGGGGACCATCGCAGGCCGTGCTGGAAGTGTGGCATCCCGACCTCGCCTCCGCGGCCCCTGGCAAGATCATTCGGCGACGAGCGAGGAGGGGGGTGGAAGTGAGAAGGAGAAGACCTTCTCAGAAGGCGGCGGGGCTTCTCAGAAGCCTTCGGGCCCTGTGACAGGTTTTCTGTGTCGTCGAGGAAGGCGCAGACAACTTCTCAGAAGGCCTCGGGACTTCCGAGCCTTCTGAGAAGGTCTTCTCCCCTCCTCCTCCTCCACTCTCCTCCTCCTCCTCCTCCTCCTCCTCCTTGTCCTCCTCCACCTCCTGGCTCCTTCCCTCCCTTCTCCTCCTCCTCCTCCTCCTCCTCCTCCTCCACTTCTCACTTCCCCCTCCCTGGGCTCGCCGCCGAATCACGCGAGCCCAGAAGCGCCTGAGGGCGCCCCGAGACGTTGGCCCCAGGCCCCTTCCAGAGCCATGCGCGATGTGTAGAACTCCAAGGGGCCTAAGCGCGCTCCACTCAGTGCCAGCGGCGCGGTGGCGGATACGTGGATGAGCCGCGATTTGGTGGCTTCAGCGAGGCAGACATCATCAGCTTTCTCGAGGTTGTCCGCAGGAAACTTGCCGACGGAGGCCTAGCTCTGGTGGCTTACGCAAACCGTGAGCCCCGTGGAGCCCAGATCATTGAGGAGTGCTCAGCGCAGTGTGGGCTCCGGTGTTTGGCGTTACCTCTGCGTAGTTTCATTGGCCCAGAGGTGCTGCATGCCGAGGGGGCGAACGCGCTTTCTCAGGTTGTCTTGTTCGGATTTGTGGTCAACGGGGGCGTGGCTACTGAGAGCGGCGGCGCCGCGCCAGAAAAATTCTGGCTGGGCGCTCACGGCCTTCTGAGCAGCTCGCCCTCGCTTGTCGCCTGAGTCCCCCCTTGGGGCGCCCTGCCGGAGCTCAGGAGGAGGAGGAGGAGGAGTAGACTCATCAGCGATGCTGGAACACGCCTCTCTCCAAGATCCCTCTTCAGAGGCTCCTACACGGATTCAGCTCCACGAAGAAGTGCCCCGTTGGGAGACAACCGTTTGAAGATTCTGAAGCGTGCCAAACATAATTCTCGGGACTTCAACGCTACGAATCAACTTGACTGTTGCGTCTTGACGATCCGGAATCGTGCCGAAACACCAGTCCTGGGACTTCGACTCCGCGACTCCATGTAACTGTTGCGCCCTGACAATCCAGAATCATTCCAAAACGCCGTTTCTGGTTCGTTAACCATGGAGATCCGTGAAGCACGTGCAATTTTTAAGACGAACGTGGTTGGCGCTAAGGCCAGATCCATATGTTAAGCAATAACCGCCCTTACTCCGTGAAACTCTTGCTAGTTTTTTTAGCGAACGTGCGCGGCGCTGAGGCGAGAGCCACATTTTGAAACCCGCCCGCCCCGAGTCCGTGAAACACTTGCAATTTGTTAAGTGTGCGCGGCGCTAAGGCGAACGCCACATTTTGAAAACCACCCGCCCTCAATCCGTGAAACTCTTGCAACTTTTCAAGACGAATGTGCGCGGTGCTGAGGTGAGAGCCACATTTTTGAAGCGGCCCGCTCCCCATTTGTGAAACTGCTGCCACTTTCTAAGCTTCAGGATCATTGATGGTAAGGAAGTCTCAGGCGAAACGCTTGGCCCGCCCTCCCGACCAGCCTCGGGGTGCGCCTCGGGGTGCTACAGGGAATGAAGGGGGAGGAGGAGGTGGAGGAGGAGCCACGAATAGTCTTCCGTGACCAATGTTCTACGCAGCGTGGCAGGCTTCTCCACGCCTTTCCGCCGGAGCTAACACGGCGCGCGGCGCCCCTTGTCGATCAACGATTCCGGCAGCTCGATTGGCGGCTGGGGCAGGGTTCGGAAGTCGTCGAGCGCGTGTCGAAGTCCGAGCCCTGCCCCCGCCTCCCATCGACGCAGAAGAATCGATGGTTGGTGGCGGTACAGTGAGCCCGCGTCGTGAGGATGGGCAACTTTCCAAGACTACCCTTGCGTTCTTCCCCTTCGGTCCATCCCTGGCCGCTTTCGCTGGCCGCGTCCCGCCCGCAAAGTGTCGACATGGCCTTCCAAGGCCCTTGCATCCTTACCGCGCTTCCTTCCTCATTATACAGGTTGACTGTAGGGTTCGGATGCCGCCACCTGCGGGGTGCAGCTCCAGTGGGCCCCGCGGTGCCCTCGGGCCCCCCCCGCCCTCGGGAGCGCCGGGCGCGCTCTGGTCCTTCCTGGGGTCGAGTGCAGAAGCGCGGGGACCATGGCCAAGATGCCGCGAGTTCTTGTGCAGCCAGCCCGCCTAACAAGGACGCACGATGAGGATGCACGTGCCTTGGAAGGTCATGCCGACACTCTGCGAGCGGGGCGCGGCCAGCGAAAGCGGCCAAGAATGGGCCGAAGGGAACTAGTTCTGGCGCGTTACAAAGGATAGCCTTGCCGCGCGACCTTCGTCGTTCGCTCTCCTGCCATGTTCGCCCTGGCAGTCAGGTTCTAATGGGCCACGTCGTCGTCGAGCGCACGCACAGAATTCTGACAGAGATGCCCTCCGCTTCGGAAGGAATCACACATGTTCTATGTTTCCTTGCTCTGCACGCTTTGGTTGTCACTGCAGCCACTTATGAGGTGGATATCGGGTCTCACGGATCTCGCGGTCGCCCCCCGCTCCCAATGTGCCGACCCCAAGCGAACGACGGAAGAAACGTGGTCGACTGCGCCGGCATTGGCGCGTAAGCTGCCCGCGTAAGGTCGCGCGTAGGCGCCCTCGTTTCGAATGTGGCGTGCCCCGCTGGCGGCCCGCGTAAGCCGCGGGGGAAGGCTGTTGTGCCATCTCGAGCAGTGCCCCCGTCTTTCCGCCGCCAAGATCAAGCCAAGTCAGCCATGCTCTGGCCAGGGCCTCATCCCTGCGTGCAGCCGAACCGCCGCCGAGGCCGCGGGCGTCGGTGGCGCACGGCTGAGAGTCTTTGGCAGTCCCGGCTTGGAGACGCCGCGGAGTGCTTCCGTGGGAGCAGGGGCGTGAGGAGCACGAGAAGGGGAGGGGGGGAGGACGAGAAGGACGGGGAGGAGGAGGAGGAGGAGGAGGAGGAGGAGGAGGAGGAGGAGGAGGAGGAGGAGAAAGATGACCACCGCAAACCAACGACTTATCAAAGATGTTGGAATACATCCTCCCTCCAAGCTCCCTCGTCATAGGTCCCTACAGGTGTTCATGTTCACTGAGGGAATTGTCCTGTTGGTGGACAGCCGTGTAAAAATCCAGAGGCGTGTCCAAACACCACTCTCAGGATTTGAGCGCCACGAATTAACGTGATTATGAGGTCTTGGCGACTCAGAATCATGCCAGAACGCCACTCCTGGGACTTCAACAAAGCGAATCAACGTACATGTCGCGCCTTGGCGCCCTGACAGCCATGAATCACTCCAACACATTATTTCTGGTGCATTTACCATGCTAATTCGTGACAATTGTGTCAACGTTTCGTAGAACGAGTGTGTGCGGCGCTAAGGCGAGAGCTACATTTTGAGAGGGAACCGCTCTCAATCCGTGAACGTCTTGCGAACTTTTAACACGAATGTGCGCGGCGCTAGTGGCAGCGTCCGCATACCGCCCCCGACCATTTCGGCACACCCCTCACACGTTTCGTGCCCCCCAGGGAGCTCCACTGAAGGCCCCAGTGGCAGCGTTCGCATGCCGCCCCCGACCATTTCGGCACACCCCTCACACGTTTCGTGCCCCCCAGGGAGCTCCACCGAGGGCCCCAATGGCAGCGTTTGCATGCCGCCTTCCGACTGTTTCCCAGGCACCCTTCACACGTCCCGGGGCACCACATCAGGTCCCTTGCGAATCGTACGGGTTTGCTACAGCTCTCTCCACGTATTCTCGTGTATTGAGGTGTCCTGCTTGTAGTCGCCTCGTGTTTTAGAACATAGGGGCTGGGTTCTTCGCCAGGATCGTTTTTCAAACTGTGGCTCTCGCCTCCGCGCCGCGCAACTTCGCATTCCAATGTTGCAACAGTTTCGAGGATGGGGGGCGGGCCCTTTTCAACATGTGGCTCCCGCCTTAGCGCCGCGTACATTCGCTTTAGACGTTTGGAACAGTTTTTGTGATCCGTATGGCTGAAGTCCCAAGCATGGTGTTCTGGCACGATTAGACATGATGCAGCAGTCACGTTGATTCGCGGTGTTGAAATCCAAGGAGTGGTGCTCTGACACGATCTAGGACTGACGCGAACTTGGAGGCGGGGTAGATTGCAACATTGTTGATGCGTCTTGGGTTGGCACTGGTCCACCTCCTCCTCTTCATCACAATGCTCCTCGTCCTGCTTTGACCTGACTCTTCGGAGGCAGGCCACCGTCCTAGTCCTCCTCCTCCTCCTCCTCCTCCTCCTCCTCCTCCTCCTCCTCCTCCTCTTTGGACCTGCCCAAAAGGGCACGGACCTGTGTGCCCGACTCTGGCGCCCTCGCCTCGCCTCGCCTCGCCTCGCCTCCTTGGACCTGCCTCTTCGGAGGCAGGTTACCGTTCTAGTCCTCCTCCTCCTGCTCCTGGTCCGGCTCCTGCTCCTGCTCCTCCTGCTCCTCCTGCTCCTCCTGCTCCTGCTCCTGCTCCTGCTCCTGCTCCTGCTCCTGCTCCTCCTCCTCCTCCTCCTCCTCATGCTCCTCCTCCTCCTCCTCCTCCTCCTCCTCCTCCTCCTCCTCCTCCTCCTCCTCCTCCTCCCCCTGGACTCCTCATTTTCATCCTTCGACCACTCGCGGGAGCGAGCAGTCAAGTTGATTCGTGGCGTTGGGTCAAGGCGCAACAGTCAAGTGGATTCGTGGCGTTGAAGTCCCGAGAATGGTGCTTGGAACGCTTCAGGATCTTCACACGGTTGTCTCCCAACGGGGCACTTCTTCCAGTGGAAAAGAATCCGTGTAGGAGCCTATGAAGGGGGAGCTTGGAGGGAGGGTGTATCATTCCAGCATCGCTGATGAGTCTTAGATTTGCTCAAATTGTCGTCCTCCTCCTCCTCCTCCTCCCCTCCTCCTTCTCCTCCTCCTCCTCCTCCTCCTCCTCCTCCTCCTCCTCCTCCTCCCCCTCCTGCTCCTCCTGCTCCTCCTCCTCTTCCTCCTCCTTCTCCTCCTGCTCCTCCTCCTCCTCTCCCCCCTTATTTTCATCCTCGGCTCCTCCTCCCTTTCCTCGATTCTGCGCTTTTTTTTCGACCAGTCGTTGGAGCGAAGAATCGAATCGCCCTTCTCCTCCTTGCTCGCCTGCCTCGCCTTCTCCTCAGGGCACTCCGGGTGGGTGGGTCGGTCGGATCGGGCCACGACTGCTTCCCTCCTTCCCTTCTCCTCTTCTGGCAACCTCGCGCCGTGATAAAAAAACACGACAGAAGATTTTTGGCCTGTGGGGCCATCACCAGGCACCGGGGCGATTTCGACACGATTCGGGATGAAGAGCGGGTTGCCTCCGGGAAGGCGCGGTCCTTTCCCGTTCTCTTCCCCGCTTTGCCTCTCCCTGAGCAGCATGCGCGCCTCGGGCTGAGGAGACCGAGCGCCGCTTCGACAGTCAGTACACCATCAACGAGGTGAACTTGCTTGGCGAGGGCACATATGGCAAGGTCCACGGCCCAGGGTCCACTTCGATACGATCGGTTCGATCCGATATCGATTCTGGCCGGCCCGATTTGGTTCGATCCCGACGTTCCGACGAGCGGGTGCGGCGCGATGCCTGCATGGCGCTGTTGTGCATCCTGTCGTGGCCGTTTCAATCCGATTCCGACTCCCTGCCGATGCTGTCCAGTTCGATGCGCGTTTCGATCCGGTTTGCCGAGTCGGTGCTGACTTGTCCTGGCCGGGAGGAGGCAGTGGAAGCTTGGTCACAGCGGCACCACGCCACCACCGCGCGCTGCCACCGCGCCGCATTTGGATTGCAGATGGCTCGCGCATTGCTGCCATCTGCTGCGTGGAGATGATCGCCGAGCCCAACCGTCGGACCCAGCCTCAGCGGCAGGATTGCCACGCCCAGGCGAGCGATATCAGGAAAGGTTTACCTCCAGGCCGCAAGAGCCTTGTCGCCCCTGTCTTGGGGGGGGGGGCTCCAGCAATATTCGGCGCGAGCGCACGCGCGTTGCACGATGCATCTTCCTGGAGCAGCTCGTAAGGCCACGCGCACTGCGCCTGCCGCGCGGCTCCCGGGCAGCTCCTCTTGCTTGCGCCAGAGGCCCCCAGAGGCGTCGGAGGTTTCCTCCTCCTTTTCCTCCTCTTCCTCGACTTCTCTTCGACTCGTCCTCCTCCACCTCCTCCTCCTCCTCCTCCTCCTCTTCCTCCTCCTCCTCCTCCTCCTCGACTCCTCGACTCCTCCTCCTCCTCCTCCTCCTCCTCCTCCTCTCCTCCCTCCTCCTCCCTCCTCCTCCTCTCCTCTCTCTCCTTTTTTCCTGCTGCTGCTGCTGCTTCTCTCCTCCTCCTCCTCCTCCTCCTCCTCCTCCTCCTCTCCTCGCCTCCTTCCTCCTCCTTTTCCTCCTCCTCCTCCTCCTCCTCCGCCTACTCCTTCCTGCTTTTTCCTTTTCCTCCTCATCCTCGGCTCCTCCTCCTCCTCCTCCTCCTCTCCTCCTCCTCCTCCCTCCTCCTCCTCCTCCTCCCCCTCTCCTCCCCCTCCTCCTCCTCCTCCTCCTCCTCCTTCTCCTCCCCCGCCTCCTCCTCCTTTTCCTCCTCCTCCTTTTCCTCCTTTCTCCTCTCCTTCCTGCTCCTCCTCCTCCTCCTCCTCCTCCTCCACCTTCTGTTTCTCCTCCTGCTGCTGCTGCTGCTCCTCCTCCTCCTCTCATCGACTCCTCCTCCCTCTCCTCCTTTTCCTCCTCCTCCTTTTCCTCCTCCTCCTCCTCCTCCTCCTCCCCCTCCTCCTCCACAACTCCGCCTCCTCCTCGACTCCTCGGCTCCTCCATCTCCGTCCCCTGAGGCCTCCAGATGCCCCAACGAGCGCGAGAAATGTGTTGAGGCGTCGAGCTCCGCACGCTCGTTGTGGTGCGCAGTCTCCGCCGGGGGCCCGGCCGTCCTCGACTGCCCTTTGCGGCAGGTCTACAAGGCGCGCTTCAACCGGACGGGCCAGACGGTGGCGATGAAGTGCTGCCTGCGGCATTAAATCCTCCGCCGCCGCAGCCGCCTCTGAGGAGGAGGGTGCAGGCAGAGCTCCCTTCTCCACCTCCTGCGGCTCCCCCCTTCCCCCTCCTTGCCCCTTCCCTCCCCCTCCTCTTCCTCCGCCTCCTCCTCCCTCTTTAGTCCTCCCCTTCCACCTCTCTTCCCATTCTTTCTGCCCCTCCGCATCCTCCAAGCTCCTCATCCCCATCTTCTCGCCTCATCCTTTTCCTCCTATTTCGGCTCGTCCTCCCTCTCCCCCTCTTCCTTCTCCCTCCCCCCTCGCCCCCCTTACCTTCCCGCTTTTGCCCTAATCTGCCTCCCCCTCCCTTCTCCTCACCACGCGCCTGCTCCTTATTTGTGCACCTCCAGTCTTCGCGCTCCACTTTCCTTTTCCCCCCTTCTCGGCTTGTTGTGTGGTGCGCTGGGTTTGCCCAGCGGGAGCAGTTGTTCCTTCATATTCAATCTCAGTCATTTGTTTACCCCGTCCCCTCGCCTCGCACTCCAACACCTTTTTATCCCGCTCGGTTATGCTTGTTCCCGGTACCCATCCTCTCCCTCCTCCTCTTCCGCATGGTCAAACTAGCCAACACCATTAGACACAATGGTTAACAACAGTACACATACATCTGTACACATGATCCACCAACAACTTCTAATGGCCAATCTCCTCAATCATCTCTCGTCCTCCCACATTTATGTGATTAATATAAAGGTAATGCTCATAGCCATTCGCACGGTTCGTTTCATTCATCCACGATTCGTCTCATTCTTGTTGTACACGTGTGAGAGTGTACGGCCCCTCCCGAGGCTCTCAGTATGGAGCCAGGGCCAGACGGGCCCTGGCATGCAGGACAGGCCCAAAGAGGCCCTTTGTACGTGGCCCAAGAGAGGCCTGGACTGTTTGGAGCGGGGTTCCCGCCATAGCTCTTCAGAGGCTCAAGATATCATCGAGTCCAGATCATCATATCTGCATGGTGACAGGTGTGAGATAGCGAACCTTCCCTGAAGGCTAGTGGCGCCAGCGCGCCATGGCAGCCGAGGCGGCAGCGGCGGGGGTGCAGCTGCTAGATTCCAGAGGCGTCGGGCAAGTGCCGACGTTCACGGGGAAGAGGGAGGGATGATTTCGAGGATTGGATCTTTATTCTGCATGCCCGCTCTGTATCATTTTTCTTCTCCTTTCCCCTTCATCCCTTCTTATCTCCTTCCCCTCTCCTGGCCCCCATGCCTCCTCTCCTCCTCCCCTTCCCTCCCTCCCTCCCCGCCAGGAAGATGAAGCTCGGCTCCGAGGACGAGGAGGGCCCCCCCGAGTGGGGGGGGAGTCCGCGGCCCGGCCAGCACCCCCTACCCCTCCCCTTTTGTGGCTATCGGGCAATAGCTTGGCTCTCCGGCGGCTGTTCCGGACGGTCCTAACACCCCGGAACGCTCTCGGCGAGGCGCAGCCGCTGGAAGGCATCCCGAGGCTGGAACGCCGACGAGAACCGACGAAAGCGCCCCTCCCTGACGTTGGCCCCGCCCTCGTCCTCCCCCTTCCCCTCCCCCGTTTTTCCCTTCTCATCCTGCCCAGCCTCCTGCCAGCCGCCCCTCCCCATGCCACGCGTGTGCCCCTCCCCGTGCCCTTTCCCCACTCTCCCGTGGCCCCTCGTTCTCTTCCTCTTCCTCGCTCCTCCTCCTCTCGCTCCTCCTCCTCCTCCTCCTCTTCCTCCTCCTCCTCCTCCTCCTCCTCCTCCTCCTCCTCCTCCTCCTCCTCCTCCTCCCTTGAGGGCCTTCAGGGTGCTGTAGTTCTCGAGGCGATTGGATTCATCGGATCATTGGTGCTGCTCTGCGCTACTCCTCCTCCCTTCTCCTCCTCCTCCTCCTCTCCTCCCTCCTCCTCCTCCTCCCTCCTCCTCCTCCTCTCCTCCTCCTCCTCCGTCCCTCCTCCTCCTCCTCCTCCTTCCTCCTCCCTCCTCCTCCTCCCCTCCTCCTCCTCCTCCTCCTCCTCCTCCTCCTCCTCCTCCCCTCCTCCTCCTCCTCCTCCTCCTCCTCCTCCTCTCCTCCTCCTCCTCCTCCTCCTCCTCCTCCGCCTCCTCCTCCTCCCTCCTCCCTCCTCCCTCCTCCTCCTCCTCCTCCTCCTCCTCCTCCTCCTCCTCCTCCTCCTCCTCCTCCTCCCTCCTCCCTCCTCCCTCCTCCCTCCTCCCTCCTCCTCCTCCCTCCTCCTCCCTCCTCCTCCTCCTCCTCCTCCTCCTCCTCCTCCTCCTCCTCCTCCTCCTCCTCCTCCTCCTCCTCCTCTTAGGCATTTCCAGGTCTGGATAGAAACCTTTTGGGTCGCGCTCTTGGAAGTGGCACAGCGGCCCGGAGCCTTCAATTACGACTACGCATCGGTCCTCCCCGGTGCCTCCCCGCAAGGCCGATGGGCAGCCCGGCGCGCCGCCGCTGCGCCAGTGGCACTGCTCGGGCTCTTGCGGAGGGCACAGAAATGGGGGCTGGAGGACCTCGTGCCAGGTCTGCGGGACGGCTGCTCCGCCCTGGGCGCTGGCAGCCGTCGCGCGCCGTGGCACGCAGGAGCCAGCGTCCAGGTCTGCTCCGCCTCATCGTGGCAAGTGGAGCCGCGGGCCGCCCGGCTCCGACGAGGACTCGGGCACTGCCATCAAGGAGGCTGTCGAGCAGGCCAGCCCGGCGGGCAGAAAGGCGGTGCAGCAGGAGTTCCAGCAGGCGCTGCTGGGCGACCCGCTGCTCGGGCCTTCCGAGGCACAGCAGCGGGCCATCACCCTCAAGATGGGCGGGGCGCAGGCCGAGGAGGAGGAGGAGGAGGAGGAGGAGGAGGAGGAGGAGGAAGAGGAGGAGGAGGAGGAGGAGGAGGAGGAGGAGGAGGAGGAGGAGGAAGAAAAGCCTGCCGACCTCGGCTCCGATACGCTTCAGGATCTGCTCCAACGGGTCAAGAAACACGAGAAGCAGGTGGTCAACAGCACCGAACGCGTTCACCAGGCGCGTGAGGCCGCAGATGCGGCGGCCAGGGCGCTGCGGGACGAGGAGGCGCTACTGGGTCGGCACCAACCGCCTTTCAAGGAACTCAAACAGACCGTCAAGGATAAGGAGATCGCGGAGGCCGTCCCGGTGTTGGGGGACACGGCCGCTACCCTCGGCCTGGCTGGCGCCGACCAGGCGCTGGCTGTCATCCACCAACTGGCCGAGACGCTGTCGCAGTTCAAGGCCTTGCCTGGGCTGGCAGCCTACGCCTGGCAGCTCCACGCGACCGTCAACGAGCAGCGGCAGGGGATCGTGCAGCAGCAAACTCAGGCCGCCGCCGAGGCTGCACGAGCGGAGGCAGAGGCCAAGCAGGCCGATGATCGGGATGCTGCTTCAGCCGCTCCTTCTGCTGGCTCGGGGCCTGGCGACGGCGCCGCCATGGCGGTCGACGGCGGCGGGCTCGACGTCGACCTCGACGATCCCGAGCCGGCCGGCATGCTCAAAGAGGCTTGCCTCGGGGAGTTCGACCTGTCCCGTGAGGCCGCCAAGGAGAGGGTCAAGAGGGCCCAGGCTGTGCTGTTCGCCGCCAGCAAGAAACAGCGGCTGGGGTACCCTGGCCTTCGCGAGCGGCAGCTCGCCGTGGGCCTCGGCCCCCGACATCCTCACGGCGAACGTGACGGCCTGGCCTTCTGGCCTGGACCTGCTGGTGGGGCGCCTGGCTGCGGTTGCAGCCTCGGTGGCCCCGGGCATCCCGTGCGGGAGCAGTGGAGGCGGCGCGGGTGCGCCCACCGCGCCCCGCGTGGCGCTGCCGCAGGAGCACCGCCTCAAGGAACCGCGCCTGGTTGACTCAGCCAGGACTTGGGCTTCGCAGGGCGACCGCAACGGCCAGGCGGAGTCCACGGGCGGCGAGGCGAACCAGTCGTCCAGCGGCGTTGGCGTGTTCAGCCCTTTGCCGTAGCTGGATGGCTTCGGTGCGCTGCAGGAGGGGAGTTCGTGGTATCACTTTGTTGGTCGCTCTGGCTGATCTCTGCGGGGGGCCTTGCCACGAAGCCAGTTCCAGTTCGGGGTTGTGAGCGCGGGCTTGGGAGTGCCGCTTTACTTTATCAGCCTTTGCCTCGCGACGTAGGTCGGGCTGGCGGAGCCGAACCTCGCGCGCCTCCAGATGCTCCCAGTGGGGCTCGCGGGCCGCAAAGGGCCTTGGGCGGTGGGGGGTGGCTAGAACCCGGGGCCCGCGCAGGTCCAGGAGTGAGCTCGTCTTGCCCAGGGCGTCGCGGTGGCGCCCGTTAGCCCCGCCTGCGGGGAGCGAGTGCTAGATCTCTTCGTTGTGCCACGCGTTCTGGGAAACTTCGCTTGCAGCGTGGACGCGGTGGACGGGGCGGCCATCCGCGCGCATGTGCCAGTGATGCTGCGGCCCCATGGGTTCCGCGCGGAAGCCAAGGTGTCGAGAGCAGTGCTCCCTGCGGCGTGCCCCATCGTGCTGCCCTCGGCCCCGCTGGAGGGCGACGGCGCGTGGCTCTGGGAGGCAGGCAACCTCCGTGCCGGGGCGCTGGCCCAGAGGGCTGAGGCTTACCTCTCCTGCCTGCGCAGCTGCTGCAACCGCGTCCGCTGTCTTCACAGGCCCGAAAACCATCACGTCATTAATTTTGTGCCCCAGGGCCCACTGAGGCCGCAGGGGCCCCAGATTAGTGAAGTGATGTCCTATCCCACGTATGGAACCCGAAATTCATCACTTCACTAAACCGAGCCCAGGACGAAAGTCAGGGGCCGAATTGCTGCTGTGATGCAACATCGGTCTCGTAATGTCTTGGTCTCCGAGGGCAGCGGGCCCTCTTCGTCGTCGAGTGGCAGAGTCAGCTCGAGGCGCGAACTTCTGCTGAGTACCGCTGCTGGGCTGGGCTGTTGGCGGCCAGCCAGCGCGCGTGTGCCTTAGCATTATTTCCCACGGGGCGTTCGATTGCCCGTGCTCTGCCAGGCGCGCGGACATGCCGAAATCGCTCGGTGTCGCTGCCTGTCGAGTGAGCAAGTTGGGCGCTGACGAGGCCGAGTTTTTTTCGCGGTGCCTTTCTCTTTCCTCTGAGCTTTGTTTCGGTCGGCCCGAGGCTCCAGAGGGGCGCTGGGTCAAGTTGATTGGCGCCCGTCCTGGGTGGCTCTGGGGGGGGGCCATCTCCGTGGACGGATCGGCCTTCAGCACCAAGCACGGGCGGGCAACTTTGCGGCCTGCGTGTGCGGGGTGGTTCCGAGGGCTTGGGGCCCTGAGCAGTGGGCGCGGGGCGGGGATGATGGCGCGTTTCAAATGCTTGCTCGTTTTTTCGGAGCCTCCGCCTGAAGGTAATTCCGGGGTGCCGCTCGAAGTGCAGCATTCAGCGATTGTGCCGGGCTCCGTGAGCTGCGCCGCGGATTCGGCCAAAGTTTTGGATCCTCGGAACGAGCTGCGCCGCCATTGGAAGCTTTGGCGGGGCAAGGTAGGCTCTTCCGCATCTGTCGTGAGGGTCGAGGCACATCGGAGCCTCCAGGATGCTTCATTTTTGGAAGATTTGTGGAAGCTTCGTGGTAATCGCCTGGCGGATGAGTGGGTGAAAAAAGAGGCTCAGTTTTGGGAAATGCCCTCGGGGCAGGAAGTCTTTGCGGGGTCTTGCGAGCGTGGGGCGGAGGGCGCTGCTGCGTGGATGGGGAAGTTCTGTGGGCCGCTTCACTGGGCAGGCCTCCAGGACACTGACGGCGTCGGCGGAGCGCCCGATATCGTTCTTGACTTCGATTTCAACGCTTCGAGCCTCGGGCCTGACGAGCGAGTGGGCGAGGCATGGTTAGTGGTCGTGGCTCCAGTCTCGCATTGCCCTCCCGCCTGGGGCGTATCCCGGCCCGGCCAGAGCGGCTGTGCCGCCCGCGGCGGCGTCGATCGTTGCAGCCGGAAGCGATTGCAGGATGCTGAGGCCGTGGTTGTTTCAGGGGCATGAGATCGTTCAGGCCGAGGTGCACGGCTCCGACGGTGAGCCGCCTGTTCTGTTCTGCACGGGTTGCGGCGCCTGCGTGCAGAAAGCTTCAGACCTGGTTCAGTGGTCGCCAGCATCTCCAGGGGCAGCGGGCATCCAGGGCTGGCCACACAAAGGAGCAGGCTTCGAAGAGGCTTGCATCCAAATTCAACTCTGTCCCCGCCCCCACGGCTCGAGTCGGTCGTCTGTCCGCCGTTGGAAGTCCGTAGGGAAGCTGAGAGTGTCTTCTGGTTCGGGGTCAGGGGCTGGCCCATGAGTCCCTCGATATATACAGGGTCGCTGCGTTGCATGGCTTCCCGTGGTTGATTGGTGCCTCACGGAACGCGCGAGGGAGGCAAGGGAGCGGCCGACCCAAGGGGACCATGGGCTCCCCTCTTAACTTTCACTTACTTGTTGTTATTAAGTGTTCGCTGGACGCTATGTAGCCCGCTCCATTGTCAGCCTCCTTGTCCTCCTCCTCGCTTCCCCCTCCTCCTCCTCCTCCTCCTCCTCCTCCTCCTCCTCCTCCTCCTCCTCCTCCTCCCCCTCCTCTTCTTCCTTCTTATGTGTTCCTTTCTTCTCCGCTCCTCCCTCCTCGTCGTCCTACCCCGCCCTCCCTCTCCACCTGCGCCAGCGCGCGGGTGGGGGAACGGCTGAACGACGGCGACCGCTCCGAGCTGCTGGGCGGCCTCTGGCGGCAAGTCAGCAGGTCCCGCCAAAGGGGGGATGCTGAGATGCTGCTAAGCGCGCTCTGGCGCTAGGTCACCAAGGCGAAGACAACAGCCCCAGCAGGACAACTGGCGCGACCACCGCCGGCCCAACGACCCCGACGACCGCCAGCACGACAACCACCACGACCACTGCCACCACCACGACCACCACCAACGGCAGCGCGACAATCACCACGCACCACGACCACCGCCAACACCACGACCCTCACCAGCGGCAGCGCGACGATCACCACGACCACTGCCAGGATGCAGTGGGTCCGCGATCGCAGCGCCGATGGCCACGGCCACGACCATAACCACGACCGCCCCAGCCGCCCCCGCCCCCCGCCGTCCCTTCGTGACGACCGCCAGCACGGCAACCACCACGACCACCGCCAACACCACGACCCTCACCAGCGGTAGTGCGACGATCACCACGACCACCGCCAGGATTGGGTCCGCGATCGCAGTGCCGACGGCCACGGCCACGACCACAACCACGACCGCCCCAGCCGCCCCCGCCCCCCGCCGTCCCTTCGTGACGACCGCCACCACGACGACCACCACGACAACCGCCAACACCACGACCCTCACCAGCGGCAGTGCGGCGATCACCACGACCACCGCCAGGATCGGGTCCGCGATCGCAGTGCCACGACCGGCCACGATCACCACGACCACCGCCAGGATCGGGTCCGCGATCGCAGTGCCGACGGCCACGGCCACGACCACAACCACGACCGCCCCAGCCGCCCCCGCCCCCCCCCCCCGTCCCTTCGTGACGACCGCCACACCAACCACCACGACCACCGCCAACACCACGACCCTCACCAGCGGTAGTGCGACGATCACCACGACCACCGCCAGGATCGGGTCCGCGATCGCAGTGCCGACGGCCACGGCCACGACCACAACCACGACCGCCCCAGCCGCCCCCGCCCCTCCCCCCGTCCCTTCGTGACGACCGCCACCACGACCACCGCTACGACCACCGCCAACACCACGACCCTCACCAGCCCGACGATCACGACCACCGCCAGGATCGGGTCCGCGATCGCGCGATCGCCCCCCCCGTCCTTCGTGACGACCGCCACCACGACCACCGCCACGACCACCGACCACGACCCCGACTACCGCCGGTAGTCCGCACGATCCACGATATCGGGTCCGCGATCGCAGTGCCGACGGCCACGACCAAACCACGACCGCCCCAGCCGCCCCCCGCCCCTCCCCCCGTCCCTTCGTGACGACCGCCACCACGACCACCGCCACGACCACCGCCAACACCACGACCCTCACCAGCGGTAGTGCGACGATCACCACGACCACTGCCAGGATGCATTGGGTCCGCGATCGCAGCGCCGATGGCCACGGCCACGACCATAACCACGACCGCTCCAGCCGCCCCCGCCCCCCCCCCGTCCCTTCGTGACGACCGCCACCACGACCACCGCCACGACCACCGCCAACACCACGACCTTCACCAGCGGTAGTGCGACGATCATCACGACCACCGCCAGGATCGGGTCCGCGATCGCAGCGCCGACGGCCACGGCCACGACCACAACCACGACCGCCCCAGCCGCCCCCGCCCCCCGCCATCCCTTCGTGACGACCGCCAGCACGACAACCACCACGACCACCGCCAACACCACGACCCTCACCAGCGGCAGTGCGACGATCATCACGACTACCGCCATGATGATGTTGATGATGATGTTGATGATAATGACGATGATGATGACCATGATGGTTATGCTCATGCTGATGCTGATGATTATGATGATGATGACGGGGATGGCGATGGTGATGTTGATTGTGATGGTGATGGTCAGGGTTATGGTGATGATGACAATGCTGATGATGATGGTGGTGCTGCTGCTTATGATCGGCAACACCCCAACATACTTATACTATATGTGCGTCGCCCCCCCAGGGGCGACGCGCGCACCGAGAAATCTTATAGTATATGCGTCTTGGCGGGCGCTTTCTGGCCACACCGCTCGGGAAACGATATACTACAAGATGGGTATACTACATGTTCGGGTCGGACGCGCGCCTCCAAGGAGGACATCTAGTACTAGTATGTCTCTGTGTGTCCCATATGATGGTGATGATGATGATGATGGCGATGATGATGATGATGCTGCTGCTGCTGATGATGATGATCATGCTGATGACGATGATGGTGGTGGTGTTGATGGTGATGGCGATGATTATGAGTATTATAATTATGTTGTTGATGAGGGTCATGATGATGATGTTGTTGATGATGGTGATCAGGACGTGGCGATGATGATGATGATGACGATGCTGATTGGGATGATGATGCTGATGATGTTCATGATGATACTGATGCTGCTGCTGACGATGATGATGGTGATGATGATAATGACGATGATGCTGATGCTGCTGATGATGATGCTGATGATGCTGCTGCTGATGATGATGATGATGATGATGATGATCATGATGATACTGATGCGGCTGCTGTTGCTGATGATGATGCTGATGATGCTGATGCTGATGATGATGCTGCTGATGCTGCTGATGATGATGATGATGTTGATGATGTTGATGATGATGATGATGATGCTGATGATGCTGATGCTGATGATGATGAAGATGATGACGATGATGATGATGATGATGATGATGATGATGATGATGATGATGATGATGATGATGAGGATGATGATGATGATGATGAGGATGATGATTTTTTCCTCGACGCCAGGACCAATATCTGATATCAAAATATAGTATACACTGAAACCAGACTTGAGAGATCCGTCGCAGAGAGCCGACTGTCTCGTGTTGCCCCGCTTGGGCCAGACTGCCAGGGTGCTGCTCGGAGGGGCCTCCTGCGCAGCGCGTGCCTAGCAGCGTCGAAATGCTAGCTGAATAATATTGGCCGCTTCGTCTTCGGCAATTGAACTCAGGTGGGGTGGGGCCTCCACCTCACGAAGCTCCTCTGCATGTGCTGGCACGGCAGGGGGGCGGGGGAGGCGCGACGGAGGAGGGCGGGATGTGACCGTGACCGTGCTGCTACTGGCAGGGAGGCTTTAGCCTCGAACAACAACATTTTGACACGGCGTGGACTCGCCTCCTTTGCGCTGTGGCCTGCGCTGTGGCGTGCAGGCTCGCTCTGGCAGAAAGACATGCTCGCTCTGGCAAAAAGGCGGGTCCACTGCTCGGGCGTCTCTAGCCAGTGGCCTACCTCCTCCTCGGGCCAGCCCACTGGGGCCACGCCTCGGTGGTGGACCGCCTGGCCCTCCCACATGGGCGCGCCGGTCACCAGCTTCTGCTTGGTGTCATCGTAGCGGTGCCCGAGCCCTTCGAGCCCTGGGAGGGGTCCAGTGGGAGTCGCCACGTCGCTCTCCGCTTGGGCGTCGCCCCCCTGTCCAGGGAGAGTAGGCGTAGAGGAAACATTAGCCACTCGGATCGTCCGCGTGGGCGCTACATATACTGCTGCTGGGCGCTGTGCTGCTTGTAGCCGTCGAAGTGGTCGATGTTTAGGTCTGCTGCGTAGGTCGCTGCCCGCGATGTGTTCCACCGACTGGCAGTTGGACGCGCTTGCATCAGGGGTGTCCTCGATGGCGGGCGAGGGACGGCATCTGGATGGCGCAGGGCGCGGCGGGGGAGCATTTGGAGTGGCCGAGCGCGTGGTAATCCGTTTCTGGCACGACCCGATGTTGCACTCGAAGGTGGGGTTTGTCTCGTCGTCGGTGTCCGTCCCGTCGTGCGTTGTCGCCGAGAGGAGGGAAGAGGTGCTCACGCTGGCCTTGGGGGGAGCCCACTGGTCCATCTTGACAACTCGGAGGGCCTCCTTGTGTTTGCTAATCTCGGCGTAGGCGTCGTTGAGCGAAGACGCACGGTGGGCGCCCGTCTGGAGCCCAGCAGCAAGTAGGCCATAGTCCCAGCGGATGTTGTTGTTCGTGATGTTGGCGCCGCTGACAGGCATCTTGATCTGCATAATCATGGGGATGTGGTCGGCAACATGTAGTAGGCTACTTAGCTTTGTGTGGATCTTCCAATTCATCTTCACGTGCTTCACGATTTCCATGAAGTTGTCGTGGCCGATGAAGTAGTTGATGCTTGATCTAGCTTTGGTGTGCCCGTAGTAGGTATTGCCGACGTCGATGTGCAAGTTGATGGCTGTCAGCTGGTGCGTCAGGAACTTGTCGTGAATCAAGCGTCCGAGCTCGGTCTCGTCGCTGGGTTGGTAGCTGCCGATTGCGTTGTCGGTGCGGCGCTGTCGTGATCGTCGTCCTGGCCCTTGGTTGAGGTCCGTGAACAGGATGGGCATGACGCGAATAGGGATGTCGGTATGTGCCTGCGGTATCCAGCTCCATGGTCGGCGGCATCCTGCTTTCCAGCGTTGGTAATGACCTGCTCCGTTCGGCCGCGGTGGGGAATACGCAGCAGTGAGTCGAGAGCGGAGCTGGCCTCGATGAAGCTCGACGGCGCCCGCGCCCCGTAGGTCAGATTGTGGGGGGTGCCGTACCTTGTCGATATCTATCTTGCGGCTTTGGCGCTTGGATACTGCGATGCTGTGACTTGCTGAGCTGCTCGCGTGTGCCCCGCGACCCCATCCGAAATGGACCCATGTATGATAGCGGCAGTCCTCGAAATGATGCGGGGCGTCGGTAGTGCACTGGCGGATCTTAATGCCTGCGTACATCATAGTCTGATTTGCACGGCATGTGTCGGAGATGTGGTCGAGATGCCCTGGGACATCCAGTAGTCCTTCGCGAGCTGGGTGTGGATGTAGTGGTCCAGGTGGCAAGTCACGTTCGGCGTGCAATTGTTCCACTGGTAGTAATTCAGGAGCCGCGTGGTGTGATCCTGCATGTGCTGGCCCTCTGTGTTCTGCCTCGATGTCCTCGGTCTCCGCTCGGTGCAGGTGGTTCCGAATGGCACCCTCCATGGAGCCGCCCACGTCACACTTGTACAGTCCTTCCAAGATCGCCAGCGCGAAGGGGGGCGCTGGCGACCCTATCTCCTGCAGGCGTTTCTTGTCCTCTGGGGTGTCGCTCTTCCTGAGGGGGGAGTCCAGGGTGTACTTGTAGCCTTCGATCTCCTGCGTGATGGCTATGATCCCTGGGAGCTCTTTCCTCATCGTGTAGGCGTCCGTTTTGTTGCTGCCATTCAACCTGGTCTTGTGCGTAATCTGAAGCAGCATGTGGCAAGTCACGTTCAGCGTGCAATCGTTCCACTGGTGGCAATTCAGGGGCCGCGTGGTGTAGTTCTGCATGTGTTGGCCCTCTGTGTTCGTGAGGATGTTGAAATTGAAGCTCAGCGTCCAGTAGTTCGGGATCAGCGTGTCGTAGTCCTGCCTGTGCTGGCCCTCTGTGTTCGTGAGGATGTTGAACTTGAAGCTCAGCGTCCAGTCCTGCACGTACTGGCCCTCTGTGTTCGTGAGGATGTTGAATTTGAAGTTCAGCGTCCAGTCGTTCAGGGTCAGCGTGTTGTAATCCTGCATGTGCTGGCCCTCTATGTTCGTGATGATGTTGGAGTTGATTTTCAGTGTCCAGTAGTCCTTCGCAATCTGGGTGGGGTAGTCCATGTGGCCAGTCACGTTCAGCGTGCAATTGTTCCACTTGTGGCAATTCATGGGCCGCGTGGTGTGCCTGTGCTGGCCCTCTGTGTTCGTGATGATGTTGAAGTTGAAGCTCAGCGTCCAGTAGTTCAGGGTCAGCGTAGCGAGTCCTGTGCTCAGCAGGTGCGCGGCGCCCGCGCTCCGGAGCACGGCCATGGCGGCCTGGCGGTGTGCGGGGTGTCGTCAAGCGGCCCCCTGCCTTTTGGGCATGGCAAGGGGGCGGTGACTGGAGGCCGCTGCTCCATCAATGACCTGAGCGCGCGGCGGCCTTTGATGATGATGATGCTGATGATGATGATGATGATGATGATGATGATGATGATGATGATGATGATGATGATGATGATGATGATGATGATGATGATGATGATGATGATGATGATGATGATGATGGTGATGATGATGATGATGGTGATGATGAAGGGAGGGAGTGATGGAGGGAGGACGGAGGGAGGGAGGGAGGGAGGGAGGGAGGGAGCTGGTTGGGAGGGATGGAGGAGGAGGGAGGAGAGGAGGGAGGGAGGGAGGGAGGGAGGGAGGGTGGAGGGAGGGACGGAGGGGAGGAGGAGGAGAATAGAGGATTGATGGAGGAGGGAGGAAAAGGCTGGATGGTGGCAGTTGGCGCCTTGAGGTGTAGTGGGGTACGTTGGCACCCCTCCCTGCGGCCGTCTCCGTTGGTCGATGGGGCCGTAGGGAGGGCCTCGGCCCCCTCAGGTGCCAATGGCGGCTTCATGTATTGGTGTACTGATGGGGGTGGGACCCCCGCAACCCCTATGATGGTAGCTGCCGAAGGGTGGCGCCTACGATGGTCACCACCAGATGGTCCTATGATGGTCCTCGCCAGAAGAGGGGATGGCGGAGAGGCCGATGTCCGATCCCGAGGCTTGGCCGCGGGGATCCTGAATCAGGAGGGCCCGAATGTAGCAAGAAACAGTGCCCGACCCCTGGGAGGAGGAGGAAGGGAGGGGAAAAGCAAAACCGAACGCCTTGGAGTGAGGACAGACATCTGGGGGCCAACAAATCCCTCATCATGTCATGTCCGTCCCCACCTGGGCGCAAACAAGTAAAACCAATCCAAAGAACACCACCCGCGAGAGGTCGAGGGGAGCAGCAAGAGGAGCCCACTCCTGCCGCGGAGCTTTCGCCCAGGGCGTTCCGAGCACCGCGCTCCGCGAGATCGCGCTGCTCAAGGAGCCCGTTTTCGGCGGGCAGCGGCGACGGCGGCGGCGCGGCGGCGGCGGTGACGACGACGACGACGACGGCTGCTATGACGACGACGATGGTGGTGGCGGCGGCGACGACGACGAAGATGTAGGACTGGTGTCGAGGCTTCAGAGGCCCTCTCGGCCTTTTTGTTGGAGGCTACTGGCCTGCCCCGATGACGATGGCGGCGGCGACGACGACGATGCAGGTCCGGGGTCGAGGCTTCGAGGGCCCTCTCGGTGTTTGTTCTTTTTGGCGGGGCATCCTGTGGCCTGGCCAGCCGCGGCCGTGGCCTGCTCGCGGCTGGCCTGGCCGTGGCTCGGAGGACGGGGTCGGGACGGAGCCCAAAAGGCGTCCAGGGATTCAGGTTGGGCGGGTTCGATTCCCCATCCCTCCTTTCTGCCTCCTCCCCCCCCCGTCCTGGCTGCAGGACCAGGAGGTCGCTAAGTTGCACGGGTTTGTCTCGCCGACCGCTCTTGTAGAGTTTGCTCAGTGGTGTAAGTTTGTTCATGCCAGAGTTTCCCCTGATGGGCTGCCTCAGGAGGAGATGTGAGCTAGCACTGCGTCTTTGGACGAGGGGGGCTCTGCTCCACAGGGTCAGTCTCAGTCTTAGTCATCCCTCCCTTCCGCCCTTCTCCTGCTGTCTCCTCTCCTCCTCACTCCCTTCTTTTGCTCCTCCTCCTCCTCCTCCTCCTCCTCCTCCTCCTCATCCTCCTCCTCCTCCTCCTCCCCCCCTACTCCCCTACCCCTTGACAAGATCACGTAGATGGACGAGCCGCTTGCGGAGGAACATCTGGACCATATCGGCTTCACGCCAGATCTTGACACCATGGCGCCACCGCGCCTATTTCGGCACACCCCTCACACGTTTCGTGGCCCCATCGCCCCGCGTCTCCTTCCTCTCCTCTCCTCTTCTCCTCCCCTCCTCTCCTTTCCTTTCCTCTCCTCTCTTCTCTTCTCCTCTCTCCCTCCTCCCCCTCCTCCCCCCCTCCTTGCTTCTGCTCTCCGCATGTTTCCGTTTCGGCATTCTCAATGCAGCGCTTCGTGGCCCCAGAGGGAGCTCCATCGAAGGCTCCAGTGGCAGGGTTCGCATGGCGCCACCGCACCCATTTCGGCACAATCCCTCACACGTTTCGTGGCCCCACAGGGAGTTCTACCGAAGGCCCCGGTGGCAGGGTTCGCATGGCGCCACCGCGCCCATTCCGGCACACCCTTCAGGCGCTTCGCGGCCCCATCGGGGAGCCACACCGACGGCCCCAGTGGCAGGGTTCGCATGGCGCCACCGCGCTCATTTCGGCACACCCCTCACACGTTCCGTGGCCCCATTGCCCCGCGTCCCCTTCCTCGCCTCTCCTCTCGAGGTCCTGTCCTCCTCCTCCTCCTCCCCCTCATCCCTCCTCCCTCATCATTGCCTCTGCCCTCCGCAGGCTTCCGTTTCGGCATACCCAGGACAGCGATTCGTGGCCCCATAGGGAGACCCACCGAAGGCCCCAGTGGCAGGATTCGCATCGCGCCACCGCACCCATTTCGGCACACCCCTCACACGTTTCGTGGCCCCAGAGAGCTCCACCGAAAACCCCAGCGGCAGGGTTCGCATGCGGCCGCCGCACCCATTTCGGCACACCCGTCACACGTTTCGTGGCCCCACAGGGAGTTCCACCGAAGGCCCCAGTGGCAGGGTTCGCATGGCGCCACCGCACCCATTTCGGCACACCCCTCACACGCTTCGTGGCGCCACAGTGAGTTCCACCGACGGCCACATAGGCAGGGTTCGCATGGCGCAACCGCGCCCATTTCGACACTCCCCTCACGCGTTTTGTGGTCCCACAGGGAGCCCCACCGAAGGCGGGGTTCACATCTGCTGTATTCACAATTGCATATGGTGGGGTCCTTCGCCAGGATAAGTTGTTTTGTGGATTTGCCACAAGTGCTCTTCTATGTCGACGGGGGTCAGCTCAGGAACTTCGAGAAACTGTGAGCCAGACGCTGGCATTGTACCGCAATCGGTGTAATCATATTAGCTCGGCGAAGGGCCCAACCATGAGCAGCTGTGGGCACCGTCGTTGTGTGCACCGCATTCGGTAGAACTCCCTGTGGGTTCACTAAACGTGTGAGGGGTGTGCCGAAATGGGTGCGGTGGCGCGATGCGAGCGCTGGCACCTGGGCCTTCGGTGGAGCTCCCTATGGGACCACGAAACGTGTGAGGGGTGTGCCAGAATGCGTGCGGTGGTTGCATGCGAACGCTGGCATCCGGGACTTTTCGTGGAGCTCCTTATGGGGCCACGAAACGTGTGAGGGGTGTGCCGAAATGGGTGCGGTGGCTCCATGCGAGCGCTGGCATTTGGGCCTTCGGTGGGGCTCCCTGTGGGGCCACGAAACGTGTGAGGGGTGTGCCGAAATGGGTGCGGTGGCTGCACGCGAACGCTGGCATCTGGGTCTTCGGTGGGGCTCTCTCTGGGGCCTCGACGCGTGTGAGGGGTGTACCAGAATGAGTGCGGCGGCCGCATGCGAACGCCGGCATCTGGGGCCTTTCGTGGAGTTCCCTATGGGGCTCCGAAGCGTGTGAGGGGTGTGCCGACATGGGTGCGGTGGCGCCATGCGAACCCTGCCACTGGGGCCTTCGGTGGGCTTCCCTGTGTTGCCACGAGACGTGTGAGGGGCATGCCGAAATGGGTGCGGTGGCCGCATGCGAACCCTGCCATTTGGGCTTTCGGTGGGGCTCCCTATGGGGCCTCGAAACGTGTGAGGGGTGTGCCAAGAAAAGTGCGCTGGCGCGATGCGAACGCTGGCACTTGTGCCTTCGGTGGGGCTCCCTATGGGGCCACGAAACGTGTGAGGGGTGTGCTTAAACGAGTGATAACGATGATGATGATGAGGAGAGGAGGAGGGAAGGGGGCAGCGGGAGGAGTGAGAACACGGGGCGCTGTCTCTTCAAAACGAGGACCCGACACCACAGGATGGTTTGGCAAACCGAGGCTCCATCTGAAACGGCCTGGGGTATCCGTTGATCTAAACACGTTTTGAATTTTTCGAGTGTCGCGAAACCTTATGTGCACAGCGCATAGCGCGACACTCGGTCGTCTTTCAGTGCGGTGACTTCGCTGTTCGGAATGTTGACCTTCCTCCAGAGGTCTTCGCCCACCTCCTGGGGTGTACGTTGGGTTGCGGTATGGTGGATGCGAACAAATCCTCCTCCTCCTCCTCCTGTTTCTCCTAGCCTGTGGGGGCAGCAGGGGCCGCCCGCCGCGCCCTTGCGACGCGCACGCCTCGCCCAGGAGCTGAACCACGAGAATGTCAGCCCCACCGCCCCGCCGCCCTCCAGAGCCCTGGGAAGGAGCAGGACAGGATGCGAAGGGAGGGCGAGGAGGGTGCGGAGGAGGACGAGGAGGAGTAGGAGGAGGAAGCGGAAGATGAGAAGGAGGAGTAGGAGGAGGATGCGGAGGAGGAGGAGGAGGAGGAGGAGGAGGAGGAGGAGGAGGAGGAGGAGGCGAAGGCGGCGGAGGAGCAGATGAGGAGGAGGAGGAGGAGGAGGAGGGGCGAGGAGGGGGAGGGAGGAGTAGGAGGAGGAGGAGGACGAGGACGAGGACGAGGACGAGGAGGAGGAGGAACAGGAGGAGGTTGTTTGGAACGGGCCTGAAGCCAGGTGCTCCACGAACTCAGCCAAAGTTCGTTGCTCCAGAGTCCAACCCGCCACTGAAAGGTGACGAGTCTCTGGTAGACTCATTTGCTCGACCCTTCACCCCAGGGGACATCTCCATCTTCGACGTCGACAGAGTCAGGACGCAGAGGAGGAGAATGAGGAGGAAGAGGAGGAACCGGGGGAGGATGAGCATGAGGAGGTCTTGAATTGATGATGATGATGATGATGATGATGATGATGATGATGATGATGATGATGATGATGATGATGATGATGATGATGATGATGATGATGAGGAGGAGGAGGAGGAGGAGGAGGAGGAGGAGGAGATGGAGGCGGAGGAGGATGAAGAGGAGGGAGAGGAGGAGGAGGAGGAACAGAAGGAGGAGGAGGAGGAGGAGGAGGAGGGAGAGGAGGAGGAGGAGAAGGTTTGTTTTGCCGACATGAACTGCTAAGTGTACACCAGGGTGGAGGGTACCCCGCACCCTGGGAAAGTGCACCGAGGACGCGTGAGGTCAGAGACGCTGCTGCTTACGTCCGCCAGTGACTTGTGGCTGGGAATGCCTGCCAGCAGGATAAACTCAAAACGGGGGAGAATGAATCGCACAACCGCGCCTCGGCGAGAGCCGCTTTGGAACGGGGGCTTCGCGAGTTCCTTTCGGAGCGCCTACTCTGGCCCCGCCCCTCACGGCTTGACCTTCGGATCAGTCACCGCGGCGACATCACGGCTGTAATGAGACGCCACGTGCAATCATGCAATTTATTCGCGCCGCGGAGCTGGCTCGATGCTGAGTTCTGACCTCGCGGGGTGACGGCCTCTACACACATAATTTTACAGTTGTAGGTCGTTTTCTGCTTGGGTTGTCTGCACCGCTGGGCCAAGCCCCGCACGTGACCCAGCGCAGCATAATGGTAGTATTTCAGACAGACTGTACAGAAGGAGCCATCCGACACCGGGAGCGTCACTGCAATGTGGCCGAATGCTCGAGGAGAAGGGCCGTCCAGCTTCGAAGCGTCCACGAAGGAGCCTCCAGCTGCTGCCTCACGACAATTGCGCGAGACAGAGCAATGTTGGTATCGCTAGAAGGTAGCACAAGACACCGCACGCATCTCCAGAGCCCACCTGTGTGGCTTCGTCGTAGGCGCAGGCGACGCGGGTGGCGGCACGTATGGGAAATTTGACAAGTCGAGCGGCGGCCAAAGCGGGAGAAAGCCTAGCTGCCAGCTTGCACACCGCCTTGGAGACCTCGATTAGCCAGTTCAGCACACGCAGATTTGCGTCCGTCGCTCGGGTGTGAAGGGCAGCCCGGAGCTTGGCGGCCCTGTCGGCCAGACCGTTCCCGAGGTGCTTCTAGCGCTCTTCGGGTGAGATGCCCACCTCCTGCGGGTCTTTTTGGGCGTCGACTTGGACGACGGACCGGGCAGATGATGCCCCGAGACGATGAATCATCATCAGCCTTGCAGAAGGCCGTCTGTAGCTCAATTGTGCGGCTTCATCCCCAGCGCGAGCGGAGATCACGCTGGCACAATCGCTGAACACTTCCTCTGGCCTCCTGGGGCCTCCTGTGGCTTCCTGAGGCCTCCCGGAGCTTCCTGGGGCCTCCTAGAGCCTCTTGGGACATCCTGTGGCCTCTTGAGTCTTTCTGTGGCCTCCTGATGCCTCCTGGGACCTCATGTGGTCTCCTGGAGCCTGTTGGAACCTCCTGTGGCATCCTGAGGAGAATCTGTGCCCACGAGTCTGGCCACCGATCGAGACATCCTCAAAATCTGGCCCACACTGCGTTTCTTCCTGGTGATCCTTGTTCCCCCGGCCTAGACCTTCGGTCGCAGCCATCGAGGCCGGCGGTCCGCCGCAGTCCAAGGGCTCGATGCCACCGCGTGCAAGGGCCGCGAACTCAGCGCACCGGGAGTTCGGAAGGAGGAGGGAGAGTAAACGGGCCCGTAGATGTGGCACAACCCTTCTCCCGAGCCGTCGATCGAAACGAGCCCTTATCCCGCGCCAGACAGCTCGGCGATCTCATGACGGAAACAGCTGCCGCCAGGACAACTATGACCCGAGATCGCGCCGCCAGGGGTTCGGCGCGGGGCACACGGCCTGGGCGGCGCCGTGGCGATCGACCGCAGCGTCCCCGGGGGGCTCAACCCAATCACGCACGGCGAGGAAACACGTCCCCTGGATGAGGAAACGGGCCTCTGGAGTAAAGGATCCGCGGCAGCGGCCTCATCGATCAAACCCTGATCAACCGTCTCCTCCATGATTGAGGCTACAGCCCCCGCAGAGGTCGCACATATCGCATCGATTGTCGACCAAGCCATACCCGACCTTGATCGCCTGATCGTGGCTCCACACAGCTTCACAAACGAGGCTCTTGATCGACCCGCGATCAAGGGGCCCGGCGCGAGACGATCGCAATCGATTGCGGACGACATCGAAGCTCAATCGGCCGCACGAGAGGCCCTGCTTAGCTGCCGCCTGTCGCTGAAAGACTCGCCGACAAGCCCGTTGAAGCATTTTCTTCAGCATGGCGGGGGAGTCGCTCGTCAGCAGCAGCGTCCCTTCTCCCTCCCTCCCTCCGTGTTCTTCCCATCCCTCTCAAGCCCTTCCTCTGTGCAGGGGGCCTGGTGGCTCTTACGATCTTCAGCCCAGGCTCCCTTGGCTCTTCCGTAGGATTCCGTGTCCCTGCGCCATCCGAGCTCGCGTTCTTTGGGTTGTCGGTTTCATCGATTTTTCGCATTCGATGACACTGCATTGTTTTGCATTGCGTGTGTTACTGTGTATTGATGCTTCGCAACATGCTCCTTTACATTTTTCAGCTTTGCCTTGGGTTGCACTGCGTTACCTTTCGGTGCAATTGTTTCCTTAAGTGTTCCTTGAACTGCTTTCCGATTCTTGGCGTGACGACCGGTTTGTTGTGGCATTCGTTTAATATGATGACGCGTCTTGGATTTCACTGCCATTGCGAAGCGTTCAATTCATTTTGCGGCTTTGCACTGCTTTGCATTGCGTCGTCCGCCTTCGCGTTGTTCCTCCATTTCAGGGCCGTTTCATGTTTGGGAATGTGCGTGCATTCATACAGGTGTGAACGTGTCAAGGGCGGGTGCTTGCTAGATTTTCAATGCGCGCGAAGCGCGCGCGTTGTTCTACCATGCGTATTATATGTATGTATGTATGTGTGTGTATATATATATATATATGTATATATGCATCTCCGTAAGGGCTTCGCTCTCTGCCGCTGGCCCCCTCTCTCGGAGAATGGGCCATGGAAGAGCGAAGTCATGAGGCTTTGGCTTCGCCGTGAAGCAGTGTCGGGACTTGTTTATTTTTCGGACCTGACCCAATGGATCTGCGTGAGGGTACCGCCGAATTTCAAAAAGGTGGCAAGTCCCCTGTGCTTTTGGACCCTGACCCTGCGGATCTGCGTGGGGTGTGCCGTCAATTTCAGAAATGTGGCAAATCCCCAGTGTTTTTGGACCCTGACCCCGCCGATCTGCGTGAGGGGTGCCGCCAAATTTCAGAAACGTCGCAAATCCCCTTTGTTTGTGGACCCTGACCCCGCCGATCTGCATGAGTGGTGCCACTGCATTTCAGAAATGTGGCAAATCCCTTGTGTTTTTGGACCCTGACCCCGCCGATCTGCGTGAGAGGTGCCACCGGCTTTCAGGAATATGGCAAATCTCTTGTGTTTTTGGACCCTGACCCTGCCGATCTGCGTGAGGGGTGCTGCCTCATTTCAGACATGTGGCAAATCCCTGGTGTTTGTGGACCCTGACCCCGCCGATATGCGTGAGGGGTGCCACCGAATTTCAGAAACGTCGCAAATCCCTTGTGTGCTTGGACCTTGACCCCGCCGATCTGCGTGAGAGGTGCCACCGACTTGCAGGAATATGGCGACTCCCGTGTGTTTTTGGACCCTGACCCCGCCGATCTGTATGACTGGTGCCACAGAATTTCAGAAATGTCGCAAATGCCTTGTGTTTTTGGACATGACCCCGCCGATCTGCGTGAGGGTTTCCACCGAATTTCAGATATGTGGCAAATCCCCTGTGTTTGTGGACCCTTACCCCGCCGATCTGCGTGAGTGGTACCACCGAATTTCAGAATGGCAAATCCCCTATGTTTTTGGACCCTGACCCCGCCGATCTGCGTGAGGGGTGTTAATTTTTACCCACCCCACCAATTCAGACAATACGATTTGGGCGCGGTAGAAATGCCCGTTTTGGGCCTCCCCCCCTCGCGCGGTCCATGAACAAGGAACAGTAAGCAGCAAGAAGCAGAATTATAACAAGGAGCAGTAAGCAGCAATAAGCATAACTGTAATAGTGGAAATTGGACGCTGCAACTGGTACAGGAAACTGCGAACCTCCGGCCTACAGCCTGGTGGCCCCACAAGGGGGCCGGCGGATATATGTACACACGTTTCCGCCTCCTTCTTTCTCCTCTCGCCCTCCGCTCCTTGGGGCGGGTGGGGCGTCGACGGGGGGTGGGGGGTGGGGACGAGAGGGAGTACTGTTTTTAGCCAGCGGGCTCCTGCACGAACCCCCCCAGATCGTCAAGCTGGTCGACATCTTCTGCTCGTGCAAGAAGCTGGTGCTGGTGTTCGAGTTCCTAGAGGAGTCTTTCGCGTCCTCGCCCTCCTCCCCTCCTGCCCCCCCCCCCCCTGGCCGCAGCCCTTTGCTTCTTGGGTGGGCTCCTTGGCAGTTGATGCGAAGTATTCCTCCTCCTCGCCCTTCCCCATCCCCACCATCACCGACAGCTCTTGAAGGCCAGTGGCGCGAGGTGGCCCCAACGGAGCTGCCCCCCCCCCCGCCCTCCTCGTCCCACCTCTCCTGGACCTGCTGCTCTGCTCCTGCTGCTCCGCATCCCCCCCTGCCCCCGTGGCTGCTCCCCCTGCAGGGGTTCTGGGACGAGGGGCATGAGGTTGCGAAGGAAGAGCAGCAGCAGCAGCAGCAGCAGCAGCAGGAGGAGGAGGAGGAGGAGGAGGAGGAGGATGAGTAGGAGGAGGAGGAGGAGCAATAGCATGAGGAGGTGCAGGAGGAGGCGTGCGAGTGATGGCAACGATGACGACGAAGATGACGACTACGATAACGATAACGATAACGATAATGATGATGATGATGATGATGATGACGATGATGATGATGATGATGATGATGATGATGATGATGATGATGATGCTGATGCTGATGCTGATGCTGATGCTGATGCTGATGCTGATGCTGCTGATGATGATGATGATGATGTTGATGATGATGATGATGGTGGTGGTGGTGGTGGTGATGCTGATGCTGATGCTGATGCTGATACTGATGCTGATGCTGGTGATGATGATGCTGATGATGATGATGATGCTGATGCTGACGATGATGATGCTGATACTGCTGCTGGTGCTGATTCTGATGGTGATGCTGATGATGATGCTGATGCAGATAGTTATGATGATGGTGGTGATGGTGATGGTGATGGTGATGGTCATGGTCATGGTCATGATGATGACGATGTTGCTGATGCTGATGTTGGTGTTGCTGATGGTGATGATGCTGTGTCTGATGATGATAATGACGATGCTGACGATGATACTGATGATGATGCTTACGATGCTGATGATGATGATGCTGATGATGATGATCCTGCTGATGATGAGGATGCTGATGGTACTGATGATCATGGTGACCATGCTGATGATGATGCTGCTGATGATGATGATTGTGGTGATGATGATGATGCTGATGATGATGATTATCATGATCATGATGACGATGCTGATGATGATGCTGATGATGATGTTGATGATGAGGAGGAGAAGGAAGAGGAGCAGGAGGCGGAGGAGGAGGAGAGGAAGAAGGGCGAGGAGGAGGAGGAGGAGGAAGGGCTTGATGGCCACGACGACGACCATGGAGGCGATGACGGTGATAGCGTCTATTCGGATTACGAAGCTGATGACGATTACCATGATGACGGTGATCATGGTAGTGGCGGTCATGATGATGATGATGATGATGATGATGATGATGATGATGATGATGCTGATGCTGATGCTGATGCTGATGCTGATGCAGATGATGATGCTGATGATCATGATGACGATGCTGATGATGATGCTGCTGATGGTGCTGCTGCTGATGATGCTGATGCTGTTTATGAGAATGATGATGGTGACGAGGCTGCTGCTGTTGTTGTTGTTGCCGCTGTTGATGATGCTGATGGTGATGCTGATGATGACGACGATTGTGTAAAGATGATGACGACGAGGATGCGGATAATGCTGACGATGCTGATGATGCTGATTATGATGACGGTGGTGGTGGTGGCGACGCCGAAGCTGGCGATGCTGCAGCTGATGATCGTGATGGTGATGATGATGCTGCTGCTGATGCTGATGATGATGCTGATGATGATGATGATGCTGCTGATGCTGATGATGATGCTGATGATGATGATGATGCTGCTGATGATGATGATCATGATGATGATGATGATGATGATGATGATGATGATGATGATGATGATGATGATGATGATGATGATGATGATGATGATGATGATGATGATGATGATGATGATGATGAGATGATGAGGATGAGGATGAGGATGAGGATGATGAGGATGATGATGATGATGATGATGATGATGATGATGATGATGATGATGATGATGATGATGATGATGATGATGATGATGATGATGATGATGATGATGATGATGCTGAGAATGGGCTTTTTACAATGCAGTGGGGGTCCATGACCAAACACCCTACGTTCCGTCAGGATTACCTGGTTTTCTTTGGCTGGCGTTCGGCGCGGAAGGTCGCCGCAATCTCGAAGAAACTGCAAATGAAAGGGCACCCTGGGTTTCTTGGGCATCGGTCTGTTTCGGGGCGCGCGCCAGAACCTCCAAGAAACTTCTGAGCATTCGGGGTACCCTGGGTTTCTTCGCCCGCCACTCTGGCTGTTCCAAGTGTGCCGAGGCCCCCGCAACAGGGCGCCTCAACTAAAGCCGTCTGGGAGCGCACGAATGGTCCCACCCTGCAACAGCTCCCCTTTGTGTGGCGGGGCCCTTGCCACGGCGTCCCTAAGTGCCTCGGCGGAATCCAGCCGTCTGCTGGAATGCTGGGGACCACATGAGGCCCCCGCAACAGCGCGCTTCAACGAGGGCCGTCTGGGAGCGCCCGAATCGCTTCACCTTGCCACGGCGACCGCAGGATGCCCCCCTGCGACACGGAGCACCACGCCTTGGGTGCGCCGATGTCAGCAGGGAAGGATCAGCCCCATATTTCCGTGCTTGTGCCGGTTCGGCGCGACCCCAGACCCGAGGCGGAAGGGGGGGGAAACGGGGGCGGAAACTGCGGGCGCCCTCCGTGCGACTCGATCGTTCGACCCGGGGCGTGACGATGTCCGCAGGGATGGCTCGGCCCCATCTCTCCGCGGTTGCACCGGTTAGGTGAGACCCCCGACCCGAGGCGGAAGGTAGGGGGCGGGGGCGGACACCGCGGACGCCATCCGCGCGAGACCCCAGACCCAGGGCGGAAGTGGGAGGAGGCGGGGCCGTGCTCCGCGGACGCCTTCCGTGCGACTCGATCGCTCGACCCTGGGTGTGACGATGTCCTCAGGAAGGGCTCAGCCCCAGCTCGCAGTTTTTGCACCGGTTAGGTGCGCTGCCCTCGCTTCCTCGTCGCCTCGGCTGGACTCTCGGGGTGTCAGCAAAGGGGCGGAGGAAGGGGGGGGGCGGATTCCAGCCTTCTGCTGGGGCGCAGGGGGCCTATAGTAAAAGGAGGCCCCCGCAACAGTGCGCCTCCGCGAAAGACGTCTGGGGTCCCGCGAATCGCCCCGCCGGGGCGCGGCGGTCCCAGGATGCCCCCGTGCGACGCGGGGCGCCACGCCCTGGGCGCGCCGGCTTGCGCCAGACAGGTGCGACCCCCGACCCGAGGCGGAAAGGAGACGAAGCGGGGGCGGACACCGCGGACGCCCTCCGTGCGACTTGGATCAACCTACCCTGGGTGCGATGATGTTAGCAGGCAGGGCTCAGCCGCAGTCCCGTCTCTCCGTGCTGGCGCCTGTTAGGTGCGACCCCAGACCTGAGGCGGACGGGGGAGGAAACGGTGGCGGACACCACGGGCGCCCTCCGCGCGACACGGATCATTCTAGCCTGGGTGTGGTGATGTCCGCAGGGGAGCTCAGCCCCAGCTCGTTGTTATTGCGCCGGTTAGGTGCGACCCCGACCGAACCCGCGGCGGGAGGGGCTTGCGCCAGTTTGGTGCGCTGCCCTCGCTTCGTCGTCGCCGCGGCTGGACGCCCAGGGCGTCAGAGATCGTGGGGGCGGTGGTAGGGGAGAGCCTGGGCATCCCTCGTCACCGCGGCCGGAAAGCGGAACCCAGCGGCGCAATCGTGGGCAGCGCGATGAACCCCAGTCGCAGCCTCGGGAGCAACGCTGCATGGGAGCGAGCCCTGGACCCAGGTTTGGCATTGCTGAATGGACCGGGGAACCCGGTGGCGCTCCACCAGGGCCCGGTTCGCCCATAAGTGGACCTAGTAAGGGCGCCAAACAGGAAGTCACCGCGAGTAAGGGCGCCCTCAGGCACGGGGCCGGTGCAAGCGATGCGGGTCAGCCAGCGCGCGAGGGGCCCGCGTGTTTGGGTCCTGCCCCCGGCGACTCCAGGCTCGCCAGTGAAGGTGGCGTGCGGCGTCGGCCAGACGCCCAAGCTTAGCGCGGAACCGGGCATTGGGGCAGGGCTGCGGGGGCGGCCGATCCATTTAGTTCGACCGCAGACACCCCCCCCGTACTTGGATTCGAGTGCACTCGTGGACGCGGATGGCCACGTCCGCGCAATCTTATCGATGCTGTCGTCTGCCAAGAGGCCCCCCCTGGCAAGGCGCCCCGACGGGGCGCGCGGCCGCCGCTTTCTGGAGGGTTCCGGGCGGCCCCCGTCCTCCGACGGTCGAAAACGGTGCCCGTGGAGGCGGCCCCGCGACGGCCCTGCTCCAAGACACCGACCTCGATGCCTGCCTCGACACCGACGCCGACGACGACGCCGACGCCGACGGCGGCGGCGACGACGACCACGCCGACGGTGACGCCGACGCCGAAGCTGGCAACGGCCCCGACGACGACGCTGGCGCCGAACCCGTCGCCAGCAGTCGTCCTGGACGCCCCTCGTCGCCGTGCCCAGAAAGCGGAACCCAGACGGCCCTTGTCCAAGACGCCGACGCCGACGCCGACGCCGACGCCGACGCCGACGCCGACGCCGACGCCGACGCCGACGCCGACGCCGACGACGACGGCGACGGCGACGACGCCCGCGCTGACGCTGACGCCAACGCCGACGCCGGCGCCGGCCCCGACGCCGGCGCCGGCCCCGACGCCGACGCCGACGCCGACCCCGTCGCCGACGTGCGTCCTCGTCGCCGCGGCCGGTCGGGGCGGCGCGTGGCGACTTTCCTTGCACTCCGCCAGGGCCGCGGCGGTAACCGGTGACTGAGCCGTCGCCGACAAGCGTTGGAACGGGGGCCCATCGCCCGCCCCGGAGGCTCCTCGCTCTTCCCCAGCCGCGACGGGCGCTGGCGCTTCCAGCGCCGAGGGCTGCCCCAGCGCCAGCCTTCGAGGGGGAGCGCCTCCGCCGGCGCGGCGTGAGCTCTTGCTCCTCGTCAGAGGCGCCCGGGCCGCTTGGCCGGGCGCCCGCGCCCTCTGGGATTTGTTGGCTTCGGATTTCAGGCGGCGAGGGGCGTCCCATCACGCGTCCTGCTCGACTTCCTCAATTCGATGGGGGCCCTGGCGGCCCGGGCCAGGAGGATGCAGTAATCGGGTGGTGAACCTACCGCGGCCTGGAGCAGATATTGCGCTCTGCGCGGCGTCGGTGCCTGAGATCCCAGCCGGCGCGACGCCGCTGTCCTCCAGCGCTTCATTCCGCCTAAGCAGCCCCGCGCCTTCCCGCGCCGATTCGGCGCCCGGACCTGGCCCCGGCCGCCGGCTTCAGCCGCAGTTTGACCCGGCTACGGAGCGCCGTTTGCTGCTCGCCCCAGCGAAGGGCGGCGGCTCTGGCCCTCCCGTTGGCCCACCTGTCCACCCGTGCAGTGGGGTCGCCCCCCTCCCTTCTCGCCGCAACTTCGCGTTCGGGATCCCGGGTCTGGCCGCCATGCGCCGAGCTGCTGCCTGCAGCCGCCGCGCTGGGGTGCCGGGCTTGGTCTTGTTGCCGCCCGCCACCCTCCGCCGGCCCAACATTTTGCTGGACGCGCCCCCCTCGGCGGTTCCTTCTCGCCGCCCCTGCAGCGTTCCCACCTGGGGAACGCGCCGCCGCCGCTTGGTGCCTCAGTCCCCTGACTGCATCGGGCAGTCGACTCGCTGGACTTCTGGCGCTCGCAAAGGGCCCCGCCGCCGCTGGAACCCCGGCGCAGCAGCTGCCGCAGTCCCCATCGGCGGGGCTGGCACTCTCTCCGTTTCCTCCCCTTCGGCCGCCCGCCTTTCCTTTTTTCCCCGTCTCCTCCATGGTGGCGCAATTCGCTACGACGGTGACCGTGATGAGTTAGCTTATCCGCCAACGCATTTACTCTGCCTAGCCGCCGACGCAAAAACTGCTTGTGCAAGGCCAGAAGTTCGCGTTGAGTTTCTTGATGTCAAATTGCTTGACGCCAACAGTCAAGGAACTGCTCGGGCCATGGTGCCGTGGGCCTCTTCGTTTGCAGCCGAAGTGCAAGGAACCCAGCCCTGGACCAAGAAACCTCGGCGGATTTCAGGGTTGGGTTTCTTGCAGTGGGTATCTTGTGGGTCGGCTCCCAGTGCAATGATAGTGCCGATGCTACTGCCGTTTCTGAGGATGGAAATGATTTCGGTGACGGTGATGAGATCGAGGAGGAAGAGGAGGAGGGCCCTCGAAGGGAGGGGGGGGAGGATAGTGAGGCGGGAAGGATACGAGGCGGTGCGCGGGAGGGGGAGGGGGAGGGAGATGAGGGTCAACCTCTTCCTGTTGCTCACCTTCCTCCTCCTCCTCCTCCTCTCCTCTCCTCCTCCTCCTCTCCTCCTCTTCCTCCTCCCTCCTCCTCTCCTCCTCCTCCTCCTCCCTCCTCCTCCCCTCCTCCTCCCCTCCCCTCCTTTTCCTCCTCCTCTCCTCTCCCTCCTCCTCCTCCTCCTCCTCCTCCTCCTCCTCCTCCTCCTCCTCCTCCTCCTCCCCGCCCCCCTTCCCGTTTTCCTCCTCGTCCTTCTCTCCCCGTCTCTCCCTCTCCCCTTTTCCTCTGTATAGTCACACTGCAGGACTATACATCTCTCCTCTCCCGTGGTACCATCTTGAGCGGGGGCGCCCCTCCTGATTTGTTTTCGTTGTACTATTTTCCTCCACGCGCATGCTTTCAAAGCTGTGTGTCTCCTGGGCGTCTGTTTCAATAGTGCCGTTGTTGGTTCGCACCGGCGCGCGCTCTCGCTGCGCAGCGATGGCCGCACGTCAGGATCTGCGCTCTGCTCCCGTCGTTCGGACTTGCAACCCGCTCCAGAGCGGGCTGCATTTCCGCATCCGAGTCGTGCCTCGACGTTGCCGTCCCCCACCTTTTCTTACCTCTTCCGCCGTCCCATGGTCCTTGTGCTCCCCGTGCTCCTCTTGCCTTCCTGTGGAGTAAGGTTCATTGAGGACATCCGCCTCATGCTTATTCTTCTGCTCACCCGCCACCTCGGGAACGACATGAAGATGTTGAACCGGGACATCGGCGAGGAGGCAGGCTGTGCGAAGACGGACCGTTGCGAGCGGGGACGTGGAACGTGCAGGGCCTCAGAGACAAGACATTCACTTGCATGCAGACTCATATGGAACATATGGGCATCGATGTGGTGTATAAAGGAGACATGGAAGAACGAGTCCCAAAGTCTCGGCAACCATGGGTTTCACATTTTTTCACTTGGTTTCCGAGCTGGACGGGCGGAAAAGGTCAGGCGTTGCATTCATAGTTGCCCCATGAGCAGAACATGCAATGAGAGGGTTTCTGCAGCATACTGAAGGGACAGCTGTTCTGAAAATGCGCACAGGGAGTAGCAATATTGGCTTTTGCACGGCCTACGCTCCGCACAATGACACACCATCCGAAGAAAAAACTAGATTTTTATTGCAGTTTGGACGATGTCTTCCAGAAGTGCTCCGTCAATGGCATGCGCGTGCTGCTGGGTGACATGAACGCGAGGCTTGGGAAAAGCAGGCCAGGCGAGGAGGACAGAACGGGCGAGCACGGATGGGGGAGGGAAACGACCGAGAGAGTTGCCATTCCAAATCGAGATCTCGTTGTGCAGTTCTGTACGGACCAGTCTCTGATGATAACCAACACGATGGAGAATGCACCACCGGAGCAGAAGGCCACGTTCGTGGAGGCAGGCGTCGGGCACATGAGCGCGGTCTTTGAGGCTACGCACAATGTACTTGACCTCGTACCCGCGGGGCGGCCGGATATTGCCGGCGTGACATTGGTGAGGAGTCATGGGGAAGCTGACCTACAAACGAATCATTTTTTAGTTACGTGCGATATTCATTGCCATGTGGAAAAAGGGCCGTATGCGACCACAGCGCGGAGGGACCTGGACGCTTTAAACGACCCGTTTGTCAAGACAAACTTCGCGAAAGCGTTCGCTGACATCCGGGCGGCTTCGAGAGCGGGAGACAGCTTCGGCGGCAAGTGGAATGACGTGGTACATGCTTTCCGAGGGGGTGAGGTTGTCTTGCAATTTCGACAACAATGATAGCGACAACCGTGGATCCAGCAACGCACGCTGGATCTCATGGCGCAGAGGGCCGCGGCCAGGATGCACAACAATCCAGACGAGCAGCGGCGGCTTCATAAGCTCGTGCGGAAAGCCGCCGGGGCTGACAAGTCAGCATGGCTGCTGGATCACATCCACTTGGGATCGTGGGACGAGTTGAAGATCCTTCGGAAACCGAGGAAGCTTGTTACATTTTGCTTGCGGGATTCCCGTGGAGCCCTCAGGCCGATCACAACAACAGCGGAGACGAGGGCATAATATTTGGAGAAAGTGCAGTGGAGGATGAGGCCAGCTTCTCTTGTACCTTCTCCGTCTCTGGGCCCAGTCTTGCCACTGACCGAGGGCTGCTTCGCGGCCGCCGAGGTTGGTGGAGTGATCCGGAAACTCAGAGACAAGAGAGCTGTCACAGAGGATCGCATCCCCGCCGGGTACTGGAAGGGTATACTTCAGAACGAAAAGTGCTTGCTCAATATCACTCGCGTCATGAACGAGTGCTGTGTCGGGAGCGACACGCCCAAAGACTGGCGCAAAACATTTGTGACGGCAATGCGTGCGAGTGGGGACACGGAGCAGCCAGAAAACTACCGCCCGATCGGTTTCTTTGTGTCTGGGCTATAAGATTCCCGCTTCGTTGGTAAAGAAGCGATTGGTTGATGCTGGTGCGGAGGGGAGACTATTATCGCGTCGGTTTGGCTTCCGGAGTGGACGGGGCACGCAGGATGCGGCTTGCATCTTCCGCAGAAGGATCGAGACAGCCTGGGCGCATGTAGTGCGTATATCCTTGCATTCGACTGGAAGCAGGCCTTCGACTCCGTCAACATCGACGCCATGTTGGTGGCCTTGGTGCGCTTCGGGCTGCCGCGACATTGCGTCGACCCGATCGCAGATATATGCGGGGACCGCAGCTTCCGTGTGCGAGATGGGGGCCGCATGTCTGACGAGAGGCCGCAGGAGTCTGGAATCTCGCAAGGTTGTCCGTTGTCGCCTTTGTGCTCGTGCTGCTCATGACGGTGGTCATGAAGGGCGCGGAGAACAGCCTCCCAACGGAGCTAGCAGGCCGCCTCGCACAGCTAGTATATGCGGATGACACGCTTTTGTTTGCCAGAACGGCACCCGGCATGCAAGCGTGGCTGCGCGCAGTGCAAACAGCCGTCGCAGGAGTCGGTCTGGAGATGCACTGGGGGAAGCTGCAGCTGCTCGGGGTGAGATGCAACGGCAACATCCGGACCCCGGGCGGTGACACAGTGCAGGCGTTTGACACGCTCACATACCTGGGGAAATCGATTAGCAACGACGGGATGGTCGGCGGGGAGCTCGCCAGACGGCTCGGAATGGCTTCTAGTGAATTCCGCGGTCTGCAGAGGCTGCGGGGGCATACGTCAATCTCAAGGCAGAGAACGATTTATTTAGCTCTTCGACGCAATCGTGGTCCCCAAACTGCTGTACAGCATGAGTGCAGCGTGTTTGAGCAAGGCAGAATAAATAGTTTTAGATGGAGAGCATTGCAGAATGCTGCGGGCAATTCGCGGCATCAAACATCCAATGCTCTCGCGCGTGTCCAACGAGGAGGTGCGCCAGCGCTCGACGCAGGGACCGCTGTCTGATACGCTGCTGGAGCATCAGTTGGTGCTTTTCGGAAAAGCGCCTCGCGGAGAACCAGGGGACCCACTTCGGGATGCCGTGTTCTACCCTGGGACGCCCACGCCGCTCAAGGATCGCTGCGTGCGCAAAACAGGGGCGCCACGGCTGGAATGGGCAAGAAAGCTGCTGCCGCGCGCAGTGCGGGTATGTGTACACGGACATCATTTACAAGAAATTGTACGGGATGCACATCATTGGCGAGAAATTGTGAGGCGCTATTGCGCCGCCGCCGACGCGTCGTAAGGTGTATGGCTCTTCCTTCCTGCCTTCACCCGCCACCTCGTCGTCAAACGTGCAAGGCCTCCTCCCCGTCTGATTGCGCATCAAATGGTGGGGCTTTTTCAGGATTGAGGTCGTTTAGGACACCCAAGCTGAGGGTAGAAGTGACTTCCGCGCAATGGTGCAATGGTGAGGGATGAGCGGGAAGATAATGATGATGTCAGATCTGGAGCGAGGGCGGCTAGCTTGCCTTCTCCTTCTCTTCCGCTCCGCCCCCCTCTCCCCTCTTTCCCCATTTCCTCCTCGCCCCCCCCCTTCCCGCCCTTTTCCTCTCCCCTATTCCTTGTCCTCGTGCTCCCTCCTCCGTACTCCTTCCCCCTGTTTTTCTTCTCCTCCTCCCTCTTCTCCTACACGCCCCCCTCCGTCTTTTCTTCCTCGATCGTAGGCGGCGGTCACGGGCCGCGCCGCTCGAGCAACCCCAACATCCCCTCCCCGCCCCGACGCTGGCGAGAACGATCTAAAGAAGTACATGAAGTCGCTGGGGAGACACCTGGCGCCGGAGGCTTCGCCGAGGGCGGATGATGTTGCTGCTGCTACGGATGATGCTGCGGAGGAGGGTGGTGGTGATGTTAATGATGATGATGGTGCTGATTGTTCTGGTGATTGTGATGATGGTGATGGTGATGTGTGTCATGATGAGCTCGACAATGTTGTTGGTGGTAATGCTGATGATGACGATGATGATGATGATGACGATGCTGATGTTGATGAGGGCGGCAGTGATGATGATGTTTCGGAACCTGATGCTGATTATGATGATGATGGTGATGTTGGTGATGATGAAGATGCTGATGACTTTGATGATAAGTTTGACGATGAGTATGATGACGATAACGGTGGTGATGGTGGTCAGGATGATGATGACGACCAACATGATCGCGATGATCATGGTGATGATGCTGGTCATGTTGCTGGTGATACTGGGGATGATGATGATGCTGATGCTGCTGATGCTGGTGATGATGCTGATGCTACTGATGCTGATGTGGATGCTGATGCGGATGATGATGATAGTGATGAAATTGATGATGCTGATGATGGTGGTGATGATGGTGATGATTATAGCGATGATGGTGATCATGATGATGATAATGATGATGGTGATGGGGATGATGTTAATGCTGCTGCTGATGATCATGATGATGATGATTATGATGACGTGGATGAGAATTATGGTGGATGATAATGCTGCTGATGATTGTGATGGTGATGATGACAATGGTTGTGCTGGTGATGGTGATGGTGACGGTGATGATGGTGATGATGATGACGACGATGATGATGATGATAATGATGATGATGATGACGATGGTGATGATGATGCCAAGGATGATTGTGCTGATTGTGATGATGACGACGGCGGTGATGACGATGCTGATTCTGATTATGATGCTGATGCGGATGGTGGTGGTGGTGATGATGATACTGGTGCTGATTGTGGTTGTGGTGGTGATGATGATGATGGTGATGCTGATGACGTTGATGATGATGATGATGATGATGACGATGAGCATGATGACGGTACTGATTGATATTGTGATCGTGATGATGACGACTAAGATGATGACGATGCTCATGGTGATGGTGATGCGGGTGATGTTCATGGTGATGATGAGGACGATGATGGTGAGCATGATGATGATGCTGAGGCTGCTGATGATGATGCTGATACTGATGCTGCTTACTATGATGATGCGGATGATGATGCTGGTGATGGTAATGACGAGAATGATGATGATGCTGATGATGATGATGAGGGTGATGATGGTGACGCTCATGCTGATGCCGCTGACGCTGATAATGATGATGCGGAGATAAACGATGATGACGATGGTGGTGATGATGATGATGATGATGCTGATGATGATGATGATGATGATGTCGGTGCTGGTAGTGGTGGTGCTGGTGACGGCGATGGTGATGGTGATGGTCATGGTGGTGATGATGATCACGATGCTGATAATGATGGTAATGCTACTGACGACGAGGACGATGTTATGCCGATGGTGATGCTGACGACGATGATGATGATGATGACGATGATGATGATTATGATGAGGATTCGGATGCTGATGCTGGAACGGATAATGGTGATGGTGATGACGATAGTGATGTTGATTGTGATCGTCTTGGCGATAGTGATGATGCTGGTGCTGATGCTGATGCAGTTGATGATACTGAAGACGATGTGTATGACTACGATGATGAGGTTGATGGTGATCATGTTGTTGATGATGATGATGGTGATGATGATGATGTCGACTAACATGACGACGATGATCATGGTGATGATGGGGATGCTGGTGATGCTGATGATGCTCATGATTATGCTGATGCTAAACCTGCTGATTCTCATGCTTATGATGTTGATCGTAATGATGATGAACATGGTGATGACGATTCTGCTGCTGCTGTTGCTGATGCCAATGGTGATGCAAATTCTGATGATGGGGAGCATAGTGATGATGATGATGATGATAATGATGATGATGATGATGATGACGCTGATGCTGGCAGTGATGGTGCTGGTGATCTTCTTGGTGATTGAGATTGTTTGAAGTTGGCGATGATGATGACGATTATGATGATGATGATCATGATTGTGATGATGATGATGATGATGATGATGATGATGATGACGATGCTGATGATGATGATGGTACTGAGGATGAAACTGATGATAATCATGATGCTGCTCATGGTGATGATGACGACGATGATGATGCTGATGCTGATGATGATGGTGGTGATGGTGATGATGATGATGATGATGATGATGATGACGATGACGATGCTGATGATGATTATGATGATGCGGATGACGTTGATGTTCATAATGATGACAATGAGGACGGGCATAGTGTCATGATGATGAAGGCGACTAACATGATGACGACGATCATGTTGCTGACGATGCGGATGATGATGTTGATGTTGATGATGTTGATGCTGACCACGGTGATGATGATCACCATGCTGATACTGATTATGTTGATGATGCTGATGCGCATGAACACGACGATCATGGTGATGATGCTGACGATGATGCTGATGTTGCTGATGATGATGGTGATGCTCATGACCAGGATGATGATGGCGATGTTGATGCTGCTGATGCTGATGTTGATGATTTTGCGGGTGGTGACACTTGCGACTACGCTGACGATGTTGTTTATGATATTGATGATGATCATGATGACGCTGATGATGATGATGATGATGATGATGATGATGATGATGATGATGATGATGATGATGATGATGATGATGATGATGATGATGATGATGATAAAGATGCCGACTTGCATGTTGACGGTGGTGATGCTACTGCTTATGATGATGTGTGATGTTGATGCTGCTGATGATGGCGATTCGGAAAGCGCGCCAGTTGATCTCCCTGAATACACAAAAGGGGCTGTGTGCTCGCAGAACCCCCCCCCCTCCCCCCCTTCCAAGGGGGGGTGAGATTTTCGACCCCCCCCCCCCTCTCCCCCTTAAGGGGGGGGGGTCCGCCCCCCCCCTCCCCCCCCCCCCATTGAAGGGGGAGGGGGTTCCGGACCCCCCCCCCCCCCCCCCTTGGCGCTGGTTGGGGCCCTCTCGGAGGCCTCTAGGCTTCCTTGGGGCGATCCTGGGGGCCTCTGGGGCCGTCTTGGAGTGTCGGGAAGCCGAAAGCCGAGAATCCGAAACTCTATCAAACATCAGAAGGGAATCCATCATTTTTGCCTTTTGGGGCCCTCTTGGGAGTGCTCTTGGAGGCCTCTTGGGGCGTCTCGGAAACCACTGCGGCCGTCTGGAGGCAACGATGGTATCTCGGACCGATAGTTCGGCGATTCGGGGTCCTCATGAACCGTCTTGGGGGCCTCTTGGAGCAGTCTTGGTTCGTCTTAGGGGGTTTTGGGTTTTGGGACCCCCTGGGGTGAGGGGGCACTCTGACCCAGGACCCCCCTGGGACCCCCCCCGGGTCTCCCCGGGGACCCCCCCCCTCGCGGGGAAGGGATCAAGGTAAGGGACTTCCCTTCGAATGAATTCCGACGTTTGTTATTGTCTTTTGGGCTAGCACGCTTGAAGAGAAATGCCCAGGGTAAGAGAGGCAACGGCTGGCGTAGTGTAGAAGCAGGCTCAGGAGAAAGCTTGAACGGCGACGGCGACGAAGACGACGACGAGGAGACGACGAATGAAACAGCGACGATTGGAAGAGCCTCTTCCACACGCTGACGGGGTCGGCGGATTCCTCCTTCACGTCTCTTCCCCCGTGTCCCCCCTCACTCCTCACTTGTCACTCCTCTTCCTTCGCCTTCCTCCTTCCTCCCTTCCCCTTTCTGGGCGGCGCGAGGCGGTGAAGAACCTTTCCCTCCAGCTTTGCCGAGGCATAGAGTTCTGCCATAGCAACCGCATCATCCACCGGGACCGCCCAACCCTGTCGGCGCCTTTGCGCCAGAATGACCATGAGGAGAATGGTGATAATGGGATAAGGATGAGGATCGGGATGGGATGAGGATGAGGATGGGATGAGGATGAGGATGGGATGAGGATGATGATGAGGATGATGATGAGGATGATGATGCGGATGCCGATGATGATGATGACGATGAGGATGATGTGGACGATTCGGACGGTTAGGACGATGAGGACGATGATGATGATGATGATGATGATGATGATGATGGTGGTGAGGACGATGACGATGACTATAAGGATGACGACGACGGTAACGATTAGGTTGATGAGCATGATGATATTGATGCTGCTGATGATGCTGATGATCATGATAACGATGATTCATGAGGTGGTGGTCGTGGTGGTGATGATGACGATGCTGCTGATGATGATACTGCTGACGCTGATGATGCCGATGATGCTGATGCTGGTGGTGATGATGCTGCTGCTGATGATGCTGATAATGATGATGACGTCGATGGCGATGGTGCTGCTGATGGTGGTGATGATGACTTCGGATGATGCAGCTGGTGATGATGATGCTGATGATGATTATGATGATGATGACGATGATGATGGTGATGCTGTTGTTGATGATGAGGATGATGATCATGGTGCTGATGATGATGGTGCTGATGATGACGCTACTTAGGATGGTGATGGTGATGATGGTGATGTTGAGGGTGATGCTGCTGTTGATGATGTTGATGTTGAAGTTGCTGATGATGATGACGACGATGATGATGATGATGATGATGATGCTTGGTATGACGGGGTTGATGATGCTGATGGTGATGCTGATGCTGATGCGGTTGGTGCGCTGCTGAGGATGATGATGACGACGATGATGCTGATGATGGTGATGATCAGGCTCATGATGCTAATGATGATGGTGATGCTACTGATACTGATAATGATGATGGTGATGTTGATGCTGCTGATGATGGTGCTGACGATGATGACGACGATGATGATGATGCTGCTGCTGCTTATGATGATGATGATGATGATGATGATGATGATGGTGGTGGTGGTGGTGGTGATGATGATGATGATGACGATGATGATGATGATGATGATGATGATGATGATGATGATGATGATGATGATGATGATGATGATGATGATGATAATTGGGAGGAGGAGGAGTTGGAGGAGGAAGAAGAGGCGGAGGAGGAGGACGAAGAGGAGGCGGAGGAGGAGGCGGCGGAGGAGAAGGAATATGAGGAGGGGGGAGACGACGGAATCGGCATGCGAGTGAGGACGAGGAGACGCCAGGTGCCCGCTCTCGCGGCTTTTCGCAAGGTGCCTCGCGCGCGGGCGGTCTCGTTGACGGCACGCTCGCGCGCGCGCGTGCTTGCGTCGCTGCCATTGTGTGGCCGCCTTCGTCGCCGTGGGCATCGTCGGCGTGGGCGTCGTCGCCGTCGCTGCCGTCGGCGTGGGCGTCGGCTTGGGCGTTTTAGACGTCGTTGGCGTCGGCGTCGGCGTCGGCGTCGGCGTCGTCGTCGTCAGAGCGGGCGTCACCAGCGTCGTTGGCGGCGTCGTCGGCGGCATCGTCGGCGTCGTCGTCGGCGTCGTCCGCGCGCCGCGCAGGACATCAAGCCGCAGAACCTGCTGATCGACCACCGCGCGGAGGGCGGCAGGAGCCCGCGGCTGTCCCGCCGCCGCCGCCGCTGCCTGCTCGGCCGTCCTGTTACCGCTCGCCCTCGTCGCTCGCCCTCGTCGTCGTCGTCGTCGTCGTCGTCGTCGTCGTCGTCGTCGTCGTCGGCGTCGGCGTCGGCATCGTCGTCCTCGTCGTCGTCGGCGGCGGCGTCGGCGTCGCGTCATCGTCGTCGTCGTCGTCGTCGTCGTCGTCGTCGGCATCGTCGTCGTCGGCGGCATCGTCGTCGTCGTCGTCGGCGGCGTCTTGGTCGTCGCCGTCGTCGGCGTCGGCGGCGTCGTCGACATCGTCGACGTCGTTGAAGTCTGCATCGGCGTCGTCTGTGTGGAGGATGCGGATCTCATCCCTCCTCGTCGGCGTCCTCGGTGTCGTCGTCCTCCCTCCATTCCCTCTCCTCTCCGGCCTTCTACCTTCTCTTCCTCTTTCGCCTCGTTGTCGTTGTCCCCCCCTCCTTCCTCCTCACTCTCCTGCCCTAGCCCGTAACTCCTCCTCCTCCTCCTCCTCCTCCTCCTCCTCCTCCTCCTCCTCCTCCTCCTCCTCCTCTCTGTTCCCGGTCGCTCATGGATCCTGCCCTGTCCTCCTTTCTCAGCCTATTCTCCGCCTCCTCAGTCTCTGCTCCGCCAGGGTCTGGTACCACGCACGAAGGATAGTTGCAGTGCCGCACGCCGTGGGTGCAAGCAGCAATGCGAGCCGTCCGTCGATGATTTCTAGAACCTGAACGTGTACCGGTAAAGGCACCGTGTTGGAGCAGCTTTGTGTTGTTTCACGTGTTTCATTGAGCTCCGCGGCGTTGGGGCGCCCAAGGCGCTTCCGCCCGTGGAGTTGTGGGAAGCCGACACCTTCGCTCTCTTTTGCCAGCGCGGCTGTCTTTGGAAGGCTGTTCCCTGGGGCCAGGGGCCCGCCCGCCACGTGAGACTCGAGCCGACCTGGGCACACTTTGGCTCGGGAGCTCAGGAGCCTGCATGCAAGCCGAAGCAAGCCGTGCCTCTCCCTCCTCACCCTTCCCCGTCCCCTCCTCTACCTTTTTCTCTTCTGCCGTCTGCCTTTCTCCCCCCTCTGACTTGTCCTTCTGCTCGTCCCCACTTCTTCCCTTCTTTCCTCTGTCCTCGCCTCCCTCACCTCCTACCTTGCCTCCTCCCGTCCTCTCTCCCATTTCGGGAGTCGCTGGAAGTGGTCCTGGCCCAAGTGCCCCTAGCTCGTCACATCTTTTTGGAGCCCCTGCGGCCCCCTCGGCCTCGTGAGGGCTGCTCCGAAGGCCATCTGGGCCTCCTCGGGGGGATTCCTGGGGACTCCTTGGGCCAGGGATCTTTCTAGCAACACCCGACCACTTTTCTCCTCGTCCTCGTCCTCGTCGTCGTCTTCGTCGTCGTGGTGGCTGTCGGCGCTCTCCAGCAGGGCTCCCCGAAGGATCCGGCTGAAGCTCGCCGACTTCGGCCTGGCCCGGACGTACAGCATCCCCGTCCCGAGGCGCCACCTTCGGCGGGGCGGGAATTGACGTCAACCCGTACTGTAAGGATGAGCAATTTTGGGTCACCATTGCATCCGTCCCCTTCGGCCTAAGCTTGGCCGCTATCGTTGGCCGCCTCGCTCGCAGAGTGTCGGTCTGGCCTTCCGCGGGCCTTGCATCCTCATCGCGCGTCCTTATTCTGCAGGTACCCGACCCTTCCCTGTGCTCTTTCCTGCCCGCTGTGCTGGGCCGGCAGGGTGCGCCCACGAGGGGCTCCTGCCCCTCCGCCGTCCTTCGCAGGAGGCGCTGCCCGCATGCGCGTGTCAGCGCCTCGTCGTCGTCGTCGTCGTCGTCGTCGTCGTCGTCGTCGTGCTTTTGCTCAGGTCGTCTTTCTCCTTCGGCGGCACAGGAACACCTCCCCTTTCCCGAGGCGCCGCGGCGCCGCCTCCTCCGGGCGGCCCCTCGGCGGCCCCTCGGCGGGCCCCTCGGCGGCCCTTCCGGTCGGCCGTCGGCGGCCCTCGGCGGGCCTCCGGGCCGCCCTTCGGCCCGCCCTCGGCCGGCCCTCCGTTCGGCCGTCGGGCCTCTGGGCGGGGAGGCGACGACGACGCGACGACGACGACGACGACGACGACGACGACGACGACGACGACGACGACGACGGCGACCTGTCGTCGTCGGCCGTCGGGCGTGCTTCGGTCGGGCTCGGGCCGGCCTCGGCGGCTGTCGGCAGCCCGGGCAGCGGAGCGCGGAGGGCGGCGGCGGGGGGCGGCCGCAGGAGGGCACGGGAGGGGCGCGGGAGGGCCGAGGGGTGCCCAGAGAGAGGAGGGGCGCAGGAGGGCCGAGGGGCGCAGGAGGGCCGAGGGGCGCAGGTGGGCCGAGGAGGGCCGAGGGGCGCAGGAGGGCCGAGGGGCGCAGGGGGGCCGAGAGAGGGGTGGTGGTGGTGGTGGTGGTGGTGGTGACGGCGATGAGGACTATGACGGCGACGACGATGATGCGGATGAGGAGGATGAGGTTGCTGCTGCGGCTGATGAGGATGACGGCGGCGACGATGGTGCGGATGATGCGGACGCTGTTGACGCTGCTGCTGCTGATGATGACGATGCCAGTGACGGTGCCAACCTCATGAAGCAACTCAGATCCCCTTCTGGTGAAACGATAACGCATCCAGCACCCAGAAGCGTTATCCTGTCAATTTCTGGAGCGGCCCGATGAGCTTAACATCTTTGCATGCACCAATCTGTTCTGTTGCATGAGTTTGACCAGAGCGGTCCGTAACCACTGTGGCTCAAGCTGACCAGAGATTGTAGTTGTGTGGTCCTCCCGAGAATGAAAGCATATCGTTCCTCACCATCAGTGTACAGTCGGGGCGCTGAAGAAGGAACCCTGTTCGTTGGGGAGGGGCTCGGTGTTCCTTGATTGTTTTACAGTTTGCCATGGGTTTTCCTTAGGTTTTCAATGGTAAATCGAACTTTAACTTATGGAATAAAGCGGCCTCGTTCCTTATTTAGGGTTCCTCAGGTCAACGCCCCGAATGTATGCTCTGTGAAGGGTTCGTCTCACGGTGGCAGCGGAGCCGGTCGGCCGCCTGCGGACGGTAGCGGCGGCCAGCTCCAATCCGTGGCTGCGCCCTCCCGTGCTTCCCAGGGAGCACGTGATGGCGAGAGGGACGGGACGGGCGTCGAGGAGGCCGACGACGCGCCTGGTCAGGAGAAGGGGCCGGCACCGGTCGAGGGCAGCAGCCAGACGGGGGATGCCCGTACCATTTCGATGCGGAAGCTGCGGGGCGTCGTGAAGGAGGTGTTCAGTGAGAGGGCTGGCGCCACGCGGAGCCGCATGTACGGCGACCGGCGAGATGGCAGATGGCAGATGGCAGCTGGAAGGGGTGGGTCTCCGCGGAGTCCGACCAGCAGGGTACTGACGCCTGCGAGTCTCGGAGCGCCAGAGTCACGGGCCAGGGCACCGCAGCGGTTGGAAAGGATCGCGACGACGACCCATGGCAGCGAGAGGATCCCTGGTCTCGAGGTCGGCGAGAGAGCGGCGCCCCAGAGGACGGCCGCGAGAGCGAGCATAATTGGAAGGACGCCGACTGGAATAGAGAGGAGAGCTGGTGGAATACTCAGGGATGGTCTAGCAGTCACTGGGAGTTCAGCAGCAGGTGGTCCGGAGACCGCGACCGTGACCGCAAGGGCGACTACGCGGACCCGGAGGCGTGGATGTTGTGGTCGGACTACAAGATTTGGAACAGAAGGGTTCAGATATGGTTGAACGCCACCGACGTTGCCGTCGGGGAGCGCGCTGACAGGGTGATGAAGCAGTTGCCAGTGGAGCTGCAGAGGAAGCTCGAGCAGCTGTCCGACACGGTTCTAGAGAGCGACGAAGGAGTCGCCGCCATCTTGGCACACTTAGACATTTTGTCCGGCGAGCGCCAGGGCGACGAGCGGCGGAAGGCAGCCCGAGAGAGTCTACTCCAGTTCCATCGGCAATCATCCGAGTCCTTGTGCGACTGCGCGGCGTGCATGGACGTACAGTTTGATCGTGTAGCACGGCGAGGAATGATTACCCTTGCCAGACACGTGGAAGAGAATGTTCTTGAAAGAGGGCGCGGTCTTTGACGCCCAGGGAGCCGAATTAGTGACGTCTTTGACTCGAGGCGCGAAGACCTGCGACGCGACTTTGAGAACCTTGCGGGATCCAGACGCGACGAAGAAAGAGACCCTGAGCTCCACGAGGGTGAAGACCACGCTCGCGGTGGACGCCTCCACAGAGCACGCGCCAGAGCGCGCGAGGGAGGACTGCCAGAGCGTGGAGGACATCCTTGTGGAGTGCGATGATGTCAGCTCGATGAATTCAGAGGGCGAGATGACGCTCGTGAGTGCCATCGAGAACATGGGCCTGGATGAGGACGAGGCGCCGGAGGTGCTCGCTCAGATTCAGATCGGGAGCCTTGAGACGGGGGTCAATGCAAACGGGGGTCAGCCAGGGTGCTGGGTCCTGAAAGATCTTGCGAAGACCCCCTCTGGCTGACCCGGGTTAGCGAGCCGCTCGTGGCCGCGAGGCGACCGCGTATATTGGCTGCCCCGGGTTAGCGAAGCCCTGCGTTGCAGTTTTGTTTCTTGCGTTGCAGTTTTTTGGTTTCCTGCTGACCCAGGTCTGTGTTGACCTGGGTCAGAAGATCCCTCGTCAGAGCGAGCACCGCGAGACGTGGAATTGTAATCGAGAGTGCAAGAGACAGCTGTAGGTGGACAGAAAGTATTTCCAGAGCCCCCCTCCCGTCCCAGGAGCCCCGTGGGCAAGGGTAGGTGGCAAGGACGACGGCGAACATCGCAGTCGGGAGGGTTCTGCGCGGGGGCGCACGGCCCGTCTTGCCGCGGCCGAGATCATCAGCGAGGTGCAGGAAGTGCAAACAGCAGGGCCACTGCGGAGATGAATGCCCGAACCCACCAGGATCGCGACCGGGGCCTTCGGCGCGTGTCTTCTCTAGCGCAGGCGGGCGCGACGTCCGGCGCCGTCGGGCAGACGGGGGAGTGGATTGACCGGGCTCGCTGCGTGGTTCGGGGAGCCAAGCAGGGCAGCCTCCCGCTCGAGGATGTCCCGATGCAGTTGGCGGCCCGGCGACTCCAGGCGCCGCCCGGCGCCGCGGTGGTCGTCGCGGCCGCGGGCCAGGGCCTGGCCCAGCCTGGTGGGGGAGCTGGCGACGAAGAGGTGGGGGCTCGATCTGCGAGGGAGGGCGCGCCGAGTAGCGGGGATTCCGCCGAGGCGCGAGACGGCGATGGGCGCCGGCGGCGCGGCGAAGATACTGCGCAGCGTGCTGGTGCCGTTGAGGATCTAGCAGCCGATGGGGGCGCTAGAGATCGACGTCATGGGCGCCGACATCCCCGGCCTGACGTCGATCTCTCTCCGAGACTTCCGGGGCGCCCGCGTAGATCTTCCTGCGGGCGCTGTCTTTTTATGGAGCTGAGATGCCCCCCAGGTCTGGTCCGCCTTCCTTCGGGCCGCCTATTCATTGATGCGAACGAGATGGCTCTTTTGGATTGTTTAGAGCGCCCAGAGAGCCTCTTGGGGGGGTGTCCTCATCTGAACCCTGGCTCTTCTAGGGCGAGCTCGACGGAAGTGCGCGCGGTGCCCGCCCCCCCATGCCCCCTCTCCCCTCGAGGTCCAGGCTTCGACGGGGGCCTCCAGAGGCTTCGGGGCCCTTAGACGCGCAGGTAAGTTGCTCGGCGCAGTAGGTGCGCAAGATGTTTCGAGCCCCCCCCCTCTCCTTCCACAACTCAGTCGCCCCCTTTCGACCGTGCCCCCGAACGGCCCCCCCCCTCGCGGCCCCGCTCAGCAGACAGTGCGAAACGACTAGGGGGAGAGGTGCAGAGTGGAGAGAAAGTTCGATCTGATACTTGGGTTCTTCTGGGCAATGTTTCAAGACGCGTTCATGTGGCGCCCCATGCTCAGCCCCGCTCCCTTTGGAGCCTTCGCGATTTACCAGTGCCTCTGAGTTCTCTGGGCCCTATGCGCCCCATTCGACTGCTGAGCCTCTCGGGGGATGAACGGCGCGAGAGCGACGAGTGGAACCGAGCTAGTCCGGCGCGAGCAGTGGGGTTCAGGTGGATAGGACAAACGGGTTTCGTCGTGACGTCCGACTATCCGCAGCAACTCAGGCTCGATAGTCTCGTGGATCGGGTGAGTCTTGGGGGCCTCTTGGGGCCCTTTTGGCGCGCTCTGGGGGCCTGAGAGGCCGCGCCCAGGAGGAAAACCATCTCTGAGTCGGACCGCCCGGGACTTTGCCGGGACCTTGCCGGGGTAGTTTTCGTCCGGGGACCCTCCGGGGCCGCCCCGCGCGCGCGAACTAGAAATATTGTTAACCAGTTGCCGGAGATCTTCGCACGCCTCTGGCCCGTTGGCCCAGCGAATCATTCGTATGCTGATGCTGATGGCGATGATGGTGCTGGGGAGTGGTGGTGGTGGTGGTGGTGGTGGTGGTGGTGAGGGGCATGATTGTGATGTTGATGATGCTTGTGATGATGATGATGCTGCTGAGGGTGTTTGTGTCGATGCGGCTGCTGTTGCTGATGATGTTGATTGTGATGATGACGACGACGATCATGTTGATGATGCTCCTGCGTATGGTGGTGGTGGTGATGGTCCTTATTATGTTCGTGATGATGCAGATGATGATGATGATGATGATGATGATGATGATGCTGATGGTGATGATGCTGCTGATGATGGTATTTCTTTTGATCATGATGATCACCATCATCATGACGATTATGATGGTACCAACGACGACGATGATGATGACGATGATGATGATGAGGAGTAGGAGGAGGAGAAGGAGGATGATGATGATGGTGGTGGTGCTGCTGATGATGATGACGACGAGGGTGACGATGCCGATAAAGCCTACGCTGGTGTTAAGGTTGTTGTGATGATGGTGGTCATAATGCTGACGATGATAATGTGAAGGCCGTGTACGGGGAGGATGATGATGAGCGGGGGGAGGCGGTGAACGAAGAGGAGGAGGAGCAGGTGGAACAGTAGACTAGGAGGAGGAGGAGGAGGAGGAGGAGGAGGAGGAGGAGGAGGAGGAGGAGGAGGAGGAGGAGGAGGAGGAGACGGCGCATGGATGCGGCAGAGTGTTTCCCGCCTTTTTTGCTTCGGCGTGCTGCATCCCGCCTTCCCGACAGGTATACCCACGAGGTCGTGACCGTGTGGTATCGCCCTCTGGAGATACTCCTGGACTTCGCGCGCGCGGGGAGGGGAGCTGTACCGTCGTGCGTCGTCCCCCTCCGCCTCCTCCTCCTGCTGCTGCTGCTTCTCCCCTCGTTCACCTCCTCCTCGGCCTATCCCCTCGGTGACCTCTTCCTCTCCTCCTCCGCCTCCGCCTCCTTTTCCTCCTCGTCATCCTCCGCTCCCACCTCCTCTCCCTCCTGCTGCTTCTTCTTGGGGTGAGTGGGAAGATGAACACATCGCGAATACGGGAAGGCTAACACGAAAGTTAATGATCTGGCTGATGATGATGAGGACGACGATGGATGCGATGATGCCGCCGCCGATGATGAAACTGTTTCTGCTGATGATGCTGATGATGATGACGGCGATGATGATGACGATACTGATGGTGATGCTGCTGCTGTTGATGGTGATGGCGATGACCATGATGATGATGATGATGATGATGATGATGATGATGATGATGATGATGATGACGATCGATACTGATGATGACGACGCTGATGATGCTGATGATGATGACGATGATGATGCTGATTGTGATGATGATGATGATGATGATGATGATGATGATGATGATGACGATGCCCTGCTGCTGCCGACGACGACAATGCTGACGCTGTGATGATGCTGCTGATGCTGATTATGATAACGACGACGTTGAGGATGTCGATGCTGCTGCTGATGATGATGTTGAAGGTGAGTAGGATGATGATGCTGATGATGTTGTTGATGTTGATGATGAATGCTGATGATGACGATGATGATGGTGATGGTGATGGTGACGATATGAAGAAGATGCTGATGATGATGATGATGACGATGATGATGGTGATGATGGTGATGGTACGTATGACGATGATTGTGATGGTGGTGGTGGTAAGGTTGATGGTGATGGTGGTGATGACGATGATGATGAGGAGTATGCTTATGCCGATGATGCTGCTGATGATGTTGAGGAGGAGGATGATGATGGTGGTGGTGGTTGTGTGTGTGTGTGTGGTGGTGATGATGGTGGTGGTGGTGGTGAAATGACGATGGTGATGACGACTACGATGATGATGCTAATGATGATGCTGATGCTGATGATGATGATGATGATGATGATGGGCATGCTGCTGATGATGATGATGCTGATGATGATGACGAGGTCGTCGACGACTATGATAATGATGACGATGATGAGGATGATGATAATGATGATGATGATGATGATGATGATGATGATGATGATGATGATGATGATGATGATGATGATGATAATGATGGTGGTGAGTGTGATTGTGATGGTGGTGCTGCTGCTACTGCTGCTGCTGATGATGAGGAGGATGATGACGATAATGATGATGATCATGATCATGGCGATGATGACGATGACGATGATGATGCTGATGCTGATTCCTCATGGCTACGTATGTCACGGTACGGTAGGGTATCAGGAGCACACGGTACCAGTGCAGTTAGATGTGCCGGGTTATTTAATCGTTTCGCTCATTCCGCCGGCTCATGTAGGGAACAAGAGGAGGAGGAGGAGGAGGAGGAGGAGGAGGAGGAGGAGGAGGAGGAGGAGGAGGAGGAGGAGGAGGAGGAGGAGGAGGAGGAGGAGGAGGGGGAGGGGGGGGGAGGGGGAGGGTCTCTGGATGGCGTGTCGTGGCACGATTGGAGTCGATGAAGGTCATCGTCAAGAAGCTTTTGTGGGATGCTTCGTGGGCTGCGTGGTTGTGTGGGTCTGAGGTCACTCGGATGGCTGATGGGGTCTCGCGGGAGGATTCTCGGGAGCGTCTGGAGCGCAGTTTTTGGGCCTCTTGGGGGCCTCCAGGGGTGCTCTTGGGGGCCTCTTGGGCCCTTTGTGGGGCTGAAGGCTCGGATTTTCGCATCGCGTTCCCCTTCTTGGGCGCCTCCTGGGCCGTCTTGGGGGCCCCTTGGGCCGTTTTGGGCGCCTCCTGGTCCCCTCTCGGGGCCGTCTTGGGCTGTCCTGGGCGCCTCTTGGGCCGTCTTAGGACCCTATTCGGCCCATCTTGGGGGCCTGTTGGGCCGTCTTGGGGCGAGCTTGGGGGTCTCTTGGGCAGTATTGGACGCTCTGAACCCCCAAGGGTCGCAAATCCGAAACATGTACGTTTTCGCAGGGAGATGAGACGATGATTGGTTGTTGAGACTCTCTTCGGCGGCCTCTTGAGGCTTTCTTGGGGCTTCTTGGCGGCTGCTTGGGCCGTCTGGAGGCCATCTTGGGCGTCTTGGAACGATCTTGCGGCGACCCAGGGCCTTTCGGACGGTTTCGGGCGCGTCTCGGGGCTCTTTTGGGGCGTTCCTGGGGCGCTCTAGAAAGCCTGGAAGGCAGCGCCGAGAGGGAAAACCATCTCTGGGCCCCACTTGGCCGGGACCTGCTCGGGGTACTTTTCGTCCGGGGGCCCCCAGGGACCGCCCCGCGCGCGCGAACTAAAAGATTATTAACCAGTTGCCGCCGGAGATCTTAGCACGCCTCTGGCCCGTTGGGCCGGCGAATTGCCGCCGTATCCTGTGTCGTCGGTACGGTAGAGGGACTCCGTGACACAGGCACGGTGCAGTGCTGGGACCGCGCGGTACTGGTACGGCACCAGGACCACGGCCGGCACTGGTACGGTACGGAGGCAGGACGTGGAAGGACGAAGTGGAACGGAGGCACGTCCGAGGAGGAGGAGGAGAAGGCGGAGTCGGAGGAGGAGGAGGAGGAGGAGGAGGAGGAGGAGGAGGAGTGCAGGGCCACCGATACCCCCCGGTACCACCCAGTACCCCTCAATCCCCAGTACACCCGAGTACCCCCCAGTACCCCCCAGTACCCTCCAGGACCACCCCCAGTACCACCCAGCACCAGCCGCGTCTACCGTGCCGGACAATACCGTACCGTGTAGCCCAAGCAGGATCGAGCAGGATGAGAATGAGGATGAGGAGGAGGAGGAGGAGAAAGAGGACGAGGAGGAGGAGGAGGAGAAGAAGAAGCATACGAATCATAATGATAATATAAATAACAATAATACTACTACTAATAATAATACTAATAAGAAGAATTCTAAACATAATGATATTATTAGTAATAATAATAAGAAGAATGATAATACTAATAATAATAAGAGTACTAGTAATAAGAATACTAATAATACGTATACGAATATTAGTAGCAATACTAATAATAATCATAATCGTACAAATAATAAGAATAATAAGAAGAAGACGAATAATAATATTATTAATAATAACAATAATACTAATAATAGTAATAATAATACTACTACTAATAATAATAATGATAATACTAATAATACTAACACTATTAATAAGAATAATAAGAAGACAAAGTCATAATACTAATACTAATAATAATGATACTAATAATATTAAGAATGATAATACTAATAAGAATAATAATAATAATAATAATATTAAGAAGAAGAATAAGAATAATAATAATAAGAATAATAAGAATAATAATAATAAGAATAATAATAAGAAGAATAATACTATTAATAATAATAAGAAGAATAATAATAATAAGAAGAATAATAATAAGAATAATAATAATACAAACAATAATAATACTAATAATACTAATATTAATAATAATAGTAATAATGATAATAAGAATAATAATAAGAAGCAGAAGAAGAATAATCAGAATAAGAATAATAATAATAATAATAATAATAATAATAATAATAAGAATAATACAAATGATAATAATAACAATAAGAAGGACGATGAGGACGCGGAGGAGGCGGAGGAGGCGGATGAGGCAGAGGAGGAGGCGTAGGAGGTGGAGGAGGCGGAGGAGGCGGAGGAGGAGGAGGAGGAGGAGGAGGGCGGAGGAGGAGTGCGGAGGAGGAGTGCGGAGGAGGATGCGGAGGAGGAGGAAGCCGGAGGAGGAGGGAGGAGGAGGGCGGAGGAGGAGGAGGAGGAGGAGACGGGCGGAGGAGGAGGGCGGATGAGGAGGAGGGGTGAGGAGGAGTAGGAGGAGGAGAGCAGAGGAGGAAGAGGAGGGCAGAGGAAGAGGAGGAGGAGGAGGATATGGAGGGTGGAGGAGGAGGGCGGTAGACGCGGCTAGTGCGGTATCGTCCGGTACGATGGCCGTGGCCGGTACGGTATCGTCCGGTACACGGTGTCCGCGGCGGGTACGGGATCGTCCGGTACGGTGGCCGAGGCCAGTTGGCGCGGTACGGTATGGGCCGCTTTTGGTTGGCTGGTATTTGGTACGGCAGTGGCCATCATGTTGATGCCGATGACGATGCTGATGATGCTGCTGATGATGCTGCTGATGATGATGATGAGGAGGAGGAGGAAAAGAAGGGAGAGGAGGAGGATAAGGAGGAGGACGACGCCGACGAGGGCGACGTCACAGACGACGTCCTCGCCGCCAACAGCGACGGCGACGGCGACGGGGACGGCGACGAGAGCGACGCCGCTGCCGACGACGACCACGACGATGACGCCCAGCTTGCCCGCCAGGGCTCTCCGCTCTACAGCGTCCCCGTTGACTTGTGGAGCATCGGCTGCGTCATAGGAGGGGCCCGGGCTTGCACGGGGGCCGGTGCGGATGGCGCTGGAAGCGTGACGATGAAATGGGAGGGGGGAAGCGGTGTGGAGGGGTCTGAGTGAGGCTTCCTCTCCCCCTCCTCCTTCCCCCGTTCACGGGAAGGGGGAGGAGGAGGATCAGCAGAGAGAGAAATATTTGAATGTAAGCTCAGTGGGTCAAGTCCAAACATATGCTTGTGTGCACACCATGTTGTTCAGGTGCCCCTTGTGTTTTCGTCCATAACTGTTCGGCGTAGGGGCACCCTCATAGTGTAGGACATGTTAGTCTCGCTACGGAGCAACAGGTCTGCCCTCTCCCTGTTTGATGCCTTGCTTGTCAGTTTTGATCTCGCAGTTGGTAGCGGGGCCTCTGGTGCATCCATGGGCCGCAGCTTCCACATGGCGGGTGAAGCTGAAGACGAGCAGGCGTCAGCAGGAAACTAGGGATATTCTCGTGACGAGGTTGACGTTGCGGCCTCAGGGGAGGCTCAGGAGTTAGGCTTTACCGAAGCCCAGAAGAAGGAGTTTATTCAGCTCGTGGCTGATGCAGTCAGAGGAGCGTCGGCAGCAGTAGGGGCCTCGCGCGAAGTATCAGAAGGTGCAGGCTGGCAAATACGAGTTCCGAACACCAGCCAGCCAGAAGATCCTTGGGAGACGTCTGATCTGTGGCAGAAGTCCCGTTTGAGTTTGAGCGCGGCATGGGACGGCGCAGGCTCGCGGGGGAGCCCGCCCGGCTGGACTCAGAGCGACTCGAATCAGGACGCAGATCATGGTTCATGGTGGATGTGCGACACTCCCAAGGACGGCAGTACTCAATGGGGATCCCCTGACTGGGCCGGCCAGCGCTGGCAACAGTCCTGGTGGTATTCTTCCTCGAGGTACAAGCCGGACCTTTCCGGCCCGCTGAAGGGGATGGGCAGGCCCGATTACAAGATATGGCGCAGGCGAGGCCGCAGGTGGCTGCAGGGTATTGGCATCCGTCCCTCCAAGAGGGCCGACAAGTTGCTGCAGGCGTTAGAGCTCGACATGCAGCGGGAGTTCGAAGACCTCTCAGACCAGACGCTCACCAGCGAGCTGTTCCACCACGGGCCGAACCCAGAACAGCAGAGCAGGGCCCGCCGTGGGATGAGAGCGGATGTTTGAGGAGGAAGGTCAAGGGGAAAGCTAAGGAACGGAGGAAGTAATGAAGCAAGCGAGCAGATTGTGGAGGAGTAGGAGTACGAGGTGGGGGATTGATGGGGGAGTGCAGTACACCAGAGCCCAGTCTGGTATCCGCACTGATTAGACGCTCTGCGCCGACGGGGAAGCGACGCGTCGAGTGTGCTTGCGGGGATTTCTCGACCAGGTTCTGCCTCACCGTGCACGGGCCGTGCCCTGAGCGCACCGTCCGTCGGACGTGGGCTTCTGCTTGTGCTCCTCTGCTGCCTTTCGAGGGGTTGCGCTGAAGCCACCGACGCAGCGGCCGACCGCAGAATCAGTCCAAGAGGACCTCACGTTGGAGGCGGCTGGGGGGCTGAGGTGGCCCAGCACCGGTTCTGGCCAGCAGAGGAGGGGGGAAGAGTTCCCCCGCGTCCCCACGCGGCTGGACGCGGCTCCAAAGATTGTTCGGCTTCGACTCTGGGAGGGGTCCAGGTTTCGCCTCCTCTGTGTGTCCCCCCTCCCTGTGCTCGCGTCGTCGCTTCGCCCAGTGTCGCGCGCAGAGATCAGCGCGTATCGTTGAATCGATCACATCGTGGACAGCCCGTGCACCATGTCTACATCAGAGACGGCGCGTATTGATTGGACAGTACTTCTGCCACAACAGTGGAGTCCCAATGAAATCGGTACCTGCCCGGGGAGGAGGGGGGGGTGCGAGGAACCTACCCGTTGGCGACTGCCTACCCTCCTCCGTGGGTGGGGTCCGACTCGACCAGCTCGATTGTGCAAGAGCTCCGATCGATCTGTGATCGAGGGGGTGAGGTATGGACAGCCAAGCCATGGGCCATGGGCGTGTGCGCCAGAGGTACGTTTGGGTGTGGCAAGATAGCGTGTCATGTGGCGCCGCCGGCCCGCTTCTTGCACGCTGTCCCCCACCTCGGGGGGAATCGCCTCACATGGATAGCATGCTTTTCGGAGATCGACGTTGCACGCTACCTTTCCAGCCCCAACCGTAGTCCGGATGAGGTGAGTGAGTTTCCCGTTGCCGCTGTGGCGCAGCGCTCGGCGCGGCCGTCTGCGCCGCGGGCAAGTGTGGCGAGGCCTGCGCAGGCAGCTCCGCTAGTTCGTCGAAGGCGGCGGGCGTGCCCAGCCACGCCGATCCGTTTCGATCTCGACTCCGTGCCGATGCAGCCCGATCCGATGGACATTTCGATTCGATCCGATTTCCCGATTCGATGGCGAAAGATCATGCCCTGGCCCCCCGTCCCGCCTCGTTGCGTCGCAGGAGAGATGGCCACGAGCTCGCCGCTCTTCGGGGGGGACTCCGAGATCGACACCGTTTTTAAGGTGTTCCAGAAGCTCGGCACCCCCACGGTGGAGCAGTGGCCTGGGCTGTCGGAGCTGCCGGACTTCGGGGGGACGCCGGTGCGTCGTCGCCGCCGCAATCGTTTGTGTCTGCCGTCGTCGCTGCCGCTGTCGTCTTTGAATTGCCGCCGCCGCCGTCGCCGCGTCGTCGTCGTCGTCGTCGTCGTCGTCGTCGTCGTCGTTGTTGTCTTCGGCGGTCTTCTGAGACTGTCTACGTTTCTCGGCGTTTCTTAAGGTTTGCGGCGGCCACAGGCCAATACCGGGCCCAGGGCTGGTGTGGCTAGGGCCCGGTGCACGTGGACGGGACGGCGTCCTCCCAGGATTGCGCACAGTGACGCAGCACCTTGCCTACCATCCGCGTGCCGAAGCCACATGCTGCCTGCGGCAAGTCGCGCCACCGTGCTAGCCCAGCACTCTCGGTGACGACTGTTCGAGGGGGCACGGGAGGGGAGGCCGTCACGTGTGACACCTCGTGCTTCTAGGGTTGAACCAGGCGTGATAATGATGATGGTGATGCTGATGATGATGATGATGATGATGATGATGATGATGATGATGATGATGATGATGATGATGATGATAATGACAATGATGCTGATTATGATGCTGATGATGATGGTGACGATGCTGCTGATGATGATGCTGCTAATGATGCTGCTGATGATACCGATGCTGATGCTGGAGCTGATGCTGATTCTGATGGCGAGGGTGGTGGTGATGATGATGATGATGGTGATGACGATGATGATGATGCTGATGCTGATGCTGATGCTGATGCTGTTGCTGATGATGATGACGACGATGATGATGGTGATGCTGCTGATGATGATAATGATGATGATGATGATGATGATGATGATGATGATGCTGATGCTGATGCTGATGCTGATGCTGATGCTGATGCTGATGCTGATGATGCTGACGATGATGCTGATGATGATGATGATGATGATGATGATGATGATGATGATGGTGGTGGTGGTGGTGATGATGATGATGATGATGATGCTGATGCTGATGATGATGAGGATGATGATGGTGATGCTGGAGGGGGGCGCGTTTCACGGGCGCTTGTCTTGAGAACATGCAGTGGCGCGTGTGGACCTGGGGGGTGGGTCCCCCCAACACTTGGCGCCGTCGAACAGACCCAGGGGGACTCCCCTCGCCCCTCCCCCCCCCTCCCCGAACACCCCCCTGGCGCCGGCCTCGGCGCGCCGGCGCCGGCGGCGGCGGGGGCTGGCAGCGCCGACGCCACGCCCACGCCCACGCCCACGCCCACGCCCGCGCCCACGCCCACGCCCACGCCAACGCCCACGCCCACGCCCACGCCCACGCCCACGCCCACGCCCACACCCACGCCCACACGTACGCCCACGCCCACACCCGCGCCCACGCCAAGGCCCACCCCCACGCCCACGCCAACGCCCACGCCCGCGCCCACGCCCACGCCCACGCCCACGCCCACGCCCACGCCAACGCCCACGCCCACGCCCGCGCCCACGCCCACGCCCACGCCCACGCCCAGGCCCACGCCCACGCCCGCGCCCACGCCCACGCCCACGCCCACACCCTCGCCAAGGCCCAGGCCCAGGCCCAGGCCCACTCCCGCGCCCACGCCCAGGCCCAGGCCCACGCCCACGCCCACGCCGGCGCCCCTCCCCCCCTCCAAGCGCCGCTGTTTCTTATGATGACGTTGACGACGAGGAGGAAAAAGAGGATGGTGGTGGTGGTGATGATGGTGATGAGGACGATGTTGTTGATGATGAGGGTGATAATGTCGAGGAATCTTGTGAGCATAATGAGGTTGCTGAGATTCATGGTGGTTGTGATGGTGATGATGATTGTGGTTTTGATGGTGATGATGATGCTGATGTTGATGATGATGTCGATGATGGATATGATGACCATGCTGCTGCTGATGATGATGCTGCCGATGATGCTGATGATACTGATGATGATGCTGATACTGACGATGATGATGATGATGATAAGGATGGTGCCTCTGCTGCTGCTGATGATGTTGGTGGTGATGCTGATGATGCTGATGATGATGATGCTGAGGATGATGCTGATGATTATGGTTGCGTTGAGGATGATGCTGCTGATGCTGATGATGATGACGATGATGATGATGATGCTGATGCTGCTGCTGCTGCCGCGGATGCTGCTGATGCTGATGCTGACCATGATGAGGATGATGCTGATGATTATGATGATACTGATTATGGCGATGCTGATGCTGATCATGCTGATGGTGATGATGATGGTGATGATGATGATGATGATGATGGTGATGATGGCGATTATGATGATGATGGTGGTGGTGATGATGATGATGTTGATGCTGATCCTGCTGCTGCTGATGATAATGATGATGACGACGATGATGTTGCTGATGGTGGTGATGATGCTGATGCAGCTGATGATGATGACGACGAGGTGGATGCTGGTGAGGCTGATGTTGATGATGAGGATGATGACGATGATCAGGCTGATGGTGGTGATGGTGATGATGACGGTGGTTTTGATGATGATGCTGATGATGATGATGATGATGATGATGATGGTGGTGATGGTGGTGGTAGTGGTGGTTGTGGTGGTTGTGATGGTGGTGTTGATGATGGTGATGATGGTGATGAAACATATTGTGTGGATGATGATGCTGATGCTGATGCTGATGATGCTGACGATGATGCTGACGATGATGATGATGATGATGATGGTGATGGTGGTGGTAGTGGTGGTTGTGGTGGTGGTCATGATGATGATGATGATGATGATGATGATGATGATGGTGATGATGCTGATGATGATGATGATGATGATGATGATGATGATGATGATGATGATGATGATGATGATGCCGATGCTGCTGCTGCTGACGCGGCTGCTGCTGATGATGATGCTGATGCTGCCGATGATGAGGAGGAGGAGGAGGTGGAGGAGGAGAAAGATGGGATGAGATGAGACGGCTCCCAGGTACGTCCAGGGAGGAAGGGGCCAGCCCGATACCAAGTTGGGGGGGTGCACCATCGAAGAAGAATTTGCGACAGGTGCACGCCGCCCCACTAGGGCCTCCGACGGGCCTTCCACGAGCTCGGACTCGCTCGTGGAGGCGGGCCAATCGAGCTTCATACGGGACAACGCTGTCCACCGCACAACTTGCACCTCTGGCGACGGTGGTCCTGGCCACAAAGTCACGAGCGGACGTGACCGACACCCCGGCGCGAGGGCTGGAGATGGCCCGGTCGATCAACGCACGGATCCGCGGGTTGGGGGCCAACCCTCGCCGAGAACGGGACAAAATCATCTCTCCTGTGCGTGTCGGAGGGGCGCAGGCTCTGGCCAGCTTGATGGCTTTCTCCTGACTCCACCGCCCGCACTTCACGCACAGCAGGGAAACGCGCCTAGCCTCCGCACTTTCGGAACTGCACTGCACGGCACGCAGGGGAGCGAGGCGCGATCCCGACGCGGCAACCGGCTGGTGCCCGAGAGGGTCTTCCGTGAGGGGCTTCAATAAAGACGGGGTCCCAAGATAACCATTCACCGGCAGATTGCGGCATGAGGGCGCAACATTGAAACAAAACACACATGTTGCCAGCCAAGTTCACTCCATCCCCACGAGTGCCACCCTTTCCCGCGAGAGTTCGTTTTGCGTCTCAGCACCGCGGGCCGACGCCAGCGCTGGGGGCTGTCCTCGAGGAAACACGGGAGGACCTCGCCAGCTAGAGCAACAATATCGACAGCCATACTCCTCGCGAGATCGAGCGACGCCAGAAGCTCTGGCGCAGGGGAGGGGTGGAGGCTTGAGGCTAGAATGGCATGATGATCAGCAATCCTGTTGGCCTCCGCCCAGTGGCGCTCCTCGGCGTCGAGACTTTCGATCTGCTCTTGCGAACGAGAGCCTTCGCGTGACGCGCTGAGACGAAACGGTGGCCCTCGAGACCACGACCGAACTTGAGGATGCCTGCAGCGTGGTTGGACGCACGCAAATGGTTGGACACAGGCTGCTGGAACCGGCGGATCGCCGAAACGCAGTCACTGCCAGCCAGGGTCTCGCGGTCGGCGATCTGACCAGTCAAGCAGAGAGCAACACACTCTTCGATGCTAGGCGTCTGAGGGAGGTATCCAGCCACATGCCGGCGCATTATCGTGACGGGCACATCTGATGCAGGGGGAAAAATAACAATTGACCAGGATGTACGCTCCAGCCCCAGCAACCTTGGTCGCGTGCACTATCCACTGGGGGCGACATCAAGTCGCGACCCCTGGACGGGTGATGCAACGCCTTCTATTTCCACGTCTAAGGCCTCCCCATGGGGGCCCTCGAAGACCACCTGGTCTTCGCGGGAAGGGGGCGGCACCTCCTTTTCATCGTGCAGAAAGACTCCTTGCACAAAGATTTGATCATCTGACTCGAGGCCAGCCTGCAAAACAGCGCGCTGACCTTGGGCCCAGCACGATCGGCAGCTACGCCAGACAGAGTGCACTCGTACAAACAGTGCTTGAAAGTCTGTCTCTGACCACGCGCGCAGAGGCCGCCGCAGAGGTAGCCAGCAGCATGGGCGCGGCCAAACTCCGCGGCAAGAGCAGCCCCCGATCAAGAACTTCACGAGACCAAAGAACTGGCACGACCGAGCCCCGAGGACGGATCGAACGAAGTCGAACGAGGCCTTGGATCCTCGTGGATCTCCCACCTGCGAGGCTAGGGAAAGCTCGCCTCTAAGATCCTGCTTACATGAGGACAGACGTCATGCTGGGGGGCGTGCGATTGACATCAATGGTGGAACCCCTGTGGCTCATTCATTTTTGTCGCGGAGAGCGCGCTCCACCCAGCGCGGCGCGCGGCAGGGGCAGCGCGAGCAAGCTGCCCGCGATTGGAAGGCCAGTCCTTGGCCCCACAGGGCATGGCGCCACGCCGGGGCCGAGACAGCCGCGCGCCAGTGGCCGGCGGGTAGTCGCGCCCCTCGGCCTGTCGCGGCATCTTGCACCACTGGATCGCAGGCGCAATGGCCGACGCCCCTGCCCCAACGCCAAGCAGCGCGGTTTTGCTGTTGAGGCTCGCGCCGCCATGCGCAGGGAGCTGGCCCCGCGCCACGCCCCGACGGCGCTGGGGCCACTCCGCGTTGCTGAGGCCGAAGACATCGCTTCCGTAGGTGGCTTCGGCCATGGCGCCGGCGCGGATGACTGCGCCGATGGGCTTGGCCTCGTGGCCAGTGATAACCTTGCCGAAGCGCCGGAGCTTCCGCGTGCGCTTCGCCATCTGCTGACGACGCTTCGCCCGCTTGCTGAGCGCGTCCTTCTTCTCGCGGCGTCTGCCCTCGCTGGCGTCGACCCCGACGCGGGCGTCGCTGCGTCGGGCAACTGAGGCTGGGGGCCCGAGTGCGCTCATGATGTTCTGCGCGAGAGAGAGGCTCGCGCCCGCAATCACGAGCTTGTCGTTGACGCAATCTCACCCACGGCACGCCTGAAGTCCACCGTGGCCGCCGCCGCCGTGGAGGAGGTGGTGTTAGCCGAAGTGGGTGCCGCGCGGGTGGATTTGTCAGTGACGTAGCTGACGTTTTGCATGCGCGGTCGCCTGACCAGAAAACTGCCGCACTCACGAACATACCAAATGTTTACCGCCACCTCGCAGAAAACGCCCCCCGCAGGGAGACCGCGAGCTGCGCGAAGCGTCTCGCCCGCATTGTGACCGCTGAGACGCAAGACCCGTGCTGCACGCCACATGTTGTGCACGGACTTGAGGAGGGGCGTCGGCGTCTGGAAACTGAGGAACTTGCCCCGTAGCTTGTCCAGAAGAATCCGTTCGTAGTACTTGCTGATGTCAGCCGCGGCCAACGCGCCGTGGGGCGCCCGCCGATGGTTCGCCTCGCCTGCGGCTGCCTGGGCCCGCGCGCAATCGACAGATGAGCGGCCTCGCGCCGCGCCCCAGTGGGGGCGGTCGATCTGCAGCTGCAGCTCGCGGTGCACGGGCCGACGTGGATGCTGCCAGATTCAGTGGGGCCCAATATGGAGCATCACCAGCCGATTGCCCGTCCCCGACGTCTTGGGGGGCATGGGGGTAACGAGCCAACAAAGCTGCCTTGGCGGGGGGCCAAGTGACTCCATCGTTGAAAAGAGCAAAACAACTACCTCGAGCGCCTGATCGTCCAACAGCTGGAAATTTCGAGGTTGAGAGTCATCGGGCGCAGCAGTGGTAGTAGAAGGGAACAACTGAGCGACGGCGCGAACATCTCTGGCAGTCGTCCTCTGCAGCGAAGAGCGGCCAGGAAACCACCCTGGCGCAGGGCGCGAACTGGGCCGCAACTTCTTCGACATCTCAACTTCGTGCCGCACTGCGTCGTGAACGTGGGCAGACGGCTCGCGAGCGGTGCCGACCGCCGAAGGCTGCGCTACGCCGCGGAACTTGGTAGCGCGGTGGAGGGCCCGCGCGCCCCTCGAAACAGCCATCGCGCGCCAGTCCCTCCACTTCTGGTGGTCCTCCGTGGAGGCGCCGCTCGATGCGGGCGCGACGTCGGGCTCGATGTCGTCCGAGAACTTGCGGCAGGTCTCCTCGCTGAAACCAGCTTGCGCCAGGGCGCGCGCCTTCTGCGCGGAGCGGTCGGGCCGCGTCGACAGGCCGAGCCCGTGGTAGGCAGTCGTGGCGAACGCGAGGGCCCCTTCTACGTGCTGGGCCGATCCATCCGGGCCGAAGCGGCCGTGCAAAGGCTGAGGCAATGCAGTCCGCATGGCCGACAGCGGCCGCAATGGACTCAGCAGCTCGCGCTGCAAAGTGGCCCCCGACAGAAGACAACATGCGCCGTCCAACGCCGGGGGCGACGCTTTCATCAGCACAGGCCGTCGTTGCCGCCCCGGCAACACGTGGCGCGACAGCCCAAGGCGGCGACGGCAACTGCTGGCCGACAATGACTTGCGTGCCCATGCTAGGCGCGACAGTGTACGCCAGCTTCTTGACATGCTCGGCGTCGCCGTTCAGTGCTACCTGCACTGGGCGGTGGCCTCGATTGGACCACTTGGCATCGCAGCTGACTCTGGAGTGCATCCTCATGGCCGCCGAGTTGATGGGGAAGAAATCAGTGACCGAGTTGCCTGTGCTCCTCTGAACGCAACGTTGGTGGCACACACTGTAGATCAACCGACGTGGGCAGGGAACAGGCTGGCTTCAAGCTCCGCTGGTGGCATGTTCCAATTACCGCCAATGATGGCGGGGGCGTCCAGGGCCTCAGCTGCCAGCCCAAGCTCCTGCAACGTACGTCCCGCCTGCTCCCTCGCCCGTGCCGAGGGAAACATGGAAAACGTGAAGCCCACCATTCGCGCCTGGTAGATCGATGTCAACGTGCTGAGTCCTGCTGGTGATCAGCTCGTGCACTCCAAGGGCAGGGGGCCTGGCGTCGCGGCTGTCGCGAACTGCGGCCGCAACGCCCGCCGAAGGGGCCGCGCCGACTGCGGGCAAGCTTGGAAACGCCATCGCGCGCCAGGGGCCCTCTGCCAGCGCACCATGGGCCCAGGGCCTCGACGCGGTCGGCAACGTGCCCGAAGTCCTGCAGGAGGACAACGCTCGCCGTAGTACTGGGGGCCTCCGCTTGACAGACGACTTGCCACCGCTGGCGTTGCACGTCTCGATGCTGCACTCAGCAGTAGGTGGGGGCCTCGACCCAGGAGGAGGAGCACGACCATGGCCAGGCAGACCACGAACTTCGGGCCATGCATCGTTCCCTCGCCGAGGTCCATGCTGGCGGCCGCCACCGCCAGGAAACTCACCGCCCCGGGCCTCAGCAGTAGCGAAACGCGGCGACGCTGAGACGCTGCCCGGGGCGCCCGCGACGCTTCTGGCGGACTCGCTGAACGCCTTGTCCAGCGCAACTATCTCCAGCTTCTTCGCTTCGATCGCCTCCTCGCGGTGCTCGGCGCCCTTCGCCAGCTGCGTGGGCTGGTCCTGCTTCTTGAGCAGCTCCGTCTCCATCTTTTCCAGGCTGGACCTCGCGCGCTGCAGATGCTGCTGCGCGCGACGGTGAAGGGCCTGGGGGGGGCAGCAGCGCGCGCTTCTCTGCGCGCAGCTCCTCCAACTGCTTCGCGATAGGACCTCGGAGGTCCTTGTTGCGTTCATCGGCTGCACGGGGCTTCTTGAGGGTGCCCCCCCAGCTCGCTGATGCGCTCGCCGATCTTGGTGCTCTGCAACTTCTGTGAGTCGCTCCTACCCGTGCAATGACCGGCATCATCGCCCGACTGCCATGGGGGCGGCTTCCCCCGAGGTTTGGGCCACGCGGCATCGGGCGGCGCCAGGCGCTGCTCGATTGCCTGCATCCAGGCGGACAGCTCCGTCGGGATGCCACCGCCTCCGCCCGTTGGCTTCTTGGACGCTGCGCGACGGCCGCCTCCGTCCGCTCCTTCGGCATCCTTGTGCTTCTGGCGCGCGCGGGAGACGATGAGGGGCGGGGCTTTGGTGGCCGCAAAGGCACTGGATGCGGGAAACCCAGTTCTCCGCGCGACCGCACTGCCCACAGCTCCAGTGGGGCTTGCGCGGGCCGCGAAGCACAGTGGCCGCTGGCGGCAGCGGCACCATGCCTGGGCTGGGAGAGACGCGTCAAGGCGGGGCGGATCACCTCGACGCTCGCCCTGGGGCTGACCAGGGGGAGGAGTGAAGACTGGCCGCGGGCTAGCGCTATTTAGGTGCTCCCCTGTGGAAAAAAACATATTGAGCAAAAGTGGCATCGGGAGGGGGAGGAGAAAGAGGAGGGGGGAGAAGGAGGAAGTTGGTCGTCACATGTAACTTCTTTCGTCTTCAACATCTGATGGCCTTCGGCCCGTCCCGCCATCGTGCCAGGGTTGCGCGTCAGAGTTCTCTGGGACGCTCCTTGGGGTCTCTTCGGAACGAGCGCCTTCGTGGGCCTCTTGAATGCAGTTTTGGGGCCTCTTGGGGGTCCCTGAGGGCCTCCTGGGGGCCTCCGTGAGCCTCTGTGGGGCCTCTTGGGGGCACTTGTGGGGCCTCCTCCTGGGGGCTCTCGGGGCCGAGGGTTCGAAGTGCCCGTTCAGGTTCCCCATCTGGGACCTCGCGTGGGGCCGTCTTTGGGCCCTCTTGGGCCGTCTTTGGGCCGTCTTGGGCCGTCTTGGGGCTCTCGTGGGCCGTCTCAGGGTCGTTTCGGGGGCATCTGGAACCGTCTTGGGGCGATCATGGGGGCCTCCTGGGCGGTCTCGGAGCTTCGGGAAGCCGAAAAGGCGAGCATCCACAAACATTTACAACACTTACAGGCACATTCGTGATTTTTGGGGGCCTCTTGGGACGTTTTGGAGGCCTCTTGGACCGTCTTGTGGCCGTCTTGGGCGTCTTGGGCCGATCGTTCGGCGCCTGGAGGCCTTCTTGGACCGTTTCAGGGGCCTCTTGGAGCCCTCTTGGCCCGTTTTGGGGTCCTCTTGGCTCCGGAAAAGTTGCGCGAGAAGACGCGGGTGAGCCCATGGGCCTTGCGGGAAGCCCCAGTAGATTTGGTCATTTGGTGTATCAGTTCCCAAGAGACTGCTCAGGAGTGAGGATTGAAGCTTAGAGGATTTGGCAAAGGACAGGAGTGCACTCCCACTCCGTGCCCAGAGGCATAGTGGCGGATTCGAGGAGCTCTCACTGAACTCGTTTGGGTCGTCTTGGGGCTGTCTTGGCCTCCTGTGAGGCAATATTTGGGGTCCCTTGGGGCCCTCTTGCGCCGTCTTGGGGCTTACTTGGGCCGTCTTGGAGCCCTCTTGGCTGTATGGTGGGCGTCTGGGGGCCGTCGTGGGGTCGTCTTGGGTTATCGAAAGGCCTTCCAAGGCTGTCTTGGGTCCCACAGTAGGCTCTCTTGGGCCGTCTTGGGGCCTTCTTGGATGCCCTTTGGGCCATCGTAGCACCACTTTGGCCATCTTGGGGCCCTCTCGGAGGCCTCTTGGGTTGTCTTGGGGCCATCGTGGGAGCTTCGAGACTTATTCAACAAGCCAGGGGAAATCACTTATTTTGGCTTCTCCGGACCCTGTTGGAGGTCCGTCTTGAGGCCATATTAGGTTTCCTTGGGGCCGTTTTGGATCGTCTTCGAGCATCTTGGGCCATCTTGGTGTCCTTGGTTGCCTGCATGGGCTGTCTTGGAAGCTCGGCACACGGATCCATGGTTTTTTACGAAGGATCGTGGTCTCGGGAGCGCGGAACCATGTTTTTTCTACGAGGGATCGTGGCCTCGGGAGGGGGGGCGATGCATGCAACGAGACGGGAGTAGGGGGGGCGTCTTTATCAGAATGCAGAAGCCCTCCCGGACAGCCCTTGGCATTCTTCCACGCCCCAATGTGCACAGCGGATCGAAGCCACATGTCGAAACCACTTTCCGCATACAGTCGAGGCGCTGAGTTAACGACCACTTTGTGCTCATGAGTGGCTCGAGTTTTTGAGCCGTTCCTCAGATCTAGATCGGGGAACTTATTCGTGGCCGAGGGTTGCCGTGGTCAGGAAAGCCCCTCCGTTCCTTGTTAGGAGTTCCTTATGGCAGCGCGTCGACTGTATATCGAAGCCAACGCGTGCTGAGTTTTCCTCTTTGCAGATGCCCGCCCTCCGCTCACGGACTTTCGCGCCCCACCCCCAGGACTTCAAGCCCACGTTCCCCAAGTGGGCGCACCGGGGTTGGGAGAACATCCGCAACACGCAGGCGCAGGCCTGGCACCACCGCGACGACGACGACGACGACGATGGCGACGACGACGACGACGGCGACGGTGATGACGACGGCGGCGGCGGCCCTGTGATCTCTCCCCAGATCTCATGCCCCTCTTTCCTTATTTTAAGCCTTTCAACGCGTCCGAAAGAGCGCGTTGCGGGGAGAAGGGAAGAACAAAACGGGTGCCCCAGCTTCAAGCAAGCTGCCCCCCCCTCTTCCTTCCAAACGGGTTCTGGGGGCTTCCGAACCTGCCCCCGTCCCCTGGGGAAGCAGGGCCCCCCCTGTGAAAGGGGGGGTTCTTCGGAGGCCACCCACCCGTGCCCTGCTGTAAAGGTGGGGGGGGGGCTTCGAAAGCTAGACCCCCCCTCCCCCTGCCCCTTTAGGCTTCTAGGGTGAGCCGGGGCTCCCCTTTTGATGGGGGGGTTCTTCGGAAGCTCACCCCCCCTGCTCGGTGGTTCTAAGATGGGGTCCTGAGGGATGGGGGCCTGAAGATAGGAAGGTGTCCAAGGGTGGATTTACATCGTTTGAAGCACTCTGTCCTTAGGACCCCATCCCACAGGACGCCATCTTTGAACCACCCCTTCTCCCTCCCTCTACGAAGCACGGGGTCGCTGGGGGGGCTTCCGAAGCTACCCCCCGTCCCCCCCTTTTTTGGGGCTGGTGGGCAAGCCCAGGCTCACCTTTGAAAGGGGGGGGGGCTTCGGAAGTTATCCCCTCCCTCAATTTGTGTGTGGATCTGTGCGAAGTCTCGTCGGGGGGCGCATGTGGAACCTGCCACTGGATCCTTCGGTGGAGTTTCCCATGGGGCCACGAACCGTGTGCGGGTTGTGCCGAAATGGGGCGGGGGGACGCATGTGGACTTTGCCACTGAGACCTTCGGTGGAGCGCCCTACGGGGCCCACGAAGTGTGTGCGGGTTGTGCCGAAATGGGGCGGGAAAGGATGCATGTGGACCCTGCCACTGGGGCCTTCCGTGGAAATCCCTATGGGGCCACGAAGCGTGTGAGGGGTGTGCCGAAATTGTTCGGGTGGGCGCATCTGGTCTCTCCCACTGGCCTTCGGTGCAGCCCCCTCTGGGGGCACGAAACGTGTAAGGGGTGTGCCGAAATTGGGGACCATGCCACTGGAACCTTCGGTGGAGCTCCCTATGGGGCCACGAAGCGTGTGAGGGTTGTGCAGAAATCATGCGGGGGGACCCCTTGTGGATCCTGCCATTGGGGCCTTCGGTGGAGCCCCCTCTGGAAGCACGAAACGTGTACGGGTTGTGCCGAAATTGTGCAGGTGGACGCATGTGGACCCTGCCACTGGGGCCTTCGGTGGAGCTCTCTAAGGGGACACGAAACGTATGAAGGATGTGCCGACAAGCGGGGGGGTGCATGCGGAACCTGCCACTGGCCGTCGAAGGATCTCCCTATGGGGCCACGAAGCGTGTGAGGGGTGTGCAGAAATATGGCGGGGTGGGCCATCCCATTGGGGCCTTCGGTGGAGCGCCCTATGGGCCCACGAAGCGTGTGCGGGCTGTGCCGAAACAGGCGCATGCGGAGGGCAGAAGCAGGGACGGGAGGAGAGGAGGCGTGAGTGACGTGGGGCGTTGTCTTTTCAGGTCGAGGACCCAACGCCACAGGAGCATTGGGAATACAATGTAAAGCATATCCCCTTCAGGTTTCCCCGCAGCCAGCCTCCGGCGCCGCCCCTGGCGCGTGCGCGCGTCAGGGCGGGGGCTCCAGCGCCAACTGTGTGTGTGGTTGTGGTATGCAGTTTTTCGTTTGCGAATCCTCCCCCTTTGAACCAGCCAAGACTTTCCCTCCCCTCCCCAGGGAGCGCGCCCGCGCCCTCGCTAGCGTTGCCCAGACGGTCTGGCGCACGAGTGATGGGGCGGCCGCAGCGAGGTGCGTTGGGCGGCGGACAAGAGCGTTTCGAACATTTGTTTGGGCGGGGCACCCTCGTTGCAAGGCCTGTCCTCGCTCTGGAGGCTTGCTTTGTTGCGTCTGGTGGCACGGCTGATGGGGGCAGCGCCAGCTTCTGGCAGCCTGTGCTGCGCGGCGACGGAGATTCGACCCCCTGGCGAGCTCCGCGCGCCAGGAAGGGGGGTCCAGCGCCGATCCAGGAAGTCCGCGCGGACCTCTGAGACATTCTGCTCATGCCCTTCTTTGTTTCGATGTAGGGAACGAGACGCAGGCGGACGCACAGCAAGCAAATAAGCCTTTGTTTGGCCTAGTTGTTGGTTGTTCGATGTGCTTGCTGTCTTGGTCTTCGTCAGTTTGCTAGCTTGTTAGTTCGGATAATCGTCTCTTAGCCTATTAATTGCGAAGGCCTTACGGCCGGTGCCGCCGACCCTGGAGGCCTCACGAGGCGTGAGGTTGCGGCCAGGGGCGCCCGTGCCGCCTTCATGGGGGCGGCGGGCGCGGCTCGGCCCACCGGCGGGGCGGCGCGGGCTGGCTCAGTGCGCTGTGGTCGTCGTCGTCGTCGTCATCGTCGTCGTCGGGTGTGCTGTCACACGACGACGGCGGCGGCGACGACGACGACGACGACGACGCTGACGTGGGTGAGATTCCTGGGATGCTTCGTGGGGTCTCTTTGGAGCGCTCTTTCGGGTCTCTGGGGAGCAGTTTGGGGGCCTGTTGGGAGTCGCTTGGGGGCCTCTTGGAGCTTCCTGGGGGCCTCCTTGGGGCCTCGTGGGGGCCTCCTGGAGCCTCTTGGGGCCTCCTGGGAGCCTCTCAGGGCTGAGAGCTCGACATGTCAGGTCGGGTCCCGCATCTGGGCACCCTCTTGGAGCCGTCTTGGGCGCCTCTAGGACCGTCTTGGAGACGTCTTGGGCCGTCTTTGCGCTTTCTTGGGCCGTTTTGGGACCCTCTTGGAGGCCTCTTGGGCCGTCTTAGGGCGATCTTGGGGGCCTCTTGGCGTGTCTTGGAGCGTCGGGAAGGGGAAGAGTCGAGAACGCCAAAATCATTCAAAAAACAATAGGAAATCAATGAATTTAGCTTCTTGGGGCCGTCTTGGGAGTGCTCCTGGTAGGCCTCTTGGAGCGTCTTGCAGGGCTCTTGGGTCGTCTGGAGTCCGTCAAGGCGTCTTGGACAAGTCGTTCGGCGATTCGGGGCCCTTTTGGACCGTCTTGGAGGCCTCTTGGGGCACTCTTGGCCCGTCTTGGAGCTTTTCTGGGCCCCGGGATCCCCGGGGAGGGGGCGTCGTATCTGACGCGCGCCCCCCCCCGGGACCCCCCCCCGGGACCCCCCCGGGACCCCCCCCCGGGACCCCCCCCCCCCCTCCCGGCGGGGGAGGGATCAAAGGGAAGGGGCTTCCCTTCGACTCAATTACGACGTTGCTCAAGTTCGGTTTGGCTGGCGCGCTTGAGGAGGAGGCGCTGGGGAAGGAGAGGGGAGCGGCGACGGGCTTTTCTGGGCCCCGGGATCCCCGGGGAGGGGGCGTCGTATCTGACGCGCGCCCCCCCCCGGGACCCCCCCCCGGGACCCCCCCGGGACCCCCCCCCGGGACCCCCCCCCCCTCCCGGCGGGGGAGGGATCAAAGGGAAGGGGCTTCCCTTCGACTCAATTACGACGTTGCTCAAGTTCGGTTTGGCTGGCGCGCTTGAGGAGGAGGCGCTGGGGAAGGAGAGGGGAGCGGCGACGGGCCCAGGGAAAGGGGGGGCGCAGGGGAAAGGAGACGACAGAGACGACGACTAACGAATGACGGAGATGACGAGTCGAACGGACAAGCCCCTCACACACGCCGACAGGGTCGGCGGATTAGTTCGCTGATGTGCTAAAGGCTGCCAATTTGCTTGTCTGTTTGTCTGTGAGCTGTTCGATCTCTTTGTTGCTCGATCTGCGGGGCGGGGCGGGCCCGCAGGTCGGCGCCACGGGCATCGACCTCCTGGAGCAGCTGATGGTCTACGACCCCAAGAGGCGCATCTCGGCGAGGAGGGCGCTGCAGGAGCGCCCCCGGGCGGCCTCCTCGCGATGCGCTCCCGCGCCCGCCCTTCTGGCCCCAGGTATCGAAGATCAAACAGCAGCATAACCACAAACTTTTGCAGGCCCGCGTGGATGCCTCGGATCGGCGCTGGAGCCCCCCCACGGCGAGGCCTCCGACACCCTGGGAGGGCCGTCGCCGATCAAAGCAATCTGCGCGGACCTCCGAGAAATCCTGTTGAGGGAGTGTTTTTGTTCATGACAAAGATACGGCAGATTCGCGCCGCGTTGCCGCGGCGGTGACCCTGGCGCGGGCGTTCAAGGTTGACCGCTGCCAGTGCCCTATCGGAAAGTCGTGTTCGTTCAAGGTTGAACGATCCACAGGTTGTCAGAAACCAACGCCGACGACATCGCGACGCGAACTTGACGTACCCAGTACCGCTTTGCTTCCCTCGTCGCCACGGCTGGATTCGTCTCGAAATCCCGGTCAGAACGCACCCCAGGAGAGGTCCGTGGAGTACAGTCGAAACCGATGGCAAGGATGGGTAACCTTCCCAATGGTACCCTTGCATCCTTGCTTGTCTGGCCCATCATTGTCTACTTTCGATGGCCCGCCGCGCTTAAGAAAGCTTCGGCATGGCCTTCCAAGGCCCTTGCATCTTTGTGGCGCGTCCTTCTGTCCATTCTGACTCCAGCGATATAGGCACCTTCTTGCTCCCAGAGGGGCAGTGGGCAGGAGGGAAGGCGCTCTCACGATCGCTCTTTCGCTCTCCTCGCCGCCGCCATCGCCGTCGTCGTCGTTGTTGTCGTGGTCATCGTCGTGGTTGTCGTCGTCGTCGCCGTCGCTGCCGCCGTCGCTGCCGTCGTCGTCGTCGTCGTCGTCGTCGTCGTCGTCGTCGTCGTGGTCGTCGTCGTCATGGTGGTAATGGTGGTGGTGGTGGTGGTCGTCGTAGTCGTCGCAGCGCAACGGCCGCGCGCTGGCCGCGCCGCAGCACCCATACTTCGCGGACGCCGACCGGATGGAGCACTAGGCCTCGGGCCCGCCAGCTCGGGCCAGGAGGAGGAGGAGGAGGAGGAGGAGGAGGAGGAGGAGGAGGAGCAGGAGGAGGAGGAGTAGAAGAAGGAGGAGGAGGGATTATAAGAAGGAGGAGGAGAGGAGGAGGAGGAGGAAGAGGAGGAACGCGAGGAGGCGGAGGAGGCGGAGGTGGAGGAGGAGGCGTGAGGCGGAGGAAGGAGGAGGAGAGGATGAGGAGGGAGGAGGAGGAGGAGGAGGAGCAGGAAGAGGAGGAGGAGGTGGAGGAGGAGGAGGAGGAGGAGGATCGCCTCCCTGGTCTCCTGAGCTCGGGTATTGAAGCCGGAGGAGGAGGAGGAGGAGGAGCATGGTAGCAACAGCGACCGGCCCAGCAAGTACTACCAAATACAGCAGCGGAGATCAACAGGTGACCAACATGCTTCAGCACATGGGCCCATCCCATAGGCACAGCGAAAGACGCCCGACGCTACCAGCCAAACCAAACCGACTGAGAGCCCCAAGGGGGACAACCACCATGGTGCAGACATGCCTCCAAAGAACAGCCAGCAATCGAAGCCCGACGCGACCCCAACCAGACCAACAACAGAACGGCTCGTCAACAAGCAGGCCCACAGCTACAGCACAGTTGAGGAGACCACACCAGAAGTTGGCTCAGGTCCCTGGCCACCGTTTGAGGTCGAGTACCAGCAGTACCTCAAGGACGACCAGCACGACCAAGCTATGGCAATTCAGGAGACTCCCACCTGAATGGCCACATCACGAGGCCTACGCCTCTTGATGGGACTGGCCTTCCAGCGGTCCGTCAGTGCGCCCATCTCCTCACCTCATCATGCACAGTTTTGCTCAATTTGCTCCACGACAGACAGGAGACTCACACCAGCTGCTAAATTCCTACACCCAACACTGGCACTACCCTTCGAACCAACCGTACACACCGACAGGATCGGCAGCAGCACAGCGGGTCATCCATGCTCAAGGCTGACGTCTCCGACGTCAGCGGAAAGCGGACGCCCACTGGCCACAGCACACGTCGACCACGTGCACCGCAGCTATGCTACGCAGTGGGTCCCTGCGGGGCATTCTCACCTACAAGCTATGCTATGTGATCCGACGCGTGTGCTGAAATAAGAACTCCACCAACCTCCAACCTGCACTCCTTCCTGGCTTCCTTCTCGCATCCCCTTTCCCCCCGCTTTCACTGACCTCACTACACCCCCCTCTTGTGGCGGAGGGGCTGGGTGGCGATATGTGGGACGAGAGCGGGGAACGTCCCACTACGGGCTGACCTGGCATGGGCTAGGTCGGCC
>CAUYUJ010016382.1:894029-963950 GCA_963575745.1 Prorocentrum cordatum | reverse complement strand
CCTCCTCCTTCTCCTCCTCCTCCTCCTCCTCCTCCTCCTCCGCCACAAAGAGGAGATCTGAATACTACTCTCCTCTCTCCCCAGGCTCTGTGTAGAAAGTCTCCCGTCCTCTCCGCAGTTTATCGTTTACACACAAAACTGAACTATTTGGTTTTACCTGAGTGTTTTTCAATCCGGTCGTTTCTGGTTTGCCAACATGGTGGTCCCGCTGCAACGCCGCTCTCATTTCCGCGCTTCGGTCATTCAAAATCGTGCTCCCGCTGCAGCGTTGGCCACGTTCCCGCGCCTCTGGACGGCACTTGGCATTCCAATGCGCCCACATCGGGCACGCACGGTTGCGGAGGGCATAGGGCCAAAATTCCGGACTGTCCCTTTCTTCTCGTAGACGGGCCACTTACCCCTTCACCTGGTGCCATGCCACGGCATGCAATGCAATCCAGTGTTGCGCACAGCTGTGCGATGAAATGCTTTGCGTTGCTATGCTTTGTGACGCAATGCTTTACACAATGCCACGCCATAAGCTATGACATGCTATGCTCTGCCGTTCTCTTCGGCGCCATGCTTTTCCATCCATCGCGTACCCTCTTCGGATCATTGCCCTGCTCGACATCCGACTGTGAGAATCGGTAGAAGATCTAAGCCATGGTAAGGGATGGGAGGGAGGGGCAGGACGTCAGGTGTGAAGCTACCGCATCTAGCTTGTCATCCTCCTCCTCATCCTCCTCCATCTCCTCTTTCTACTACTCTCCGATTTCCTCCTCCTCCTCCTCCTCCTCCTCCCTGGATCTGGTCGGATCGGCACTAAAAGCAGGTTATCCACAGATGAGGCCCATTCTAGGACGGAGCGACGGAGAGAAGGAAAAGGAGCGGAGTGTCCGCTTCGGGGCCAGCCGTCAGCAGCATGCCTTTGGACATCAGGGGCCCCGTCCCACATACCAACAAACTACCAAAAAAGAGAGACAGCAGCAACGAGCTCAAGATGAGACCGGACCCCGAGGCCTCCAGAATTTCAAACTATCCCTTATTCCGACAGGCTCCTCACCATCACCAATCAAGAAACAATCACGCTGCCACACGTCGCTGTATCCATGGACCAAAGCAACATCGTGCTCACTTGGAAGAATATTCCCCAGATCCATACAAAGGTCAGACCCACAGTGTCAGTGCAACTCATCGCACAAACCCCACCCCTTGTCAGAGATCTTCCTGTCGAGAATGCACAGCTCACCAAACAGAACCAGCAAACGGCCTGGTAGCACAGTGGACTCGAAGGCACAAGCATCCACCTCCAGAGCCTGCAAAGTATAGCAACCGAGCGCTTAACATATGAGGGGGACCCAAGCCATTTGAAAGATATGGCCTACAACTCTGTGAAGCAAGACACATACAGTAGGAGCTCGACCACCAGAAGCCGTCCACAAGAAACCCAACCCTGCGACCTCAGGGCGTACAATTCATCTGTTGTGGAAACGCCACACGGCCCACAGAAAAACCATTAACACCCAAGAAACCCAGGGCACCCTGGAGGCAAGCAGGGTTCTTCTGGGCATGGGTTTCTACCGTGCCGGAGCCTGATGGCATTGTGCTGCGCAGCTCAGCACGGTCACGCTCTGTACTGTGCCACTCTCTTCGGCCAGAGCCGAGCACTCTTTGAGGCTGGCCTCCGGCCATCCCCACGGATGCGCGACGCTCCTCGAGACCCCCTCCGACGGACGGAGGCCGACCCTCGGAGCTGAGGCGCAGCAGCAGGGATGCCAAGCGACTCACCCCTCGCAATCGCGCTCCTTCTCCTGCTGCTCCTCCTCCCTCCTCCTCCTCCTCCTCCTCCCTCCCTCCCTCCCTCCCTCCCTCCCTCCCTCCCTCTCTGCCTGCCTGCCCCCCCCCGCCCTCGAGAAGAGGCCTCGCTGGTGGTCGCCCGCCGTCCGCCCCGACAGCCAGCGCTCGGACGCATCGTAGCGCGAGACCTCGCCAGTGATGCGCCTTTTTCACCGGGAAGGGGGACGGCGTCTTCGGTGCCATTGCCCCCTTCCCCCTTCTTGATCAGGTTCGGGGTGGGCGAAGGGGTACGATTGCAGAGGGTAGGGTGGAGAATCAGTTCATGCAGCCGGTCTTCCTGGCGCCCCCTGGCGCCGGGAGGCACCCGTGGATCGAGGCATGAACCCGGCGGCGGGAGGAAACCAGCTCCATGCAGCCGATCTCGAATCCCCCCCATTCCCTGCCCGCTTCCGCACGGCCCGGCCGGTGAAGGAGATCTGCGCGGGCCCCTTCGCGAGGCCCCCGCGGCCGCCTGGAAGAGGACGGGCCCCGCAGGCCTCCTCGAGACGGGCATTCGCCAGGCCTGGCCTCTCGCACGTGCGGGCCCCCCCTCCGTAGGGCCTCACGCTGGCCACGCGTCCAGGCCCTGGGGCCCCCGGTGGTGGAGGCCAGAGCTCCACGGGAGCAGGAGCCGGAGGACCTGATCTCAGGAGCACTGGTGGTGCGTGGCGCAGTCCTGGCTGGGTCCCGCCTCCCCCCTTCCCTTCCCTTCCCTCCTTCTATCCCTCCCACTCCTCCTCCTCCTCCTCCTCCTCCTCTGCCTCCTGCTCCTCCTTCCCTCCCCCCATGCCGCCGCCCTCACTCGTCTCGCAGTGCTGCTTGCTTCCTGCCTCTAACAGGACCACGGCGACGATGACGCTGATGGTGGCGAGGACGTTGATAAGGACGAGCCTGGCGCATTGCCAGCAAAGGGATGACGAGAACCCACAAGAGGAGGACGAGAAGGGGAGGAGGAGAGGGAGAAGAAGGAAGAGACGGAATTCAGCGTTTTTCCCCTTTCCGTTGTCTTCACCTGCTCCTCCATCCCTGCTCCATAATAATAATAACTCCTCCCTGCCACACCCCGAGTAATTTCCGTAGGGCGGGCTGGGCAATTCGCCTGAGCTTTCCATATCAAGTCTGACCCTTTACGCTTGAAGTTTGCAAGAGCTTCAAGGATAGAGGGCGGGCGGTGTTCAAAATGTGGCTCTCGCCTGAGCGCCGCGCAAATTCGTATCAAAAGCTTGCAAGACCATCGCGGATGGAGGACGGCTCCGTTCCAGAATGTGGCTCTCGCCTGAGCGCCAAGCACGTCCGTGTGAAGATATTACGCAAGCTTCGCATACTGGTATGGTTGACGTCCCAGGGATAGCATTTTGGCACGATGTAGGACTTTCAGGGCGCATCAGTCACGTTAATTCGCGAACTTCGAGAACCAGGAGTTTCAGTCGGTTGTCTTCCAACGGCGCACTTCCTTCAATGAGAATGCATCCTTCTAGGGACCTAGGTAGAGGGAACTTGGAGGGAGGGTGTGTTGCAACATTTCTAATGAGTCTCGGGCTTGCACTGCTCTTCCTCTCCATGCCCTTCTCCTGTGGTAAGGGCGCCGAGCTGTTCCTCCTCCGCCTCCTCCTCCTCCTCCACATCAACACCACCACCACAATGAACATCACCACCACTACAACCACCATCGCAACCGCCGTCACCACCAGCACCATCAGCCTCACCATCATCATCATCATCATCATCATCATCATCATCATCATCATCATCATCATCATCATCATCATCATCATGATCATCATCATCATCATCAGCAGCAGCAGCAGCCTCATCAGCATCAGCATCGGTATCATCACCAGCATCATCATCTCCAACACAATCATCACCATCATCACCACTTTCACCATCCCAATCATCATCATCACCACCATCATCAGCATCATCATCAACATCATCATCAGCATTACCATCATCGGCACCGGCAACATAATCGTCGTCGTCAGCATCACGATCCTGATCACCATCATCATCACCAGCATCACCGCCGCCATCATCATCAGCGGTATCATCATCAGAATCATCATCCTCATCATCATCATCATCTCCATCATCAACATCACGATCGTCATCGTCCTCGCTATCAACATCATCATCAGCACCTCAAACATCATCAACATCGTCGTCATCATAGTCGTCGTCATTATCCTGATCATAATCGTGGTCATCATCATCATCATCATCATCACCATCGCCATCGACATCACCATCATCACCATTATTACTGTCATCACGATCACCACCATCACCATCGCTAGATTCTTCATTCCCATCATCATCACCACCATCATCTTCATCATCACCATCATCATCATCATCATCATCACCATCATCATCAGCATACTCATAATCATCACCACCATCACCACCATCACCACAATCAGCATCACTATCATCATCATCATCATCATCGTCATCATCATCATCATCATCAGAAGCAGCAACATCAGCAGCAGTATCATCATGTGTTTCTTCATCTGTCTCCCGGCAGCGGGCCTACCCTATCGGCGATACATCGCCGATAGATCGGCGATAGTCCCCCGATAGCAGAATCGCACTGTCCAGGGCGGGGTGGGCCGACCCTCCTCCCCCCCCCATTCCTCCTCCTCCTCCTCCTCCTCCTGCTCTCCTCCTCCTCTCCTCCTCCTCCTCCTCCTTCTTCTGCTCCTCCTCCTCCTCCTCCTCTTCATCCTCCTCCTCCTCCTCCTCCTCCTCCTCCTCTTCTCCTCCTCCTCCTCCTCCCCCTTCCCCTTCTCCTCCTCCCCTTCTCCTCCCTCCTCCTCCTCCTCCTCCTCCTCCTCTCCTCCTCCTCCTCCGCCTCCTCCTCCTTTTCCTCCTCCTCTTCGTCCTCCTCCTCCTCCTCCTGCTCCTGCTCCTGCTCCTCCTCTCTCCATCCTCCCTCCTTCTCCTCCTCTCCTCCTCCTCCTGCTCCTGTTCTTGCTCCTTCTCCTCCTCCTCCTCCTCCTTCTGCTGATCCTCCCCCTCCTGTTCCCCTTTCTCCTCCTCCTCCTCCTCCTCCTCCTCCTCCTCCTTCTCATCGTCCTCCTCCTCCTGCTCCTCCTGCTCCTCCTGCTCCTCCTGCTCCTCCTGCTCCTCCTCCTCCTCCTCCTCCTCCTCCTCCTCCTCCTCCTCCTCTGCCTCCGGGTGGAAGGGAGCCGAGCTCCTCTTCCTCGTGCTTCAGCCTCTCCGCCTGGCGCAGCCCAGCACGGGAGGGCGGCGGGCATGCGACGCAAGAAGACAGCGGCACCCGCCGCTTCGAGGGGCCGCACTACGCCTGGGCGGTGCCCCTGCGCTTGCGCCGAGGTGGGTCGGACATGGCAGTAGCATTTTCTTTTGTGGCGGCGAGCGAAGAGGGGAGAAGGAGATTCGAGGCTCGAGGCTCGAGGCTCTAGGCTTTCGGGCGTGATCGTCAGTTCCCCGCGGTGTTCCAGCCTCAGGGTGCGTTCCAGCAGCCGCGCCTCGCCGCGGGCGTTCCGCGGCTGTCCGGACCGTCCCGAACGGCCGCCAGAGAGCCGAGCTCTGGTCCGAACGCCAGACGTCGGCAATAGTCGGCGATCGCGCGAGGGGGGAAGTGAGAAGGAAAAGGCCTTCTCAGAAAACAGCGGGGCTTCTCAGAAGCGCTCCAGCCTTCTGAGGAGTGTTCAGCGTATTCGGGGCAGGCTCAGAAGACTTTTCAAACAGCTGGGGGCCTTCCGAGCCTTTCGAGAAGGCCCGGCCCCTCTCTCATTTCCCGCCCGGGCTCGCAGGCCGATTCTTTCCTCGCGCGACGTCCACATGACTCGATTCTCGCCGCTCGCAGGAAGAGCCAAGCGACAAGAGATCGCAAAGCAGATGATCGCGGTGCGAATTAGAGAGGCAACAGGCAAGCCAGGGACGCACGGGCAAGAATTGTCAAGGGGAACTCATGGTGTCGTGTTGTTTGTTTCCCACTTGTCTCTCCATGGCCCATGTTCTCTACACGGATTTGCCTACTGTAGGTCGGGCGTTGCACTAGCGCGTTTGAGCTACGAAAGCGACTGCGTCTTCCTCGCGATACCATGACATCCTTACGCGGTGACTTACGCAGGCTACCAACGCGCGACACGCCCACCAGGTGGAAAACAAAACACTCACTCGCGACCTTGCGCGGGAATTTTGCGCGTCACTGTCGGCGCACTCGACCCCGTCGTCTTCCGTGGCTCAAGCGCTGCGCCTCCTTACGAGCGGCCGGTGCACAGTCTTCCGCCCGCCACTCATCATGACGAAGAGAGACGAAGAGAGGCGCCGAGCCCTGAACAGACCAGAACTGCACATTCCGGACATAGCCTGTGGTTGTGAACAATTCGGGGATGGACAGACCTCCCTTTAGTAAAACGTGGTTTAGCGAAAACGACCTGAGGCCCAAACCTGGCGGGCGCAAGCCTGGAAAATAACGGCCGCGGGGCCCTCTCGAGAGCCGAAAACGGACAATTCACTAATCGACGTGTCACTGCTGGGGGTTCTGTCCGCCCCCGAACAATTACCACGGCGGGCGGTTTCCAACCGATTTTCGGCTGCGCCTCGTTGCGAACGGCTGCTGGATCTTACCCCGCCTGCCGCGCCTCGGACCGAAGAGGGGCGCCGAGCCACGAGCAGGCGAGAACCACCATGGACCTCGGGGCACCAGGGTAGGGGAGGGGGAAGGAGGAGGAGGAGGGGGGGGGGAGGAGGAGGAGGGGGAAGGGGAGGAAAGGAGGAGGAGGAGGAGGAGGAGGAGGAGGGGGAAGGAGGAGGAGGAGGGGGAAGGAGGAAGAGGGGGAGGAAGGCGGAGAAAGAGGACCCCCCACTTCCTCTCGCGCAGGAGTAGCGCGCGCGCGCGCTCGATTTCGCCTTCCATGTCACTGGAGGCTACTGCTGGGAAGTCTGCCCGAGACGGCCCAAGTGCCTCCAAAGGTCGCCCAAGAGGCCCAAGACGGCCCCAAGAGGCCCCCAAGACGGCCCAAGAGGCCTCCAAGACGCTCAAGATGGCCTCCAAGACGGCCGAAGAGCCCTCCAAGACGTCCTCCAAGACGTCCTCCAAGGCGTCCTCCAAGACGGAAGATGACCTTCAAGATGCCCACGTGTTCCCCGAAGGTTTTCCAAACCGATTCGGGGAACACATGGTCCGATAGCTTGACAGGTCTGGCAACAACGTTCGGCCACATAGGCGCTTCCAAAAAGGCAGGGGGCGGCGGTGATTCGCCGTAGGCGTCTTCGATCCGCCGCACCCTGTTGCTTGCAAGAGGGGTGCCTGGCGTGGCAAATCCTATCGTTTTTGGTTTTGGTTCTGTTCAAAAAAACTACTCCCCATGTGGCTCCGGCGCGTCCCGCCGGCCACCCGGAGAAACCCCAATCCGGAAAAAATCTTCCAAGGTGGATCAGGATGGCGCCAAGATGGCCACGTTGGCCCAATATGGCCTCCAAGATGGTCCAAGATGGCCTCCAAGTTCGCCCACGAAGGTCGAAGACGGCCTCCAAGACGGCCCAAGAGAGTCCAAGACGGCCCAAGACGGCCCAAGAGGCCCCCCAGAGACCTCCAAGACGGCCCAAGAGGCCTCCAAGAGGTCCTCCAGGAGGTCCTCCAGGAGGGCCCGAAGAGGCCGCCATCATTTTTGAAGGATTCTGGCATTTAATTCATCTCGGCATTCCGACGGCTCAAGATGGCCCAAGAGGCCCCCAAAGATCGCCCCAAGATCGCCCAAGAAGCCTCCAAGATGGCTCCAGAACGGCCCAAGAGGCCTCCAAGACTTCCCCAAGAGGGCCCCAAGATGGGCCAAGAGGCCTCCAAGACGCCCAAGATGGCATCTAAGACGGCCCTGGAGCACCCCAAGAAGGCCCCAAGTCGGCCCAGAGAGGCCCCCCAAACGGCTTCCGACGGCGTCAGACGGGCCAGGAGCCTACCAAGATGGCCGAAGGTGGCTCTAGGCTAGCCCAAGACGGCCTAAGAGGCTTCCAAGAGGGCCTCGGGGAAGGCCCGAAAAGGTCAAAATCAGTGATTCCCCATGAGTTTTTGAAGGACGGTGGCATTTGCTTGTTGTTCGGCCTTCCGACAGCCCGAGACGGCCCAAGAGCCCCCAAAGATCGCCCCAAGATCGCCCAAGAAGCCTCCAAGATGGCTCCAGAACGGCCCAAGAGGCCCCCAAGACGGCCCCAAGAGACCCCCAAGACGGCCCAGGAGGCCTTTAAGACGCCCAAGATGGCCTCCAAGACGGCCCTGGAGCATTCCTAGAGGGCCCCAAGTCGGCCCAGAGAGGCCCCCCAAACGGCTTCCGACGGCATCAGACGGGCCAGGAGCCCACCAAGACGGCCGAAGATGGCCCTAAGATTGCCCAAGACGGCCCAAGAGGCCTCCAACAGGCCCCCAGGAAGGTCAGAAAAAAGCCAAGAGCCCGAGACGGCCCAAGATCCCCAAGAGATGCCCAAGAGGTCTTCAGTATGGCCCCAAAGCGGCCCAAGACGCCCCCAAGACGGCCCCAAGAGGCCCCCAAGACGGCACAAGAGGCCTCAAAGACGCTCAAGATGGCCTCCAAGACGGCCCTGCAGCACCCCAAGAGAGCCCCAAGTCGGCCCAGCCTCCCCCACCGTGTTCCCCGACAGCTTCCCAAGCCGACTCGGGGAACACATGGTCCGATAGCTTGGCAGGCCTCTGGCCACAACGTTCGGCCACAGGCGTTTCCAAAAAGGCAGGGGGCGGTGGTGATTCGCCGTAGGCGATTTCAATCTGCCGCCACCTGTTGATTCATCACAGGGGTTCCTGGCGTGCTGAAGTCTTTCGCTTTTGGTTTTGGTTCCTGTTCCCAAACAACTCTCCCTGGGGCTTCGGCCCATCCTGGCGGCCACCCGAAGGGCGCATAACTCTCCCAAGAACAGCGCTAAGACGGCCCAAGATGATTTCAAAACCGCCCTGATGGCCCTAGATGGCCTCCAAAATGCCTCCAAGACGGCCGAGATGCCCTCCAAGACGGCCACGATGGCTCCAACATGCCTCCAAGACGGGCCAAGAGGCCTCCAAGACGGCTTCCAGGAGAGCCCGAAGAGGCCGACAACATTGGTTGTCCTTTGGTCTTTTGGTAGATTTTGGGATGTGCTTCTTTGGGGCCTTCCGCCAGTCCAAGACGGTCCAAGAATCTGCCAAGATCGCCCCAAGATCGCCCAGAAGGCCTCCAAAATGGCTCCATGATAGCCCAAGAGGCCCCAAACACGGCCCCAAGACGGCTCCAAGATGGCTCCAGATGGTCCCCAAGACGGCGAAAATGGTCAAGATGGCCTCCAAGACGCCTCCTGGACGGCCAGGATGTCCTCCAAGTCCGTCGCCCCCTGTTGATTCAACACAGGGATTCCTGGCGTGCTGAATCCTTTCGCTTTTGGTCTTGGTTAGTTTCCCAAAAGAACTCTCCCTGGGGCTTCGGCCCGTCCCGCCGGCCACCCGAAAAGGACTTCAACGACCGCGACAAATCCTCCAAAACGGCTCCAGATGGCCTCCAAGATGGCCACGTTGGCCCAAGATGGCCTCCAGGAATTTTGCATTTTCATCTGATCAGCTCTCCGACTGCCCAAGACGGCCCAAGAGGCCCGAAACACCGTCCCAAGAGCGCCCAAGAGGCCTCCAAGATGGCCCCATGACAGCCCAGGAGGCCCCAAATAGGGCCCCAAAAAGGCCAAAGATGGCCCCGAAGACGCTCAAGATAGCCTCCAAGACGGCCAAGAGTGCCTCCAAGATGCCTCCACGACGGCCAAGAAGGCCTCCAAGACAGCGAAGATGGCCCCAAGATGCGCCCAAGATGGCCCCAGATGGCCTGAAGATGGCCTTAGACTGCCCAAAAAGCCCGCCAGAGGCCTCCAAGGCGGCCCAAGACCCCTCAAAGACGTCCTCCAGGAGGCCCGAAAGCTCAGAAACCACATGGTCCGATAGCTCGCCCGACTCGGTGTTCCCCGAAGGCTTTCGAAACCCAGATGCTGTTCACAGATGCGCCAAGGCAGCACCGAGACGCACCGACGAGACTGTGATACATCCCAATATGATAGAGAGGGGGCCGGCGGTAGGGGGCGAATAGTTTCTTTGTGTAGCGGAGGCCGCGCGAACGATGGGTTGCCAAGCAGGCCATAGCGATGTGCATCGCAGAGCCGAAGCCTGGCTACCAACTATACTAGGTGTGTACAACGGAAGATGTGGGAGCACCCTTCAATACTCAGCGTAGCGCGGAAGGTGTACAGCGGGTCTAAGAGCGGGCGCGGAGGGTGGCCGCCCTTGAGCAGCAAAAGGCTGTGGAAAAACAGAGAGAGAGAGAGAGAGAGGGAGAGAGAGAGAGAGAGAGAGAGGCCCTCCCCGCACCCAGCATTCACAGATCACCTCCCCCGCCCAGGCAGGAGGAGGCGGAGGAGGAGGAGGCGGAGGAGGCGGAGGAAGAGCAGCAGGCGGCGGAGGAGGCGAAAGAGGCGGAGGAGGCGGAGGAGGAGGAGGAGGAGGAGAAGGAGGAGGAGGGAAGAGAGGAGGAGGAGGAGGCGAGGAGGAGGAGGAGGAGGCGGAGGAGGAGGCGGAGGAGGCGGAGGCGGAGGAAGAGCGGCGGCTTGGTCGGCTGGGCTGCTCCGTGGGCGGTCGGGGGCGGGCCGCGCGCGTCTCGCGGAAGCGCGGCGCCCCCGCCGCCTCGAGAACCGCGGAGCCTCCTGGGCGGCCCGCGCGCGGCGGTGCCGCGGAATCCCCCGCGCGCGCAGGACTTCGCGGTGCCGCGGCGCCGCGCTGGCGCGCGGAGGTCACGCCGCCGCGGGCACCGCCGCCGCCTCGGCTGAGAGGCACGAGGGGTGACGAGCGAGGGAGGGAGTGAGCAAGAAAAGGCCTTCTCAGAAGGCGGCGGGAGTTCTCAGCAGCCCTCGCGCCTTCTGAGAAGTGTGCTTCGTCTTCGGTGAAGACTTACCATCGGAATCCATAGTAAGGACGCGAGCCGTTCTCTGGGGTGCCCTTGGGTCCCTGCCTGCCTCTGCCTCTGCGTCCCTGGGGGAACGGCCGCCTGCCGCCCCAAATATCCCAACTTCGGCTTCCAAGGGTCTTGCGTCCTTACCACGCGTCCTGTATATATATATATAGATTTTGCCTGTAGAACACTTCTCATTAGGCTGGGGAGACTTCTCAGCCTTCTGAGAAGGCTGGCCCCCTCTCGCTTCCCCCCGGGCTCGCAGCCGAGCGGTGGCCACGCCGCACTGGGCACCGCCGCCGCCTCGGCTGAGAGCAACGAGGGGTGGATTTGGGCCCAGGGGGTCGGGCGCCGCACGCCACCCCTCGAGGACGAGCGTGTCCACCTCAGCGCCCTGGCGGCCCGGCTTCTGGGGCGCGACCCCGTGGATGCGAGGTCGCATGGCTACGCTCCGCGCGGAGCATCCGCGCAGACGCGCCCCAGGTCCACGGGGTTGCGGCCCCAGGGCGCAGCGCGCGAGGCCATGGAGACGGATGTGTGTCTCGCCCACCCACGAGCATGTGCTGGGGAGCCTCGTCGAGAACGTGAGTGATCAAGGCTCCTGGATAACTACATGCAGTGCCCTCCCCCTTCTCCCTAGCGATCCGACGCCTTGTTCAATAAAGGGGCCCCGGAAATCCCGACCCCTTTCCGGAGGCCGACTTCGCATCCTGAACCGATGTCTGAGCGCCCCAGACCCGGCGAGGGCCCCCGAAGACCGAAACGACCAAGAACCTTTCGTCGTGATATTTTGCACGGCGCGAGGTCTGGCTTGCGGGCTATGCCTCGGGCCTTCGGCGGCCGTTCAGAACGATCCGGGCACCCCAGGAACGACAGTCGGCCAGGTGCAGCGGCTGGAGAGCACCCCGAGGCTGGAAAACCTTCGGGAGCCGTCGAAAACTGCGACAAACCTCAGCCGCTTCATCCCCGCAGGATGCTGGATGTCCGGGCGACATCCGCCGCTGTGACTTCTTCCCTGCGCGGCACCCAAGTGGTCCCGAGCCCTTGGGCCAATGTGTCTCGCACCCGATCCGTGTTCTGACAGCCCTTGGGCCCGCCCACGGGCCCCCGGAGGCCGAAGTCGAGGAGAAATGCCCCGCTTGGAGGGATCGCATCGTCGGAGATCTGGGCTTCCAGGCCAGAACTCGGGCCTCATGCGGCCGTTCGGGACCACTCGGGCAGCCCTGGGCGCCAGTCGGCGCAGCGCAGCTGCTGGAGAGCACGTCGATGTACGTAAGAAAGCCTCCAGGCAAGCCCCACCGGAACCCCTGAAAGCTCACAAGCAGAGCCACTTGCGAGCCCGCCATTGGACGCAGATGGACACACTGGTACTATGCGGCCTCCTTCGAGGTGTGCGACCGACCAGATCACATAGTACACAAAGCCTGTAGTGCATCGTCTCCCGAGCGGCATGGCCAGAAAGCGCCCGTCATTGAGCTTATGCGATGCGATTCCTCAGCGCGCGCGTCGGCCTTTCGAGGCCGACGCGCGCATGGTGCAAGTATGCTAGGCTGGCGCCGATAAGACGAAGCCAGGACAAGGACAACATCGAGAACCTCTGATGTCTGGCGGTTCTGGAAGATCTCTCGGGCGTCGCGGCCTCAGAGCGCCCTGGAACGCTCTCGGAGCGCTCCGGAAGGCTTTGGAGCGGATCTATCCTCGTGCTGGCCCCGTCCGAGTTCGTGGATCTCATGCCATGGGTCAATCCCAGACCGGGGCCATCGGGACAGCATCCTGCAAGATCCTGCGCGCGAGCCCGGGTCAGTGCACCCCTGGCTCCGCAGGATCCTGCAGGATGCAGCGCTCTGGCTGAGCCCCGTTGCCCCCGACCCCCCTCTCTCCAGGCTCCCGAAGCTCGCTTGGCCGGTGCCCAGCGCCGGGCCGCCTTCCGCGGCGACGGGGCGGACAGCTCCAGCCCGCCAGGCGGCCCGCGCGGGCGCGCGGACATCACGCCGCCGCGCACGCCGCGCAGGCCGCCCGCGAGCGGGTCGCGGCGCCCGCCCGCGCGCGGGTCGCGCGCGAGGTCGTGCGCCGCCGCCGCGGAGCGCGCCGAGGACTCGGCCGCCGCGCGGCGAAGGGAGGCGACGGCGGGCAGCCGGCGACGACGGCGAGGGGGCCCGCGGGGGCTGCAACTAACTTGGGGTCTGGGCTCGGGTGCGCGCGCCAGGCCTCCTCCTGCTTCTCCTCCTCCTTCCTCCTCCTGGTCCTGCTCCTCCTCCTCCTCCTCCTCCCGCTCTTCCTGATATTATTATTCCTCCTGCTCTTCCTCCTCCTCCTTCTCCTCCTTCTCCTCCGCCTCCTGTTCTTCCTCCTCTTCCCTCCTCTTCCTACAGCTCTTCCACCTTCTCTTCCTCCTCCTCCTCCTCCTCTTCCTCCTCCTTCTTCTCGTCTTCCTCCTCCTCCCTATCGCACCGAGGCCTGACGCGCGCACCAGTCTTCTCTCGTGGTCAAGAGAGAAGGAGTTCCTCTGACGATGAACGTGAGCATGCGCCAGTGCGAGCATGTTCCTCCTCCTGCTGCTCTTCCTCCTCCTGGTCCGCTCCCACCTCCTACGGATTCCTGGCTCCTGGTGGCTGCATGGTCTGTACAGAGGAAGCCTTCCCCCCAGGGCCAGCGCTCAGCCCTGGGGGTGCTGACCAAGCCCAGGTGACCCTGGGAGCACCGCTCCAGGGGCCACGGGCGGTGTGGTAGAAGGGGAAAGACAAAGAGAGACAGACGAGAGAGGGAGAAGAAAGAAAAATCATGACCCTCCTCCTCCTGCTCCTCCTCCTCCTCCTCCGCGGGCTCAGGGTCCGCGCTCAAGTTGCGATCGGGGACTTCTGTATGGTAGGTTTCCGCGGAGGCCCCGGCGAGCGGATGGCGTGTCGCTCCGCTCCGCGGGGCGGAAGGCTCGGGAAGGCTCGGGACATTGACCTTTTGGAATGGGGAATTGGTTATCGTGTCGCTCCGAAGCACGGCGGGCCAGAACTGGCGGAGCGACACGCTATTCAAAAGTTCCCGACCGTAAGCTACTCAGCCCAGCAACCCCCACCGCCTTGTGCCGTTTCAAAATCACGGCAGAAGGTGTTGGACGACCACCTTCGGCCGCCAGGGGCCCTTGCCGGGCCCTGGGACAATTGGAAAACGACTCGGGGTGCAGCACTGGTCCTGGGGAGGGGGTTCAGACCCCTCGTGGTCAACGCTGTGAAAAATGTGCCGTCGGAGGAGGTCTGGGTAGCCAACCTGCAAAGGCGCTGGTCTGTGGCTAGCCTCAGATCTGACAGAAACCTCGTCGTTAGTCATTCGTGGATCGTTTGGTTGACTGATCTTTGGTCTCATGCCCCAGGGAGGGCGCGCAAAGATCTTGAGTTTTAGCCGCTTGCCTTCATCACTCAAGGCGGGGGGCGCCTTCCCCGCGTGGGGGGGGGCAGGGGCACCCCCCTCCCCGTCGCAAAGAGGACACACGGGGGGTCATGCCCATTCTCAGCCTGGAGTCCTCGCTAGGCCCCGGGGCTGTCCAAGAACAGCTGGGAGTGGAACTCCGGTCGCAAGGACCCTGGCCTCCAGATCACCAAGGAGCCCATGTCGGGATCGACAGAGCAACGTGGGCTTCGACGACGGCTGTGGGGCCCAGACCCCCGACGTCGTGATTGCTTCACAACGTCGACCCCCACAGGTCTGGACCCCTTCCCCGGGACCGGTTTGTCATCCTGAGTCGTTGTTTGACGGTCCCGAGGCCCAGCGCTGGCCCCTGGAGGCTGAAAATAGCGACAAACCTCCCGCCGATTTGTTTCACAACGCGAGCAGGTCTGGGAGGGGAGGTTGATGACACCATGACGGAGGAAGGATGGGAAACGTTTTAGGACGTTTGGGCCATGCCAAATGGGCCATCATGCGGCCAACGACGCGGGCGCACCCCAAGCCAGGCACCGAGGCGCCTGACCTGGCATGCGTCCTCGCCGGCAGATGCAGGTTTCACGGCGTACGCCCGACGGGCCTGCGAGAGCGAAGGGGGAGGAGGAGGGTTTTGCAGAAGCAGGGGAGCCAGGGGAGCCCTCAGGCTCCCCCTTCTCCCTTCCTCCCCCAACTTCTCCTCCTCCTCCTCCTCCTCCTCCTCCTCCGTAGCCATTTTGGCGCAAGCCGTGTCGTCCCGCGTTCCGCCGTTGCCTTTTTTCCGGGCGATGGCGCCCCGGGCGGACGTCGTGGCGACGGGGGGCGGCCAGGGCCTCTGGCTGCCCAGCCAGCTGCGCCCCTCCGCGGCCATCGCCCTCGGCGCCTCCGCCGCCCGCCGGGCCGCCCGCCGCAGGGAGGCGGGAGGCGTGCGAGGCGGGACTTCGAGGTGCCGCTCGCGCTGGTGGCCCGGGCGGCTGGCAGGGCCCGCGAGCGGGCGTCCGGGCCCGCCTCTTCGGCGGCTCGCCCACGGGTGAGCGCGTCCCCGGGGCGTGCACGGAGGAGGCGCAGCGCTGCCCTGGGCACTCCCAGCGCGTGCCCCCATGGCGGGTTTGCCAGCGCATCCGCCCAGGACGTCGGGCGGGCAGCCGCTGGACCGCGGCTGGGCATGGCCCACACGGTGCGGGCCGCGCAGCAGGCGCAGCAGGACGTGCCGCTTGCCGACGAGCCGCCGCGTGCACCGCTGGCCGAATGGCTGGCGCCAGGCGCGTGGCACAAGAGCGACCCTTCTGCGGAGGCCCAGCCCCTCGGCGACGGCTTGGCGGCAGGCTGTAGAGGCGCGCCAAGCGCCAGGTGGAGAACGTGCAGCTGGAGACGGCGACGCTGAGCGACGACGTCGGCAACGACGTGGTGAACGTGACCGTGCGTCACAACGGCACCGAGTACATCGGGAAGGTGCACGTCGGCACCATCGAGGGCCAGAGCCTGGGGGCCGAGACGGTCCCGCAGGCGCCGCTGGCCGATGAGATGACGGTGCTGGAGCCGCTGGATGTCAAGGACAGGGTCGCCGAGCTGGAGGGCCTCTCCTTGGCGCCACCGAGCGGCTGAACACGGCCGCGCTCGCGATCGCCAACGCGCAGCGCAACGGCACCGAGGTGGATCAGGCGCTGCACGACGAGCTCGCTGCTGCCGCCGACCGCCTCGCCGACCTCGAGGACCTGCTGGCCGCCGCCACCGCGGAGGCCAACAAGGCAGAGGAGGTGCACCGAAAGGCCATCGCCGACGTGGCCCTGGTGGATGCGAGGGCCAACGGGGTCGACGTGGAGCTGGGCATCATCGAGGAGACGGTGGCCAGAAACTCGCTGGACTGGCTCTCGGCAGACGACTGGACTGGCTCTCGCAACGACGGGGCTGCGCTGCGGCAGCTCTACGGGATGCGGCGGGAGGCCGTCGTCACGGCCACGCGCTCCTCCCAGTGCTTCGAGGGGCACCGGCTGGCCGCCATGATCGTGCCGCTGGAGCAGCACGAGGAGTGGGACTGCCAGCTGTGCATCGAGGCGGGCGAGTACTTCGTAGCTGGCGGCACCGTCGCCAACTGCATCGCGGAGTGCGCCGATTGCGAGGGGCACTTCTGCATCGACTGCTGGGCCAAGCACGGCCCGACGGTGCACCAGAAGGCCATCGACTACAAGGTCGGCGTGGGCTGAGCCTGAGCTTAAATCCATGTTTCAGCCTGCGCTAAGGGAACATCGCCCCGCGTCGTGCCCTGAGCGCGGCGCGGCGGCGGCCGTGACGGGACACTGCGTCCCTCAGCCTCCGTGCTCCGTGGTCCTGCTCCTCCTCCTCCTTCTCCTCCTCTTCCTCCTCCTCCCCCTCTGCCTCCTCCTCCTCTCCTCCCCCTCTTCCTCATCTTCCTCCTCCTCCTCCTCCTCCTCCTCCTCCTCCTCCTCCTCCCCCTCCCGCTCCACTCCCCCTCTTCCTCCTCCTCCTTTCCTCCCCCTCTTCCTCCTCCTCCTCCTCCTCCTCCTCCTCCTCCTCCCGCACTTGGACCTGTCGCGCGCACCGATTTTTCTGTCGTGGGCAAGAGACACAGAGGTTATCCAGAGATGATCGTGAGCATGTGCAAAGACAACTGGTTCGAATTCATTCTGAGGTAATCGGAACGGCTGGAAAGTCTAGCTTTTTTGACGATAGCTGGAACAGACAGTGCCAAACAGGGAGCATGTGTACTTATTTGGGATACCTGTTGAAGACATGGGTGTCAACAAGTCATGGTTGCGGGATATGGAAGTCATGCAAAACGCAGAAGCGAGGAAGGCGCATGTGCGCACGTGGAAACGCCTGGGACTCTGATTGGTCCACAGAAGTGCTCTTTCCGGGCGGGCGCATCGAGCCGCACGGTGCTTGAACGCACCGCGTCGCCCCTGGTTGGCGGAGGCGCCGTGGGAGGCCGGCAGGGTCCCGGGGCCGTCGATGTGCTGGCAGCGTGGCCCCTCCATCGTTCTCGTGCGGTGCGTGCCAGAACGCAGCTGGTGAGACCTCACTTGTCCAGTCTGGTCCCCGTGCACCCGTTATCGCCGCCGTCCAGACTGAGGATGCGCAGAAACATAGGCGCGTGAGCTGCGACAGTAGGGTGCGAGCGCAAACAACGAGGAGCAATGTGCAAGCGTAAGCACGGGGCGTCCTGACAGCCGCGCTCTGGACTCATTGCCCTTGCACTCCGCCACAATTGCGCGTCCAAGGGTTCTGCGCTCTTGCCGGGCATCCTCACGACGTGCGTCGAACGCCCTTTTCGGGTGTGCAGTCTTGCTCGGGTGGGGCCGGGGCGCCACGGACAGGCACTTAGTGGGCGCACTTGGCCGAGCGTGGGTGCCCGAAGAGGGATGTCAGCAGTGCTGGTCAATGGCGAGATGGCCCCTGCGTTCTGGAGGCCGTGGCGGCTTCCGTGCAGTGGCCGCCGCCACAACAGCAAACGGTGCGATGCCCTGAGCAGATTGTTGCAGAGCACGGTGCCTGGGAATCTCGACCCCGTTCCAGTGCTAAGGTCGGGCATGTCCTCCTACAGGCATATCTTGGGCGGGAAAGAAACAATACTCAAAAGACATTGCAAACATAATCAAGAATAATCGTCCCCGTATCGCATTGCTTGACAATTTTTGAATTTTCTCTCTGTAGACGGACACGCCCGACTTAATTCCAGTGTCAGCTTTTTCGTGGTGGGTTTCGTGTTGATGCTCGAGGGGCGTGGGGCCCGCGCCCAGAGAGAGGAGGGCAGGAAGCAGCTGCTTCCACGCTGCTTGTCGTCAGGAACTCGTGATTAACTGGACGCATCCGGCAGTGCCGAGCGTCGCCGCCAGGCCCAACAGCACTACGATCAACAGCAAACCAGCGAAAGTGCCACAAAAAAAATTGATTTCCCACCAGTGCGACGACGACGACGACGACGACAGCTAGTACGACTAGTACGAGCACGACGACGACGACGACGAACGACGACGACTACTACTATTTCTACTAGAAGTACTACTACTACTACTACTACTACTACTGCTACTACTACTACTACTACGACTACTACTACTACTACTACTACTACTACTACTACTACTACTACTACTACTACTACTACTACTACTACTACTACTACTACTACTACTACTACTACTACTACTACTACTACTACTACTACTACTACTACTACTACTACTACTACTACTACTACTACTACTACTACTACTACTACTACTACGACTACGACTACGACTACGACTACGACTACTACTACTACTACTACTACTACTACTACGACTACGACTACGACTACGACTACGACTACTACTACGACGACTACTACTACTACTACTACTACTACTGATACTACTACTACTACTACGACTACTACTACTACTGCTGCTACTACTACTACTACTACTACTACTACTGCTACTGCTACTACTACTACTACTACTACTACTACTACTACTACTACTACCACTACTACTGCAAACAGTACGACTCATAACAATAAATTATCAATACTAGGAATATCAATCATAATTTTAATCATACTGCGGCCGCTTCTACGACTACGGCTACGAGAACGACGAGCACGCAGACGACAAATAATCCGACCACGGCGACGGCCACGAAGACGACTACGTCTACAATAGCGACTGTAACCTCGACGCATGCGACAATCGGCACGCCCTGAAAGAGCAGTAGCGTCGACTGCAGGAGACTCAAGGTGCGCCACATATGCTGCGGTTTCGATTGTGACGATATGAAGGACGAACGTTTGTGTTCGCACTCCTGCGTGGACGACGATGCCTTTTCATGGTGCGCGCCACCGGGCCAGTCGCCCTCCCTATCCCCCCACTTTCTCCTTCTGCTCTCATTGCTCTTGCCCCTCCTCCTCGCTCTACATGTCTTGCCAGTGGCCAGCTGCCCACCCCGACTGTGCAGACACGCCTGCAGAAGCAGAATCGCTGGGGAGCGAGCCCCGCTTCAATCCGGTGTCATTTCGAAGCCCGCACGGGTCCTCCCGGGTACCTTCCGAACTGCCAGATATCGCGCGCCAGTGTGGGCGCTGCCCCGAGGAGCACGCAATGCGAAGGGTATTCCGCGACACCAACCACCATGTTTCCGACGAGGACAGATGCTCCTGGAGCCCCCCCTGCCCCTCGGACCCGCCACCACCGGCCGCGATGAAGAGGAGCGCAGTGTCCTCCTGCCGGGTCCGCACCGGCAGCCTCCCACGAGCAGCGAACACGTGTCCGTATCCGCGCCCTCGCGGTCTGAACTCCGGGGCGCGATCCCGCGGACACGCTGCCTCACAAGTGCATTCCGCGCGGGGCATCCGCGAACACGTGCCCCGTATCCGCGGGGTCGCGGCCCAGGAGCCCTTGCCGCGATGCCGCGGATGCGAAGAGGTTGCTCGGACGTCCATTCCCCGTGCATGTTTCGGTTTCGTGAGCATGTTTTTGGGCGGGCCAGATGATCCGGGATGCTCCTTGATGGCCCTCGCCGGGGAAAAATGCAAACGTCCGAGCAGCGCCAGGCCACCAGGTGATCCTCGCTAGGGGCGAGGAGGGGGAAAAGGAGAGAGACAAGGTGGAGGGAGCCGAGGAGGAGAAGGGGGAGGAGGTACAGTCGAAACGTACATGAAGGACGTGCGGTAAGGACTAAGGACGCAAGACCCTGGGAGGCCGAGGTTCGGATTTTTTGGGGGGCGGCGGGCGACCAGTGAGAACGGCACAGGACGGGCCGCAGAGGCAAGGACACAATGCAACCATAGATGAAGGCGCGCGTCCATACTAGGCGCGTTGACTGTAGACGAGGAGGAGGAAGACGAGGAGAAGGAGGAGGAGGAGGAAAAGGAAGAGGAGGAGGAGGAGGAGGAGGAGGAGGAGGAGGAGGAGGAGGAGGAGGCGGGGGGAGGGAGAAGAGGTGGAGGGAGCCGAGGAGGAGAATGGGGGCAGGGGGCAGACGAGGAGAGAGACCAGAGGGCCATACGGAGCTGTCACCCCCCCGGCCTCCGCAGCTCCCCTGCCAGCGGCATCAGCGCCGCCCCGAAGGCCGCCAGCAGCCCCCGGCGGTCGTCGCCCCCTGGCTCCGCCGAGACCGCCGCGGGGCCGGCGGCGCTGGGCTCCAGGCCCTCGACCTCGGCCTTCGAGCAGGGGACGGACTGGAGAACTGACTTGCAGTCGGCCTTGACTGGAGAGGGCACGCGAGAGGACACAGGACCCTTTCCGAGGGGCACGCTGCCACGGAAGTGTCGGAGGCGTGGGCCGCGAGACACAGGACACACAAGGGTACCCTTGACTTGGCAGGGTCGGCCTACTGATCCGGGCCGACTGTACCCCACGATTCGCCGGATCTGTAAACAAGCACGCAGCTCTCCGCAGTTACGGATAAGAGTGAGGGGGCTGGCGCGGGGTGGGTCGCGGGCGAATCGTGGGTGGGTCGCTGGGTGGGTCGCGGCTGGGGTGGGGGTGTGTGGCGGGTGGGTCGCGGGTGGGTCGATTCGTTCGCCGAAGCTGCACAAAGGTGCGAAGGATGTTCGCAGATCCGCAAGCCTACGACGTACTTCTTCGCAGATCCGACGACGAAATTCAATGTTGGTGTATATCGATTATGAAGGGGCCCTGGGACACACAAATAAAAACACACAAATAAAATGATTCCGCATAGTTTCCCCGATGTTATGGGTTTTTGTCTTCCCCCCGCTTCCCATATTATCCCATCTTTTCCTGGGGGATCGAGGATTCATTGTGTCTGTGTCTTTTTGTCCCTCCTCATTTTATGCAGATCCGACGACGAAATTCAATGTTGGGGTACATCGATCATGAAGGGGCCCTGGGACACACAAATAAAAACACACAAATACAATGCTTCCCCATATTTTCCCATATGTCCTGGGTTTTTGTCTTCCCCCCCACTTCCCATATTTTCCTTTCTTTTCTTGGGGCATCGAGGATTCATGGTGTCCGGGTGTTTTGTTCCCTCCTGATCTTTTGCAGATCCGACGAAATTCAGTGTTGGGGTACATCGATTATGAAGGGGCCGTGGGACACACAAATAAAAAACACAACTAAAATGATTCCCCATCTTTTCCCATATGTCCTGGGTTTTGTCGTCCCCCCACTTCCAATATGTTCCCACCTTTTCCTGGGGAATCGAGGATTCATTGTGTCTGGGTGTTTTGTTCCCTCCTGATCTTTTGCAGATCCGACGACGAAATTCAATGTTGGGGCAGATCGATTATGAAGGGGCCCTCGGACACACACACACACACATATATATATACAAAAAACACATAAAATGACTCCCCATCTTTTCCCATATGTCCTGGGTTCTTGTCTTCCCCCCCGCTTTCCATATGTTCCCATCTTTTCCTGGGGGATCGAAGATTAATTACACCTGTGTGTCATATTCCATCCTACTTCTTAACAAATCCGATGACGAAATTCAGTGTTGGGGTACACCGATGATGCAGACGATCCCCTGCTCGAAGCCTCGGCGCCCCGCTGCAGCAGCGCGGCGCGCGCCAGGCCCCGCCTGGCGTGGGGCCAGACCCCAGCGCGCTGCGACCAAAAACACGACGGGATAGGCTGTTCGCTATGTTCGGCCTCCTGGGGCCGTTCCCGCGTTGTTATCCACCTCCCCTCCCAGACCTTCTCGCGTTGTGGAAAAAAAAAAAAAAAGGGCGGGAGGGAGGTTTGTCGCTGTTTTCAGCCTCCAAGGGCCGTCGCCGGGCCTCGGGACCGTCAGAAAACAGCTCGGAAGGACAAGCCAGTCCCGGAGAAGGGGTCCAGACCTCTGGGGAGTCGGCGTTGTGACAAACTCACGACGTCGGGGGCCCGGGGGGTGGCTTGGGACTCGGACCTCCGACTTGTCTGGGGGGGTTCCAGACCGGGGCGACTCTGGTGCGGGCCCCCTGCGCACCGCCCCCAGCCCCGAGGATTCGGGAGCGGAGGGGCGTCCGAGGTGCGGGGGTAGCTCTGGTCTGGGGCATCTGTGGTCTTTGAAGGGGCCCAAGGGACACACAAATAAATCCACACAAATAACAAGGCACACAAATAACAAAATCCGCTATGGTTTCCAGCATGATGTTGATGTTCGTCTCCCCCACTTCCATTATTTTCCCAGATTTTCCCGGGGATCGACGATAAATTATGTCTGTGTGTTTTTTCCCCTCCTGAGTCTTGGCCCCCGAGGGAGGAAGCATTAGCTACCTCCGGCCACGCCCAGGCCCTGGATGCACTGCGGGCTCTGCGAAAGCCCGGGCGGTGGCCGGACCGGGCGGCAACCTCGAAGATCGCAAGGGAGGCATTCACGTGCTTGTGCTGTCCCCCCCATCCGGCACCACGGACGCGGGCGGGGGGGTTGCTGACGGCAGCGCGTGCCAAGGACGGGCAGTGGAGCTCGAGCAGGGGATCGTCATCGATGCACCCCAACATGGAATCTCATCGCCGGACCTGCAACAAAAAAGTGCGTCGAAGGCTCGTGGATCTATGGACCTTCTGCGCACTCGGTTGCAGATTCGACCAACAGATCAGTCCTGGGGTAAATCCATTATGTCGTCGATCTCCTTCTCGACGGGTGGAAAAGAAGAGGGCGGCTGTAAAGGAGGCGGGAGTGGCCCAAACTGCCCAAAAAACGGCGAGCGAGCGGCGCGCAGGCGGCCCCAGACAGCGACGGTGGTGTAGATCAGGATGCGGAGCATCGCCGTCGAAGTAGCTCGCACGCACGCACGTACGCACACACACACACACAAAAAAAAAATGCACGCGCGCACGCACACACGCACGACCGCACACACACACACACACACACACACACACACACACACACACCACACTTACACACACAAAGGCACACACACACACCACGCACGCACGCGCACGCACGCACGCACGCACACACACACACACACACACACACACACGCACACACACAGACCACACACACACAACACAAACACAACACACACATTCACTCACTCTCTCACACACACACACACACACACACACACACACACACACACACACACACACACACCACACACACACACACACACACACACACACACGCACGCACACGCACGCACGCACGCACGCACGCACGCACGCACGCACGCACACGCACGCCGCACACACGCACACACAAACACACACGCACACGCACACGCAACGCACACGCACACGCACACACACACGCACACGCACACCACACGCACACGCACACGCACACGCACACGCACGCGCACACACACGCACACGCACACGCACTTACACTTACACTTATACTTACACTGACACTTACACTTTCACTTTCACGCACACGCACACGCACACGCACACGCATACGCACACGCACACACACACACGCACACGCACACACACACACACCACGCACCCCACACACACACATTCACACACATTCACACACATTCAAATACATTTACACACACACACGCACACGCACACGTACACGCACACGCACACGCACACCCACACGCACACCCACACGCACACGCACACGCGCACACACACAACACACACACCACACACACACACACTCACACACACTCTTATGCCGTCGCTGCTCGGCAAAGGCAATCCGCTGGCGCGTCGGGGCGAAACCAGGACACGGAGTCGCAATTTAGCCTGCATGTCGGAGAACGCACACACACACACTCACACACGCGGAAGCCATAAACAAATGCGGAGGTCTGCGCGGACTTCTTGAATCGGCGGCGGGCCCCCCTGGCGGCGCCTCCAGCGCCCCTGATGGCGCGCTCCCCGCGCAGGGAGGGGGGCCCAGCGCCGATTCGAGAAATCCGCGCAGACCTCCGAAAAGGCACTGTTCATATAATGGCCTTCTCTTCGAGAAACTTCACAAACATTGGCGCGGACACCAAACGGCTCGGCGCGTCGCACCGCGACGTTGGGTGCGGCGCTCGACCCTGGCCGCGCGCAACGGTGCCCCGAGCCGGCGGTGGCTCGGGCGAACGCCCCGAGCCGAATGGCCGCCAAGGGAGCGGTGGGCGGGCACAAGCCGCACCGCAGGTGCTTCTCGCCGAGCGTGGCGGGACACCCCCACCAACCGCGCGTTCGCGGCGCCCCTCCCAACCCTGGGCGGCGCACACGCCCCCTCGCGCGCTCGCCCGCGCAAGCAAGGCGGACTGCGCTACGCCTCGCACCCGACGCTTGGGCACGCGTCGCCCTGCGCCGCTGCGCGTCGCGCGGCGCCCCCTCCCGTTCGCCCGGACATGAGGGCTGGGGCGGGGGCGCCCGCGCCGCGGCTTCGTGACCGCGATTCAACGTTTGCACAATGATCGCCCGCCGCAAAACCTTGGCGCGGACGCCAAACGGCTCGGCGCGTCGCGCCGCGACGTTGGGCGCGGCGCTCGACCCTGGCCGCGCGCGACGGCGCCCCGAGACGGCGGTGGCTCGGGCACTTCCCTGCGTCGTCGGCCTAGCCGAACGCCCAGTGCGAACGCCCGCTGCCACGGAGCGCCGGGCGCTTGGCGGGAGGCCCAGCCGCGCGCGCCACGCGCGCGCATGAGCAGACCCAATGCACGCGCGCCGCCGGAGCGCCAGCGCGCGCGCCCCACCAGGCATGAAGCCCAGTCTCTTTTCTTCGCGCATCGCTGTCGGAAGAGAAATTGCCCCCGGCCTCGAAAATAGCGCCCCGCTCGAGAGACTCTACGGGCATATTATCTATGAAGGCAGCGCTCCGCCAGCCGCCCGCGCGAAGTATATCTCGGCCAGGCCAGCCCCGCGCTCGACTCAGACGATCGCGCGTCCGCGGCGGCGCGCCTTCGTGTCGAATTCCCCCGGGCGCGCTGCGCCCACCGCCGCGGCCGCTATCCGGATGGCGGCCACGGCGTCCGCGGGGGAGAAGCTCGCGAAGGCCTGCGTGCCTACGCTCGCTTTCTCGAAAAAAAGCACCGAGGACGTGCGCTGGACACGCGCCTTTGCCGCCCTCGGTGCGGCGCCAGCACTTGCGCCAAATTGTCACAAGCCGCTCCGAATTCTTGCGCCGCTGCAATCGCAAACGCAACGCCTCTGCTGAGAGGCACACCGATGCCCGGTGCTGCTCATTGAATGCCGAGTCATCGAAGATAGCGGGCAAGCCTTCACTTGGTAGGCGCAACAGAAATGCGCATCCGAAACGCATGAGCATCGCCACGTCTCTTCTGGCAGACGCGGCCACCAGGCCCGGGATGCTCGCTCCAACGATTCTGGACAGGAGGGCGCGCTGCACAAAACGTTTGACTCTCGGGGGCGTCGGGCACCTCTTCGCGATGCCCAATCGCGCCCGCAGTAATTAGCAAACGCGCCGCTCACGCGGAACAGCGCACTGGCGAACTGGAGATCCTCCGCGCTGATGGGAAAGGGGGAATCCCGCCCAAGGACGCACTTTGAAATGCGTTGCCACCATCGCACTGCGGACGCCCAGCTCTGCACTGATCGAAGACAACTGCCAAGCGCCGCATCAAAGCGCGCCCTCGTGGCGAAGCGCCGGCGTTCGGGCGGGCTCATTACAGCGACGCCGTCGAGGGCGCGTCGCGGTCCCTCACCGGGCGCGTCCAATTGGTTTGCGTACGAAACAGCATACTCAACCACGGCCTCGACCGCTCCCCGAGCTCGCGAGCCCACCGCAGGATCGCCTTGCGCGTCACCAGGGCACAACGCCGCGCACAATTGTTCTGTCGCCGTCGCCCCGGCATCGCCCCCGCGCCTCGGCCGCTAGCCCGGCGGCGGCCCCGGCGGAAGCCGCGGGCGCACTGCGACGCCCTCGCCAATGCTGGCGCGGGGGGGACATGGCCTCGGGCGATCCTGCCTTTCACCATGCGCCGCCAGGGCCCCGGCGGCCGGGGGGCGCGTGGGCGGCGCTGCCTCTGCGTCGTTGCAACGCTGCACCGACCGAAAGAGAAACCCTCGAGAGCCGGCATGCCCCTCTGTATCCTCGCTTCGTTGATGGCCCTGCGCGCGGCCACAACGCGCGGGGTTAGCGGCCCACGGGCGCGCCGCCTGGTTGCTACATCGCTGCTGCGCGGTGATAGTTGAAGCCGACTGGAGTCGGCGCCGACGTCTGCCAAATGCTTCCAGTGAAGCATGTCCTGCGATTTGAGATACGCGGCAAACTTGACGTAAAAGGCAAGCGGCTGGCGCCGCAAATCGCACACGCGAAGCCAATGGCCGAATACCGACGCGTCCGACATCTCCCCGCGCGTCTCCGCGCTGCGAGGCTCGCGCGGGAAAGCATGCGACGCGCGTGCCCCCGCGCCACCCAACCGAAGCAAGCAGCAGCACTCAGCGGGCCCTTGCGAGGGAGGCCCGCTGCTGAGGGACGCAGAAGCGATCGCCCAGCCCCGGTTCTACACAAGTCGCGTCCAAGCGGCGCACCAGGCCGGAACCTTCCCGCGATGGCGGATCTGCGATATTCAACGCCGAAGGCACCCGATGGACCCACGCGGATGCCGAGGCAGTCGGCAGCCAGCGCCCATGCCCCGTGCACGAGGCAGGCGCGGTCAAAATGGCACGCGGATCCTCGCGCCACCGCCTGCTCTGCTCCGCGGCTGTTTGAAAAAATCTCGAGCGCCGCGTTCGCCAGAATGTGCCTGAAAGACGACATGTCCACAGCGATGCCCAATAGCTCCAGGCCCATAGAATAATTGACGCCGCGCTGCCCGAACAGCCGCAACACCGCGGCGTCCGGCGCCCAATCTGCGTGCCACGCGCGGCCGCGCGCGAACAGCACCGCCGCCGCGCGCGGCGGAGCGCTCTGCGCATCGGCAAACAAATGCGCCGCGCCCAGAGGGCGCGCTGTCCACTCCGCCACTTCGTGGACGCCCGCATCCAGCACTTCGCGCCACCGGAGTCTCGACGCGAGAGCCGCAGCCGCGCTGCTGCGCGAACAACGGTCGCAGAAAAGCTCTGCCCAGCCGCTTGAACAGCGATTGACTGGCCCAGGATAGCGCCCCGGCAAGCTTCGCCGCCGCGCCCGGCTCGAGTTTTCCTGATTCGAGCGCGCGAGTGGGAGAAAGCGAAGTGAACCCCCAGCAGGACAAGCACGTTGCCCCACTCGAGCTTGCCGCTGGCAATGCTGCCGGGCCCAAGGATGGCACGCACCAGCCGCGCGAAAATTTCCATGGCATGCGCTGCCGATTTCGCGGCGCCAGGGGCTAAGTAATCGTCGACCTACCGCCCCGCGGGGATCCGCAGCAGACGCCGCGCTGCGCGGCGAAGGGAAGCGGCAACTCGGTCCCAACCGTGCACGGACCCAGATGCTCCAATGGGGAGCACAAAATGCTGCGAGACCCACAGACGGCCGTCCGCCAGGAATGCGCTCCACGCCGCGAACGCGTGGCCTGGGGCGAGCGGGGTGCGCCTGCACGCGGCGTCTATATCCGATTTCCACAGGGCCGGCGCCACGCCGTGCGATTCAAAGAAGGCGCGGCGCGCCGCAATCACACGATCGACCCTGTCAACGACAAGTTTCTCCCCAGGCAGCGTCGCCTCCGCAATGCCGGCGCGAGTGCCGTCATCGATGGGCCTGATTTTGACACCCCCATCTGGCTTGCACTGCGCCGCGAGAAATCTCGGCAGCAAGCGCGCGCCATCGCCGATGACTCGCGCAATCTCGGCAGCAGTTGCCGACGCCGGAAAAGGAATCGACCGCGACATCCACCCTAGACTAGCGTCCTCGCCCGTCTCTCTAGGAGCGCGCTCGCTCCCTCGGATTCGCGCATTGCCCTAAAAATCTGCTGATTATGCGCCACCGCGCCCGGGCGCAGTGCGGCAACGTCCGGGCAGGCACCCTTCCCTTGCACGGGAATGCCATCCCCCGTCGACGGCGGCGCTCCAACGATTGGCGCGCCCTCCGCGAAGCAATGCACAACGCCTGCGTCTCCGTATTCCGACCGCGCTACGAGCGCACGGAGCAACGGGATGTTGACTTCGCGAAGTATATGTTCGAATAGCGGCGGCGCCTGCCTGCGCCATTCCTCCGCCTCGCGGCTGTCTTCAAACGGGCGGCCGGGGCGTTCAATCTCGCGGGTCCAACCCTCCCTCCCTCGCGCGCGCAATTAACGTCGCTGGGGCCGGACGCCGCGGACCGCGCGAAGATGTCGCGAAGGGCCGAGCCGCGCGTGCATTCGAGTTTCGACATATCCTCGGCTGCGCCCGCCGAGGACGCCTCACTCAGCAATGGCGCAAAATGTGCCTGTGCCTCCCCTTGCACACTGTCAGCGCGGTCTGGAGGCTCGCATCGCCCCCAGGCACTCACGTCGCGCGCGGCAGCGCTCACTCGCTGGGCAGCTGGCTCCTCCATTGCGCTCTGCACTGGCCCGATGCCTGGCGGGCGGCGCGAGCGCGGTCGGCATGCGCAGCCCCCCCGCGACTCCGAACTCGCCTCGCGGAGGCTTGACGCGCTTCTCGGGCGTCCTCGGTGCCGCGGGGTTGCCGCGCTTGCCCTTGCGGTCCCCTTTGCTGGGCCACTCGCTCTTCCCCCCTCTCTAGTTTGTGGCGTTCCAGCTCCCGCGGCATACCCAGGCGCCGCGGTGCCCGCTCGCGGCAGACCCCGCAGCCGGCCATCAATCGCCCCGGCGGTCGCTCGCCTGGCCTCCGCGGTCGCTCCCCGCTGGGGGCTCCTGACGAGGAGTCGATGCCTTCGCTGGCTTACATTCCGCCGCGTCGTGCGCGGCTACGGCCGAGCGCGGCAAGCCCTCGCCCCACGTCTGTGCAGCGCGGTTCACCTTCAACGCAAGGTGGAAGCCAGGCCGGGCGCAAAAACGCACGCGCGTCGCAGCGCCTCGGAGGGGGGGGGCCCCCGCGCTGGATCTCTCCGCCCGCGAGCGGCGCGCCATCACGTCGAGGTGCAACGCCAGGCGCGGCCGCTCGTTAAGCGAATTCGCACGCGCGGCCACCTGCGCCGCGCCGGCGCGGGGCCGCGCCGCCGCGCGCTTCGGGCAAAACGCGCCTGCACCACGTGCTGCTTATGACACCGAGGCGACATGGAGCTCGGCTGGTCGGCCCAGATCGCTGCCGCGGTCGCGCGCGCATCAAAGGCTGGGCGCCACTGGTTGAACGGCAGCAGCCCTTCCTGGACCCCAGCTTCCGAGGGGTGCGCCTCCGCTCCCGGCGCTTTGCCCGAAGCCCAGAACGGCAGGAAAGCGCCCCGCGCGCGCCAGCGGGGCGCGCCGCGCGGGCGCGCGCGGAGCGATCTCGCCTTGAAGTCCGGCGACGCATGCGGGCGGGCCACGCCCTCGCGCCGGAGCATTGCCGCCTGGGCCCCCAGGGCGTCGACCGCAGCAGATGATGGCCAGATGGGCGGCGGCAAATCGCGGAGGGGCGCCTGACGCGCCGACGCCCGGCGACGCGCGCGCAACCCTGCGACCTCCCGCCTGGCGAATGGCGGGCCCAATCGCCGCGCGCTTGGCGGTCGGTTCGCGCGCGGAACGCAGCGCTTCTCCGAGGCGGGACAGATCCCCTGCCACTGGCGCAAGCTGCCCCTGGCCTGGGCCTTTCTGCTCGCCAGCCGCACGGGCCAATGCCTTGACGCATCCCACCTGCCAGACCGCGCCGGCCAGGCCAGCAATCACCGCGCGTCGAGCGCTCACCTTTCCAGCCGAGTCGAGGCTCTTCAGCGAAATCGGATCCACTTCGAGCAGGTGGGCCCAGTGAGCAACGTCATTCTGCTTCAGCGCCTCGGCCAAATTCCTGTAGAACTCATCCCCTCGCGGGGCCTCGGACTCAGCCTTGGCCATCCACGCAGGAAAAGACAAAGCGGCCAAGATGCCCGCGCGAGTGCGACACGCGACTTCTCCCGCTGATCAGCTGCACACTGCGCGGGCGACGCGGGCGGAACGCTTTACTTCCCGCGCTCGCGGAATTGCGGCCACCAATGAGCCGAGGACGCACGCGCCCTCGGCTCACACGGGCGGATTTGCGGCCATCAGTGAGCCGAGATACACGCCTCGCGCAAGATGCCACACACGGGCGGAGCGTGCCACAAGAGGCCAGACACACGCCGCACACGGGCAGATTTGCGGCCACCAATGAGCCAATGACTCACGCCTCACACGCGCAAAGAGCCACACACGGGCAGGACGCGCCACGAAGGGCCAGACCCACGCCTCACACGCGCGGAGTTGCGACCAACATGAGCCGAGGAAACAGGCCTCACACGTTCAAATGCCACGCGCGGGCGCGCCGCACGCGGGCAGAGCGTGCCACAAAAAGGGCCAAACCCACGCCACACACGGGCGGAGTCGCGGCCATCAGTGAGCCGAGGATACGCCTCACACGTGCAAGGTGCACCACACGGGCGTGCCACACACGGGGAGACGTGCCAGAATGGGCCAGACACGCGCTTCATACGTGCTGAATTGCGGCCACTGGTGAGCCGAGGAAACACGCCTCACACGTGAAAAGTGCCACACGCGGGCAGAAGTGCCACCAAGGGCCACACACACACGCACACACACACACACACACACACCTCACACGTGCGGAATTGCGGCCGCAGGTGAGCCGATGATACACGCCACACACGTGCATAGTGCCACACCCGGGCAGAATATGCCACCAAGGGCCTGACACGCGCCTCACCCGTGCGGAGCAGCGGCCACCAGTGAGCCTTGGACACACGCGTGGCACGTGCAGGTGCCACGAAATCGCAGAGTTTGCTACAAAGAGCCAGAGAACGCAACACACGCGCGGAGCAGCGGCCACCAGTGAGCCGCGGACACGCGCCTCACACGTGCGGAATGCCGCACCCGGGCAAAGCACGTCACATGGACAAGCGCGCGTCGGCGCCCGCACGCACGGCCACGGTGGGCGGGCAAAAGCCGCACTGCAGGTGCCCCTCGCCGAGCGTGGCAGGACACCCCCACCACCCGTGCGTGCGCGACGCCCCTCCCAACCCTGGGCGGCGCACGCGCCCCCTCGTGCGCTCGCCCATGCAAGCAGGGCGGACTGCGCGACGCCTCGCACCCAACGCTTGGGCACGCGTCGCCCCGCGCCGCTGCGCGTCGCGCTGCGCCCCCTCCCGTTCGCCCAAGCATGGGGGCTGGGGTGGGGGCGCCCGCCCCGCGGCTTCGTGACCGCCACTCAACGTTGCACGATGATCGCCACCCACAGTACGCTTCGTCACCACACGGTCCGTCACCGCACGTGTTTGAGACCCCAGAGGCCCCCGTCGCCCGGGACGTCTTCGGACCGAACGACACGAGTCCCAAAGCCGTGTGTGCGATGACCCCAGATCCCCACTGAACTCACCACACTCAGCCGCGCGCCGAAGGGTTAGGTGAGAGGGGCTGGGCTTTTTCCGAAGGCCGCGGGGCTTCTCAGAAACCCTCCAGCATTGCGAGAAGCACCCCAGGTTTCGGAGAAGGCGCAGGGAACTCCTCCGAAGCCCGTGCGATGACCACGGGCCCCACCGACTCACAACGACGGTGTGGTCGCCGCGCATCGTTTTGGGCCCCCCGAGCCTCGCCAGGGGCCCGAGCGCGGCGCGCGCTTGCCCTGCCCCCCCCGCCCCCTGGACCGGGACGTCCTCGCACCGAGCGGCCTGGGTCCCAAAACCGTGCGTGCGGTGACGAGGCTTGAGGAGGAGAAGGAGGAGGAGGAGGAGGAGGAGGAGGAGGAGGAGGAGGAGGAGGAGGATGAGGACGAGGAGGCGGAAGGAGGAGGAGGAGGAGGAGAAGGAAGAGGAGGAGCAGGAGGAGAAGGAGGAGGAGGAGGAGGAAGAGTAGGAGAAAGAGGAGGAGGAAGAGTAGGAGAAGGAGGAGGAGGAACCTGGCCGCCCTCCCTGCGTGTTAGGCCCCCCGATCCTCACCAGGGGCTCCAGCGCGGCGCGCGCCTCCCGGAGCGCGGCGTTCGCCCGCTCGGCGGCCTCTGCGTGCAGCTCCGCGTCCTCGGCGACGCCCCTCTGCTGGCCTGTGAAGACCTTATGCAGCTCCTCCTCGTCCTCCTCCTCCTCCTCCTCGTCCTCCTCCTCCTCCCTCCTCACCCCTCCTCCTCCTCCCTCCCCTCCTCCTCCTCCTCCTCCTCCTCCTCTCCTCCTCCTCCTCCTCACCCCTCCTCCTCCCTCCTCACCCCTCCTCCTCCTCCCTCCTCCTCCCCTCCTCCTCCTCCTCCTCCTCCTCCTCCTCCTCCTCCTCCTCCTCCTCCTCCTCCTCCTCCTCCTCTCCTCCTCCTCCTCCTCCTCCTCCTCCTCCTCCTCCTCCTCCTTCTCCTCCTCCTCCTCCTCCTCCTCCTCCTCCTCCTCCTCCTCCTCCTCCTCCTCCTCCTCCTCCTCCTCCTCCTCTCCTCCTCCTCCTCACTCCTCCTCCTCCTCCCGCCTCCTCCTCGTCCTCCTCCTCCTGTTCCTGGACCTCTCCTGGGGCGCGCTCTGACGAGAACCTCGACGCGAACCCAGCGGTGGCGACGAGGGCACCCCCAGGAGGCCGAAACAGGGGACAACGAGGGAAGGGTAGAGCAGTACCTGACTACCTGCCAGACCACCCCAACCTAACCCGAGGCCCCTCGTTTCGGGTTTGGGAAGTATGGATTCCACATGCGTATTTTCCCCCACTAGTAAATGGAGGGCACATTGGGCCATGCACATTGGCATTCTGGTTGGGTTGCGGGTGGTTTGGTGGGTGATGAGTATCGGTACCTCGTCCTCCTCCTCCTCCTCCTCCCCCTCCCCAACCTCCTCCTCCTTCTCCTCCTCCTCCTCCTCGTCATCATCATCATCATCATCATCATCATCATCATCATCATCATCAGCATCATCATCATCATCATCACTATCATCATCATCATCATCATCATCATCATCATCATCATCATCATCATCATCAGCAGCAGCAGCATCATCATCATCACCATCATCATCATCATCAGCATCATCAGCATCATCATCATCATCATCATCATCATCATCATCATCATCATCGCCCTCCTCCTGCCCCTCCTCCTCCTCCTCCTTCCCAAACCTCCTCCTCCTCCTCCTCCTCCTCCTCCTCCTCCTCCTCCTCCCTCCTACTCCCCCTCCCCCTCCTCTCCTCCTCCTCCCCTCCTCCTCCTGCTCCTCCTCCTCTCCCTCCTCCTCCTCAACCCTGCTCCTCCTTCTCCTCTCCTCCTCCTCCTCCTCCTCCTCCTCTCCTCCTCGTCCTCCTCCTCCTCACCCCTCCTCCTCCCTCCTCCTCCTCCTCCTCCTCCTCCTCCTCCTCCTCCTCCTCCTCCTCCTCCTCCTCCTCGGAGCCTCGGCCTCGGTTGGGGCGCCCGCCGCGTGCAGCGCGGACTTCGCCCCCCCGAGCGCCCGCCGCAGCGCCCGCAGCGCCTCCCGCTGCCGTTCGTCCGCGCGCGCCCCGCCACGGAGCGCCGCCGCCGCGGCGGGGGCGGCGGGCCGCGGCGCCCGCGGTTCCGCGCCCGCCGGCAGCTCCCCGCGCAGCTGCGCCAGCGCCGACATCCTGAGCTCCTCGAGGAGGAGAAGGAGAAGGAGGAGGAGGAGGAGGAGGAGTAGGAGGGAGGCGGAGGAGAACGAGGAAGGAGGAAGAAGAAAAGGAGGAGGAGGAGGAGGAGGAGGAGGAGGAGGAGGAGGAGGAGGAGGAGGTGGTCAGCTGCACGGTGGAGCTGCCGGCGCTGTAGGACCCTGCCCTGCATCCCTGGGTCCCCTGCCCTACAGCCGACCCGTAGAATAAGGATGCGCGGAATTCAAGGGTACTTCAAGGGTACTCTTGGTGCGGGTTGACTGCGCAACCGACCCGTGGAATCATGATGATGCAAAGGGACTCTGAGGCCCATGCTCACGCTTTTTGTCCACCGAGGCTGGCCAGCCAGAGTCGCTGGGCGTGGGCCGCCGGGTCAAGGCTGCCAGGGTGCCCTTGGGAAGGGTGCCCCTCCTTACTAGGCGGGCAGCCCGCACAGCCGACCCGTAGAACCCGCCGACCCTCTCGGCGTGTGGGGTGTCTGTCCCGCCCCGTCGACGGGAAGCCTTCTTTCATCCCCTCCTTCCCATTATCCTCTTCCGTCGGGGGAGAGAGACAGAGAGCGAGAGAGAGCAAAAAAAACCCTTCCTCGTTCGGGGAACGGGTTCGCAGCTCGAGGGAATTCCATCCACGTCCTCATGACGTCAAAAGGAAGCCCCTTCCAATTGTCCCTTCCCCGGCGGGGGGGGGTCCCGGGGGGGGGGTCAGATTCGCACCGCCTTTGGGGGTCCTCCTCTCCCACGCCAGTCTTTCTCCAGCGCGCTGGTCCTCCTCGGGTTCTCCTCCGCAGGTAGGGAGGAGTCCCAGGGGGGTGAGGGGAGTCAGGTACGCATTCGTCTCTGGGGGTCCTCCTCCCCCTCCCCTCCCCTCTCCCACGCCGGTCCTCCTCTGGTCCTCCTCCCCAGGGGGGGGGGCCCAGAATGGAGTCATTTTTCTCCTCCTTCCCCTCCTCCTTATCTCCGCCTCCGCCTCCTCCTCCTCCTCCTTCTCCTCCTCCTCCTCCTCCTCCTCCTCCTCCTCCTCCTGCTCCTCCTCCTCCTCCTCCCCCTCCTGGTCTTCGTCGATGTCTTTCAGGGTCGGCGGCACCGGCCGTCAGGCCTTCAAAATAAAGATGCGCAGTACTCGCCATCGCTCGGACGTTCATTCCCCGTGCATTTTGCGGCTTCGCGCGCGTATTTTCTTTTGGCGAGAGGATCCTGGATGCTCCTCGATGGTCCCCGCCGAGAAAGTGCACACGTCCGAGCGATGCCAAAGGGAAGGATGCAAGGGCCTGTCGGCGGCGAGCGACGGGGAGGGGAATAATTAAGAAGGAGAAGGCCTTCTCGGAGTAGGCGGGGGGACTTCTGAGAGGCCCTTGCGCCTCTTGGGAAGTCTCCTGCGCCTCCAGGGCAGGCTTCAAGCACTCCTCGGAAAGCTGGGGGACCCCTCGGAAAGCTGGGTGACCTCCGAGCACCTCTGAGGAAGGCCCGCCCCTCCTCACTCTCCCCCCCACGGGCTCGCCGCCGATGTTCCCCATGAGCTTCGGATTTCCCGGAGCCCATCGGGTCGGTCCGGTGGGAGCTGCTCATGGCCCTCCGAGGCTCGCCGCCGAGCCGTGGAGGGCCATGCGGACGCTGTTCGAACGAGGCTGGCCAGCGAAGGTTGCTGAGGATGGGCCGAAGGGGCAAGGATGCAATGGTAACCTTGGAGAGCTGCCCATCCTAAGGAACCGAACTCTATATACCGACGCTTTTTCCGGCCCAGCACTGAAGTTTGCATATGAAGCCGGGCCCTTGTGCAGACGGGGCCCTGGTGTATGCATTGTCGTTGTTTCCTCGGGGAACGGATGAAACAAGTATACATCACACCACCCCGTCGTCGTCCCCGACCCGCACAAAAACCTCGGATTGAAAAACAGCCCGCCACTGAAAATGTATATGTTCCAGTCACCGACATCCTTACCGTGCGGATTGGCTGCAAAGGAACAAAAATAACACAACCCGAGACGTACCATGAGATCCGGGCGTCGCATTCATTTCACCGCGGGCGTTTCCGCTCCATTTCGGGACTCAGGACCCTCACCGATCGACGCGGTTCGAAGAATGGTGTAGAGAGATGGGGTCTGAAATTCTGGTCCGTGATGTTTGACGATGTTGCAAGTGTTTGTTCGCTACGCCGGATGTCAGGATACACAACCCCTTCTCCACGCGAGGCCACTAGCAGTAAGAACGTCCCATACAAAAGAACGCATCGCCAGACACGCACGATCTGCGCTGCCCTCACCTCCTTCGTGCCGCCTCCCGAAAGCCCACAAAAGATGCGATAGTTCCGCAGTTCGCAACGCCCGCGAGCGCCGCGAGGTATCCAATGGATATGCGATGCCCTCACCTCCGCAGTGCCTCTCAGGAGACCACGAAAGTGGCGACAGTCGCGCAGTCCGCAGCCACCCAGGGCGAGGTCCTGGCTGGATCTGCGTGTCCCCCCGCTCCGCTGGACCTCCCAGACAGCGACAGCCGTTGCGCAGTTCGCAGCCACCCAGGGCGCAGCCAGGCCCTGGCTGGACCTGCGCGTCCCCCCCGCTCCGCTGGACCACCCACGAGCCCACAAGAGATGCGACCGTCGCCCAGTGCGCAGCCACCCAGGGAGCAGCCAGGTCCTGGCTGGACCCGCGTGCCCCCCGCTCCGCTGGACCCCCCAGGAGCCCACAGGAGATGCAACGGTCGCCCAGCTCGCAGCCGCCCGAGGAACAGCGCAGCCTCCACTGGAGCTGCGTGCGTCGCCCCCGCTCCGCTGGACCACCCAGACGCCCACGAAAGGAGCGACAGTCGCCCAGTGCGCAGCCGCCCGAGTATCAGCGCAGCCTCCAGTGGAGCTGCGTGTCGCCCCACTCCGCCGCCGGACCACCCAGGAAGCCCACGAGAAGGAGCGACGGTCGCCCCGCTTCGCGGCCGCCGAGAGGTCCCCGCCGCATCTGCGTGCTCGCCCCCTCCGCTGGACCTCCAAGGGAAGCCCACGAGGGAGGCGACCTCCGCGGAGCTCGCGGCCCCGCGCGGAAAGCAGCGAGCTCCCGGCGGCATGCTGCGCGTCCCACTCCCGCTCCGCTGCGCCTCCAAGAATGGCTGGCGAAAGCGGCGACGGCCGCTGAGTTCGCGGCCCCTCGAGGAGCAGCACAGCCCCGGCTGGAGCTGCGTGCCCCCCCACTCCTGCGTTCGCAGCCCCCCAGGGAGCAGGCGGGTCCTGGCTGGATCTTCGTGTCCTCCCATCCCGCCGGACCTCCCAGGAGCCCGCGAGAGAGCGGCGACAGTTGCGCAGCTCGCAGCCCCCCCTCAGGAGCGAGGAGGAGGGAGGAGGGGAGCCTGGAGACCACGGCGCTCTGCTCAAAACGAGAACCCGAGTCCGGCGGGCTGCGCAGAATCCCTCGGAGTGTCGCGCGGGGGTTTGGGGCATCGGCGCTGGGCCCCCCCGGGCGGAGTCTCCGGCGACGCCGTTGGCAGGCTCAGCGCGCCAGGGGTGGGGCTCAGCGCAGATCCCCAAACATCCGCACGAGCCTCTCCAAACGCGACGACATGCGCGCCGAGCTCAGGCCGGCCGCGCTGACGAACAGTACCAGGCTCGAGAGGAAACGCCGACGCTTTCCGTGGGCGTCGATCTGGGCGTCGATCGAAGCAGAATAATAGATGTTGGTGTAGTTGTAGGTCGGGCTTGTCCTCCTACAGGCGGATTGTGGACGACAAATGAAAAGATTCTAAACATTTTTGACTATTCTTCAATATTCCTCCTGGAGAAAGACATGCTCGACTTAAATGGGCGTTGGTGTGAAATCTTGTTCCCCGATGGTGGCCGCTGGCAGCGCCGGCGCCGGCGCCGGCAGCGCGGCGGGGGCCTCCTGGGGCGACGAGGCCCAGACCCAGATGTCCGACGATCGGAGGCGAGGGGGTAGGATCGCAGTGAGATCTACAGTGAGATCGATCGATTGAAAACGATGGTGAGATCGATCGTGAGATCGATGGTGATATCGATCGCGAGATCGATTGAATCGTTGGCCCCTCTCCCCCTGAGCCTTCTGTTTCACAAAATGTCCGAGAATATGTTTCTTTCGGCTGGCGTGTTCGCCTTTCCGTGGGCCCTCTGGGGTCCCTGTCGGGCTTGGGGACTATATCCCGCAGGGGCCCGGGACGAGAAGACAGTCCCACAGGGGAGGCGTTCGGGACTGCTGGGGCCGCGGGGAAGCAGCGACCGAACGCCCCAGCATTCCCATGGGCCTATCACGATGCGCTCTTAGAACCAAGCGATGGTCTAAGGACGAAACAGATGTGCTAAGACCATGGGCCTGGTGTGCTAGGAGCAGAGCAGCCTCAGCCCGAAATGCTCTCAGTGCTAGAACAGCTGCTTGGCGGGCCTGCGGGCAAAGCCGTGACGCTTCGCCGCTGCCCGGTGCACGGGGCCACCGCTCCCGGCGAGGCCCGCCGCGCAGGCCCGGGGAGCGGCACTTTTGCGCGCCCCCCCCCCCCGGCGAGGGGCCATCTCCCACGGATCCCTGGGCCTGGCCACCACCGGGCGAGCTGGCCCGTCACCCACTGCCTCAGCGGTCGCTGGCTCGGCGTGGCTCGCTGCTTGGAGCATCTCCAGCAGCAGGTGGTGAACCAGCGTTCCGTCGCGTCCCCCCCTGAGAGCGCTCGTACGAGGGGCCGGAATTGCGGCACCTTTTCGCGCCGGCGCGTGGCCGGTGATGCAGTCGGCATGCAGCCGCACCCCTGGTTGTGTTCGTTGTGGTTGGCTCAGATGGCACATACGTTTCAAAGAAACGGGCCTGGCCAGAGGCGGTGGATGTGCACCCCGGATGGCATTATGATCGGGGGAAGGGGGGATCCGAAAGAGAATCCCTGCCCCCGCCCCCGCCGCTCTTCCACGCGCGTCAAAAAATCTCCCCCCCCGACCCGCGCCGTTCAGACATGCCCCCCCCACCCACCCACCCACACACACACACACGAGCCCTATCCCCTCTCCCAAACATCCCCCCCAGAGTCCTCCCCCCAATTCTCAATTTTCAGTTACCTCCTACGTCGACATGCAACCAAACAGAAAACACGAACAAGAAGAGGCGCGGGAGTCCTTGGGCAGCTCAGCGAGACCCAGGCCCCACCTTTTCGCATCCTTCCCCACATGAGAAAGCGGCTCCGGCGGGATCCCCATGACCAGCGGATCCCTGGAATACCACCCCTCAACAGCTTGCGCCCTTCACTGCATTTGCGGCTGGGGAGGCAATTGCCTAACAGCTTTTGCCCACGCTTGGTTGCGGACAAACCTCTACATCACGTGCACCAACTGAATTGCGCGGTTGGGGCAGCTCGCCCAGGAGACACGGAGCGAGTGACCGCGGGGGCCATCACCAGAAGCGAACTTCAAAAGCGAAGGGCTGCAACCTCTGCACCCTCCTCGAGATGGCGGCCCCGAGCGACGGAGGCACTTGACGCGTCTCCACTTCGAAGCGATGCTCCACCAAACAAACGCATGGGCGGGGTCGCTGGGCGGGGTCGTCTTTCCGCGGCCTCCTTACCCGCGTCGCCGATCTGCTTCTGGACCGCCGACCACTGCCTCGCCGCTGGACAACGCATTTCCCTTCGCGGCAAGTCTCGCAATATTATCTGCGCGGCGCGTCCCTTCAATGAACCCCTGACCCCTCCTCCGCCTCGCCAGCCACCTCGTCATCTCTCCTTTCGGTCTCGCCATGGGTAGACATCAGAGCCCCATCGGGGCCCGTGACTCTAGACAGCTCACGCCAAACAAAAACCTCGGAGGAACTTGGGTCTGCGCATGTGCCGGGGGGGGGGGCTGCCAGAGCCCTGCCGCCCGCCGGCCGCCCGGACCCCGTGCGACCATCTTTCGAAGACGCCGTCGCCAAGACGCCCGCAGCGTGCTCGGCCGAAACAGCCGTTTGAGACAGGGTTCTCGGGAGTCCCGCGCAGAGGCCCCGAGCGAGATCCACTTCCTCTGACACATGGACAGCTGCGCAGCCCGCGAGGACCAGCGCCCGCACGCGCCCAGGATAGGCAGCTACCATCATAAGACAACATCGAATCGGGGGGGAGGCGAGGGGGATCGCGCGGCCAGCAGAACTCAAGGATGCCGAGCATTCCTTAGCAAGCCCCCGCCATGCGCTGCAAGATAGGACGCCTTGCCATCCTGGGGCCTTGGACATGCATGTCTTCTGGGCGGGCTACAGGGCGGGCGGGCCATTTAACTGGGTGACAAACAAATCCTCTACATGGTCTGGGTCGCAGGCGACCGCGACAACTTTCACCATGCAGCGCCAACAAAACAAGCCGGCCTTTGAATCCCCAGTCTGGCCTCGAGGAACCACGAGATAACATCTGAAACTCGACCCCCGCCTTTAGGCTTCCACCTGTACGCGCTGCAGAGCAGAATCCTAGTCAATGCCGCGTTGAACGATGGGCTAAAAACATGAACGGGCAATGCATAAGCGCGCGAGCGCCGGTCCAGGCCGCCGAAAACTCGGCTCGCCATCCAACCTTCGCAGTGCTACACTAGGAGCATAGCGGCATTGTTGATGGGATATTTGGATCCCGATGATCCCAAGAAGCTCCGCGGAGGCCACTCTCAAAGAAAAATCGCAATCGCGAGTCCCGGCAAACGTGATTTGCTGGACCAGTTAGGCCCATAATCCTACAGCCTCACCGCCGCGGCAGAGGCATGGCTTCACGTGAGTCTGGAACAGTGGAGCTCTGCGCCGCGGCTGGGTCTTGACCACCCTGAGCCGCTGTCGGCCATGCGAGAAAGCTGCCGACCTCTCTGCCCTCGTCCTGACATGCTGAAGTTTCTTCGAGGCATCCCCGAAACCACATCCACCCCGAGGTGAGTCGCCGCAGGGGGCGCCCCCCCCCAGCCGCCGCCGAGGGCCAGCCTGGCCCTGCCCAGGAGCGGCACATTGGAGGCCGCCGGTGCGAACTTCCCCGCTGACGTCGGGGGGGGGGGTGAGCCCCGGAGGCGCCGCGGTGCACTGCCCGCAAACTCTTCCATGGCGCCACGGACCCAATCTCGGCGGCCTGGAGGAGGAGGAGGAGGAGGAGGAGGAGCAGGAGGAGGGGGAGGAGGAGGAGGAGGGGGCCTCTTGGAGGCCACTCGGTGCACTCCTCCTCCTCCTCCTCCTCCTCCTCCTCCTCCTCCTCCAACTCTTCCATGGATCCCGGGTATGAAGATGCTCGGCGGCCTGCCCGGGCGAGCTTTCCGCTGCGGCCTCCATCCCAGGCGCGTGAGAATTTCGCTTCTCGCGCTGCTGCGCTGCTGATCAGGGCCCGCGCCGTCAGCCACGAGGGCGCGAACCACGCTGCACGAGGAGACAGGGTGTCTAAGAGGTCGAGGGGAAAGCAGACCAGGCCCGCATGCTCTCGAAACTATACGCCCACCCCTGGGAAAGCGCGCAACGCTGCTGGGTATCCCAGAGACGGTTCAAACATTGCAGGTTGCTGGCCCCGCTCGTTTAGATCTGATTGAATCCCCCCATGAAGTTCGATCGGCGAACGCTTCTGGGCGGCAGACAAGAGCCCGCCATCCCGCGCGCAAGCCCCCACCCCCGCGAGCGGCATGTCTGCGCCGCTCCATCCGAGCGATGGATGATGTTGAAGTGACCCGCGGGGGGCCCGGAGTCTCCGCTCCTGCATGTAACAGGGCGTCGAGAAGCTCCGCATTAACGGTTGGCCCATCGCTGGCCAAACGCGCGACATGGAAAATTGGACGCATGTCTGTCACGCAGCAGACCGTAGCGTCGTGGGAGAAACCAGACTGGCCTGCAGATCGAAACTCGGAAATCGTCGCGGACCTCATGCTCCCTTGGAGGATCCCGCGGGCCTTCTTGGCCCCACCCATCATGGACTTGTCTCAATTCCCCGTCCACCGCTCGGCGGCAGCTGGAGCCTCAAGCAAACGTGAAATTGTACCCCACAAGGGAGTTGGTGATTCACCGCCGGATCTGCAATTAGTCCAGCGAGGCTGCTCTGCAAATCAAACCGGCAATGTCGGAGGTGGCCCCTCCGATGCCGCACGTGAAAATGTTCGTGCTTTTGCCCGTGGCCCTCAGAGTGCCTCGTGGAACGTTGTCCTGAAGCTCCATCGAGCCAGGGTTTAACATCTCCACAAGGAACCGCGGGGGAACGGAGGTAGCCACATTTGTTCCAGGAACCGTCCAGATCGCCATGTGGCGAGCCGTGAAGCCCTCGCCGCTGCACAAATGAATGCGATGTCCCGCGACCGTTCCCAATTCCTTCCGCTGCGTCACCTGACGGCCCTGCTCCTCATGCAAAATGGGCCTGGGTAGCACAAAAGGCGCCGACTTTGAGCCTGCGTGAAATTATAAGGCCAACGTTTGACTTTGACCACAAAGCCTAGTTTCGTGAATCAGAAGACATCTGAGGCCATTGACGGAAATGTGTCTCTGCATGCGCCCGCGAGGAGGCATTGAACGTGGAAGCGCTAAGCGCCCATCTTTTGGCGGGCCGATCCAAGCCTGGAGGCCGCCGCGCGGCCTCTGAGCGGCACCCCGCGGCGAAGCGTCGGAGAGCGGGTCGCGCGAGCTCGGCGGCGCCGTCGCTCCAAGAAGTCGTGCGGCCGGCGACTCCCCTTGCAGACCTTTCTCGCGCCTGGTGGCACCTGCGCCATGTGGCGTTGCTGCCGCTGCCGTGGAATCGTCGCTGCCCGAAGCCTCCGGCGGCGCGGCGCCTTTCTGACCCGCCCCCCCCGCGCCTGAAGGTCGCCAGAATCTTGCGGCCCAAATCCTTTTTGTGGCAATCCAAACGCCCCAATTACTGCACAATTGAACATGTCGAACCCCCGCCTTTGTCACAGAGGGTCTCGTCGACAGAGCCCCTCTGTCAGAGCAGGGCTCGCTCTGTTTTTTTTAATGTTATGTGCCGCGACAGATGACGACAGAACAGAAGAAGCATGCGATGACGGGAGAAGGGATGGGATGGATAAGAGAAAAGAAAGTAAAGCAGGAGAGATGAATAATAGCAAGCAGGAGAGATGTCTTGGCGTTCGTCGCCCCGCTCTGCCCCGCTCTGCAGGATGTCTCGGGCGCCGCGGCCTTCTCAGAGAGTTCTGGAACTCTCTGAGAGCGTTCCAGAACGCTCTGGTGAGGGCTTAGCCTCGTCCTAGCCCCGTCTGAGAAGGGCCTCCAGAGGCCGAAAACGGCAAAACAAATAATATCCTCCTGATTCCTCTTCGTTTTCTCATGATAAAAACACCACACATACACGCACACACGCACATACACGCACACGCACACGCACACGCACACACACACACACATACGGATGCACACACGGACACACACATACACACACACACACACGCACACACGGATGCACACACGGACACACACACACACACACACACACGGAAACACACACGCACACGCACACGCACACACGCACACACGCACACACCACACCCGGACTTCGCCGCCCAATGCCTGGCAGCCGCGGCCGAGCGCCCACACGCTCCGGGTCAGGAGGGACGCGCCGGGCGCCCCGTGCGCGGCCCCGCCAGGGTGGGCGCAGGCGAGCATCCTCTGCTCGAACTGCCTGGTCGCGCGCCTCGCTTGGAGGCTCTGCACCGCCAGGCCCGTGCGGAGGGCGCTCTGGACCGGGGAGCAAATCATGGCACAAGCATGAGCTGTCGGAGGTCCTCGCGGACTTCTCGGATCCGCGCCGCCGGTCCGAGAGATCGGCGCGGACCTCCGACAGCGTATGCCTGAGTCAGTTTCCTTCCCCGACTGGAGGAAGATTACCCTGGGCCGCGCGTCCACGACCTGGTGCCTCACGCACTTGGCCCACCAAGATCTCAGCGTCGCGGCGGCTCTCCTGGCCTTCAGGCCGCGGGCCCAGCGCGCGATCGTCTCAACGCTCCCGAGGATCCGCCGCTCCCGCTCCACCGTCACCGCCCCCTCGAGCCGCACGGTCAGGGTGCCCCGCGCCTTGTCCCCGTCCAGCTTGAGCTCAACCTCCTCTACGGCGCCGATGGGGCCAGCGAGGCTGCCGAGTGGCAGCCTCGCCTCCCCGAGGAAGTCCGCGGCCGACATCCGGTCGTGGTCCCAGAGGCCGAACTCGAGCTCGCAGCCGCGGGCGTCGACTGGCAGGGACAAGGCCTGGCCCCAGACGGGGTCCAGGGTCCTCTTGATCACCTTCGTTTTGCCCAATTTCTCCGCCTCGGCGGCCTGTGGGGAAACCAAGCAAAATACAGATACCAACTCTGGGGTGCATTCTGACCCGGATTTCGAAGCGAATCCAGTCGTGGCGGCTGGATTCGCTTATCCGTAGGTTCACATACATATAACTACCCATACATATTTGCAGTACGGGTGTATACATATGTTTGTACATTGCTGTATGAATATACATATATGTATATATGTATGTAAACACGTACATCTACATACGTACATGCATACATGCAGACATGCAGACAGGCATGCAATTTTACATGCAAGCACACATAACTACACACATTAATGAGTATACACATACAGTCAGGCACACACACATGCATACAGGCATACACATATACGCACACGTATGCATACCTACACACATACATACATACATACATACATACATACATACATACATGCATGCATGCATGCATGCATGCATGCATACAAACATACATACATACATACATACATACATACATACATACATACATACATACATACATACACACACATACATACATACATACAGTCAAACTTACACACATACATACAAGCATACATATATACACACTTGCGCACACACACACACACACACACACACACACACATATATATATATATATATATATATATATATATATATATATCCGCCGGCCCCCTTGTGGGGCCACCAGGCTGTAGGCGCGGGTTCGCAGTTTCCTGTACCAGTTGTAGCTTGTAGTTTCCAGTGTTACAAATTCTGCTTCTTGCTGGTTACTGTAACTAGTTGATTGACCGCGCGAGGGGGGGGGAGGCCCAAACCAGATTTTTAGCGTCTCCTGGGCGCGTTGTCTGAATTGCTGGGGGGGCTCGAAATCGACACCCCTCACGCAGATCCGCGGGGTCAGGGTCCAAAAACACAGGGGATTTGCCACATTTCTGAAATTCGGTGCCACCCCTCACGCAGATCCGCGGGGTCAGGGTCCAAAAACACAGGGGATTTGCCACATTTCTGAAATTCGGTGCCACCCCTCACGCAGATCCGCGGGGTCAGGGTCCAAAAACACAGGGGATTTGCCACATTTCTGAAATTCGGTGCCACCCCTCACGCAGATCCGCGGGGTCAGGGTCCAAAAACACAAGGGATTTGCCACATTTCTGAAATTCGGTGCCACCCCTCACGCAGATCCGCGGGGTCAGGGTCCAAAAACACATGGGATTTGCCACATTTCTGAAATTCGGTGCCACCCCTTACGCAGATCCGCGGGGTCAGGGTCCAAAAACACATGGGATTTGCCACATTTCTGAAATTCGGTGCCACCCTTCACGCACATCCATCGCAAGGCGTGGTAACCCAAACTGCGAGAACTCCCTCGGCCCTTTAATCGCAAGGTGTGGTAACCAAGCCCGTAAACCATACACGTCTTACCAATCGCCAGGTGTGGTAACCCCTCTTGTGATCAGTTGGTTTTGCTGATTGCGAATCGGCTTCGCATGAAGTTTCGATACTGCTTCACGACAGCGCCAAGGCCTCATGACTTAGCTCTTCCATGGCCCATTCTCCGAGAGAGGGGGCCGGCGGCAGGGGGCGAAGCCCTTACGGATATATATATATATATATATATATATATATATAAACATATATATATATATATATATATATGCATATATATATATATATACATACATACATGCATGCATGTATACATACATACATACATACATACATACATACATACATACATGCATGCATGCATGCATGCATGCATGCATGCATGCATGCATGGATACAGACAGACATGCATACATACATACATACATACATACATACATACATACATACATACACACATACGTATGTATATGTCGTTATTGCTGTACACGTATGCATGTATGTGTATATATGTAGATCGGCGTGTGTGTGGGTGTGTGTTCCGCCCCTGCGCCTGCGCCCTGTCCAGTTTCCCTGTCTTGCCCACCTCTTGGGAGTCGCCGCGCCCGCGGGTCACCCTGCACTTGCAGAACGGATCGGACAAGCCGCCGCCGACGGACCTGGGCAGGGTGCGCATCATTTTACCGATTCCTATCCACACTGGCGTGGCCTGGGCCCCACTGGCCGATTTAACCGCCTAGATTTCGATGTAGGCTGCTCTCTTCGGGTTTTGAGGGGCACATCCCAAACTGGGGTGGTCGGAAGGTGGGCATTGGGATGGGGATGGGGATAGAGGTCGGTCAAACGAAACTGACCGGGGCAGGGGCCCGTCCGCCCGGCGAAGGCCCGCCGCGCGTACGATCGTCACGCTGGGCAGGGCCTCCTCGTGCGCGCGCGCGTCGGCCGGCCTCGCGCCCACCAGCCGCACCCGCAGGGAGCCCTTCGCCTGCCTGCCGACGAGCGGCAGCTCGCGGTCGCAGGCCACGCCGCTCCTAACCGGCCCCGAGCTTAGCCCCATCCCTAAGATTGACAAGCCTAGAGGCGACGACGATCTCAGGGATGCGCCCTCAGAGACTGAGGAAATCCTCAAGATCCACAGCGAGAAGAAGCAATGCCAATCAACGGGTCAGGGACATGTTTCAGGCTGGTAAGCTCCTGCCGCGCTCGCAGGCCAGCCTGAGGCTGGCCGTCCCCAGTTGGTCACCCTTGCCGAACTGGTCCCAGTCGCGGACCTCGAACTCGAGCAGCCCGCCAAGGGCGTCGCCGGGGAGGGCGCTGCTGGCGTCCCAGCGCGGATTCAGGGTGCTCGAGATCTTGTGTGTGCGGGCGACCTCGGCGCCTCCGAGCAAGCAGCGGCACCAGGGGTCCGACTTGCCGCCGAGCAGGGCGGAGTTCGCCGCCCTCAGGCCGCTGGCGCTCACAATGGTCAGGCTGTCTCCCGCTGGGCTCACGCCGCCGAGGCTCACCACTAGCGATCCAGCGGCATTGCTGTAGCTGCTGGGGGCCAGGGCCACCTCTGCAGCGCTGGATTACTGCAAATGTGCGTCGTGACGACTTCGGCATTGGTTTCTGACATCGCGCAATCGCTCAATTTTGGGCGATGGGCGCTAAGCGAACCATCGTGTCGTTTCATGTTGGCCGACTCTGGAAACCGCACGGCGCTCAGCCTCGAACGCCCGCGCGAGGGTCGTTGCCATGGCAGCACGACGCCACGACGCGAAACCAGCCGTAACAGACTTTCTCAAAGAACGCCCGCATGGGCCGTAGCCACCAACAACTATCCTGGCCGTAGCCACCAACAGTATGCAACTGGCTTTCTGCAAGCAACGACCGGATCTTCAACACAACACTATATTCAACATCGTGTGTGTTGGCGGGGACCGCAAGTGATGAGCTGCTGCACCCTGAGTATGTAAGAAATGTGGTGCATTCTACGTCTGGCGCAAACCGGATGGTCCGATCTACGCGTATTGCAAACAATGCGGCGCAAGCTGTGTGTGATGAAGTGTGGTGAAGGCAATGTGGCGCAAGCAGTATCGTGCACCGTGCAGCAAATGTGGTGCAATCTACTCGTGGTGTAAGAGATGTGGTGCGACCTATGTGGTGTGAGATGTGAGCTGACAGCTACGTGGTGCAAGCGATGTACTGCAAGCTGTGCAGGGTGGTGCAAGCGATGTAATGCGAGCTACGCAGAGAACGCAACACGAAGCACCTACGGTGCAAGCTCGTGGTGCAAGCGATGTAACGCAAACGAGCTGCGCAGAGAACGCAACAACACGAGGCACCGACGAGGCCCTCGCGGCCGCCCACCGAACGAAACGCCGGCGCACCCGCCCAGCGCGCGGGGCGCCTCACGAAGCGCCCACGGCCGTTCTCCAGAGGAAAACCCGGCGGACCCGCGCACGAAACGCAACGCGAGGATTGTTGGGGAACTTTGGCGCCCCCTTGGAACCCCAGGGCGTGGGAGACTTTCCCGCATCCATCCCACTGGCGCGGTCGAGCGGGGAGGAAAAGCCCTGGGAGACCCCTGGAGGAGACACCAAGGGCCCCCCGGACGAGACGTCTGGGGCCGTCTGGGGCTGCTGGACCTCCAATATGGCCTCCAAGACGGCCAGGGTGCTTCCACAACAAACCAATATGTCCCCAGGGGAGCACAAGATGGCCCCACAATGCCTCCAACGCGGTCCATTTGTGCCCCGAAACGCTCAGGATGGCCTTTAAGAAGCACAGGCAGCCCCAGAGACAGCCCCAGAGGGCTGCAAAAACACTCCCCAAATGGCCCAGAGGCAGTCAAGGTAGCAATAATAGCAGGCGAAACCGCAATCGAAATAGTCGAAGTAATCGTAGTCGTAGTCGCCGTCGTAAAAATAATAAGAAAAAACGTTCGTAACAATAGCCGTAATTGTAGTTCGAATTAAATACGCATTGGTAATCTTAGTCGCGGCGTACGGGTAGTAGCCGTAGGAGTCGTAGGTACTGGCGCTCAGATTCGTACTAATTTCAATATTCGCAGTAGTAATGCTGAAGACCCGTGGCAGTACTAAGGGCAGCCGAAACCTATCAACTCAGCCTGCGAAACAAACCAACCCAACCAGCCAACCAGCCCAATCAGCCACCCCGCCACCCCTCAGCAGACCAGCTCAACGAGCAACTCCGCCATCCAGCCATCCCCGCGCACCCCCACCGAGCCCGCCCTCTGTCACCGCCGAGAAGGGGGGAAAAGGCTCTTGCTTCCCGAAGAGATGGGACAGCAAATCCTCCCAGGGCCAGGCGGGACATCGGGGGCCAACATGGGGGGGGGAGTTTCTGATTTCCCGAAGCGATGAGAGAGCAAATCCTCCCAGGGCCGGGCGGGACATCGGGGGCAAGGTAAGCCGCGCCGCGCCGCGGTGGACCACGGCTACGCGCCGCGGGGCGTCCCAGGCGGCGCGGAGCCTGCAAGGCGACAGCGTCGCCATGTCCTTTCTTATCTTCACCGCGCCATCTCTCTCAACGCAAAGGCCCCCGCCCCCGAGACTGCCGTCGCTTCGCTAGAAGGCCCGCCAGGACGGTCAGGGGAAGGCAAGCCGCACAACAACGCAGGGGGCCGCCCTCTGGGACGGGCTCTCCCGGGCGACGCCCGACGGCCTAGAAAGCAACCCGGAGATCCCAGGAAGCCCTGGGAAGTTCAGGAGGCCAGACGCAAATATCCCGCAAGAGCGGGCCCTGGAGGCAAAAACAAATATATCGTCGGAGACTTGGGGGGGGGAAGGGGGCGAGGGCGTCGAGTGCGCATTTGCCCTTCCCGCGGAAAGGCATGCACTTGCAAAATCGCGCCACGATTCGTCGGAGCGCAGGCTATCGGGGCAGAACGCGGGCGACCACCAACGAGGCCTCTCCCCCAGGGGGGGGGGGCAGGCAGGCAGGCAGGCGGGCGGGCGGGCGGGCAGGCAGGCAGGCAGGCAGGGGGGTAGGGAGGGAAGGATGGCGGTAGAAGGTGAGTCCAAGTCGCAGACCAAATCTGAAGGCCCCCCCCCAGCTAAATACAGCTAGGACCCAGGGCCCTCAACCGCTACCCGCCTCAACCTCTTGAGGCGAACCTACTGGGCGCTGAAGGTTTCGGGGGCACCCGAAGGGCCTTTGCAAAGGGCCTCAAGGGCAAGCACCCCCCACGACTCCCCGACCACGCGCGCGCGCCGCTCACAGAACGCATAAGCCCCGACCTCGGCCATTCGATGGCCGAGGCTGTGAAACAGGGCCCCGGCAACCCGGCGACCCTCCACGGAGCTCGTCGCCAGGGCTGCCTCAGACCCACCTCCACCAGGGCCCGAACGCGCGAACCCGACGTCGGAAGGGCGGCGCTCCCCAGAGCCCTCGCCACCCACGGAGCCCCCAGGAATCGACGCGGACGCGCCCCCCACCCCCGCGGAGCCCCACGCAGCAAGGGCACACTCCCCCGAGCCCACAGCGCCAACAGCCCCCCCCCAAGGAGGAGACAGGCTAGCCAGGCACTCGGGATCTTCAGGGCCCCCCTCTAGGACCCTTGCCGCCGCCTCCAGGGAGACTTGGGCCGCCTCGGACGTCATCGGCCTAAAATCCCCCGCGCGCGCAAACGCACGGGCTGCCTGCCACTCCTGCAGAGCCGTCGGCGTACGGCCCCCGAGGGCGCGGGGAGGCCAGTCCGCGTCCTGGACGCGACTCCGCAGCTTCTGAACCTCCATTCCTGGGCACGGGCGCCCCGCCAGACATCGTGCCCCAACGAGGTCTGATCAGGCTCTGAAATGTCTACCACAGGACCGGACGGGGCAGGAGTCCCACGACGACGAGCGGGCGACGGATCCGACGACGACGCTCTGAGACCCAACTCGATCGCCCTTGCAACCCCCGACCAGGCCTGGCACGTGGCAAACTCCTGGTACCCTTGCAAGCCCATCCTGAAGAGTTCAGCCGCGCCCTGCGCCACCATCTCCGAGGCCGCCCCCACTTTGGCAAACAAATCCGCCCACGAGTTGCCGATCGCACAGGCAAAGGGCGGGCCCGAATCCTGGGTGGCAAGCACAGCCTCCTGGAGATCTCTATGGGCAGGGCACCAGTGCACAAAAGGAGGGACCTGACAACGACCATAGACAACGGCTCGAATCTGCCTCCACACCGCAGCATGCTTAGCCCCAGGCCCCGCCAGTTTATCATTCCATGCGAGCGCCTCCTCAGCTCAGCCTAACAGGTCAGCGACATCGACTTGCAGCGACGGGACGTTCTCAATCGCACGCAAAAGCGCCACCCGCTCAGCCTCGCCAACAGTCTGATTGGCGCCGCCGAGCCTACCATGGCAAGCTCTGGCTGGTATGCCTTCGCCGTCGGACTGCTCCACGGCCCTAAGCCATCGGTGATCGCCGCGTTGCCCCTCGTAGCGGGATCCGAATCCAAATCGCCCCACCTTACCACGCGCGGGTCTGGGGAGGCCCACTGAAAGCCCAAATGAACCAGGGCCCGATGCCCCACGAGAAAAAGAGGCCCCGAATTTTCTACAAGGGTTCAGTGATCGGCACCTCCGCTTCAAACTCGAGGAACTGCTCGCGAAGCACAGAGCACTCAAGTAACATATGCCCTCAACGTTCTCGCTCCGCCCCACAGCCCCGACACTTCGGGCCGGCTGCGAGGCTGCGCTGATACAGTTTAGCCTGGGGCCGCCAGGAATCGGTCCAGAGGGGCCGACCAACCCGCGCCGACCTCGGATTTTGAACCGCGGCCCACTTGGACCCAGCGCAAGCGCGGATCCCGCGGGGCCACAGTTCCGCGTCGGCAGGAAAGGTAGAACAATGAGCATGGATTCGGCGCATCTGCCAGCGCTGGGTGCCAGCTCGCAGCAGGCTGAAGATGCTGCGGGGCGAGTAAGCTGCGCCTTGACCCGAGCGGATTACAAATGAAGATTCAATATACCAGCCCACGCGCAGCAAAGACATACCTACTGCTGAGAGCTGGCCCGACGCATGCTGCCAAGTACACATATCCCGACGCTGCTCAACAAGGGCCCTCCAAGCTCTCTCTCTCTCTCTATCTCTCCCTCTCCCTCTCTTTCTTTCTCTCTCTCTCTCTCTCTCTCTCTCTCTCTTTCAGAGAGAGACAGAGAGAGAGATCCCAAAGAAACCGTTTGCATCCAGACTACCTCCGCAAAATGCTCAAAAGGCGCATGGGCGGCCTCAAACATCGGGTCAAACCGAGGACTGGCTTGGGGCGCAAGGTAGACCTTGGCGCCAACCAGCGCCCCCGAGGCCGAGCCCCGGAGAACAATCGCGAGCTGTTCAACATCAGCTTAAAGTTAGCTACAGCACTCCACAAGTTCCCAACCCCCCACCGCCAACTCCCCCACCCACTGGATAGAATGATCATCAAACAAGGCTCGGGGCACGACATGACACGCGCGCGCGCCGCGCAGACGGCAAGGTGAAGAGAGCCAGCAGAGAGGTGGAGCGCGCGCACCCTGCGAGCATGCCTTGCCAAGATGAAAGGCCGCGAAAAAAGATGCAAATGCCTTCGGGACTCGCGGCTGGCGGTGATGCTCGATGACCATCCATGCCAGCCGAAAAAGATAGCCCTGACGACGGGCTTCACAGAGGAGCTCACCTGGACTGGTCCAACCGCAGGCCCTCCACGCACCGACAGCAGCAGTCGCCGCATGCCTGCCCATGAGGGACGCCACCTCCACCGCGAGGTTGCGCCCGAACACCGCTGCCGACGACGCGCGGCCCACGCGCCCCAAACGTCGCGAAGGTCCGTGCTGGCAACCCAAGCACGGGGGAGTCAACTGCGGGCCTCAGCCCAAAGGCGGGCGAAGGACTTTACAAGAGCGGTGAGCCTCGATCCACCAACTTCCTCGGGTAGCCTGACTAAGGTAGTGAAGATCCTGCGATCAGGCCAGAAACCCAACATCTCGCACCGCTGAAACGACTCAAACAGGACGACGAAGCCTGCATCCGACAGATGCCACAACGAACGCGGCGCGATACTCGACTGCCCAACTGCCGCGCTCGCCTGGACCGCGAGGCACACTCTCCGCAACGGAGCGACCGACAGCCCAGGCATCTGATCCCATCCAAAGTCATGGGGGCGCCTGCGCTGGGTCAGCCCGTGCGCCGTCCAGATGCGGCGCCACTCCTCCACCCCGCGCCGTGCGAGCTTGCGCGGGCTCCCTCTGGCCGCCTGCCCGACGACCTCCTGCAGGGGGCGGGCCCAGGTGCGCCGATGCGCCAGGCTCGCTCCCCCGCCGAGGGGCCCCCAGGCCCGCTCCCTCCAGCTCGCGCTCTGCCCGCGCTCGAATGCCTTCTGCGCCGCGTCGGCCGTCGGCAAAGGCGTCTCCGTGGTGCCGCCAGCTCCCGGGCCCGGCCAGGCCGCAAAACCCCGGCGCAAAATAAATGGCCAATTCAGTCTCCAGCAAGCCGCGGGCGCCTGGCGACGTTGCAAGATTCGCGCAGAACTGCTGCAACCCAGCCAACTGCTGCGCCAGGTTAGACGTCTGCTCAACAGAAACATCACGCATGGCATTGGCAGCCATCGACCTCTGCGCCATCTCACATTCTGCCCCGAGAGGACCGCCCATGTCAGTGCCAGCGCGCCGCCGCCCGCCTGCAGCGCTGCTAAACAGGGAATCTGGCACTTGCGCCGTCGGGGCGGTGTCCAACCAAGCTGCGCGAGCCCAAGCTGCAAAGCGCCACCTCGACCCTCATGGGGAACTCGTTCAACCGTGGCGTGGCCACAACGATGACAACTCTCAACCTCAATCCCTGAAGCACCTGGCCCCGCGCCCGCTGAAGGCCCACCTGGCCATCTGCGGCAAGAACATGGCGCATGGCGACTTCGCAGGCATCAAGACGTGGAGACGGCGAACACCCTGCCGGCGCCTCGGACCCCCAGCCACGCGGCCCCTCTGGAATGCGTGCCCACGCCTCGACACCAGTCACGGCAAGGGGAAGGTGGACAGGATGGCGCGGGGAAAGTTCCGAGCATTGGTCAACCCAAGGGGCCCCCACTCGCAGCGCCAAGTTGCCGCGCGCCAAACCAAAATCCACGGTGCTGCCATCCCCTTCGACGCAGGATTTCTCCGCGGGCGCGACGTGTGCGCCTGGGAAACCTGGGGCCCAGCCAGACACCAGTAACTCATAGCTTGTATTGGAGTCGCCCAGGCAAATTCAGTCAAGCTTGAGCGCCGACAGCACCTGTAGATTATATTGCAGGTGAGCTTGAATGTACGCGCTGTCCCCACTGAACCCCACCAAGTCATGGAAGCACGCCGACGACGCGACGATGCAATTTCGCACTCCCCAATCAACTTGAGCTGCACAGAGCCGACCTGGAGCCACGTCAGCATCAAAAAACCGGCGCTGTAGTGACCGGGATGTGCGTCTTCGCTAGCATAGCCACACCTCCCGACGCGCCCCCCACCGTCCGAAGGGGCAGCAGCACTCCAGACCCCGTGGCATCACATGTCCTTGGCTTGATCCCGTGAGGACCCGAGTCTCGAAGCGATCGCGCGATGCTCCTGCACCGCCAGGGTCGAGCTGGGATCCCAGCTGACAGTTACTTGATGAGGCGGCCCCGCTGGACGCGCTCACGCTGGTGATGGGCCCTTTTGACAACCCCCTCCCGGCCATCACGGGCGACAGCCTCACCCGCATTCACTATCGAAGACTGGAGCAGGCCAGGAGGTCGCGGCGCCAGGGCCATCTCCTGCGGCCCATCCGACGACGAACGGGTCAACGAAGTGGAAACTCATGTGGCACGCACTCGCGCCTCCTGAGCTCCAGCGATTCCACCGGCCTGAAGACTGGCAGCCCCCACCTTCTCAGCCCAAGGGGGGTCGACGCCAAGCAATGACGAGCCAATGGTCGTGGAACCCTCAGCCGCGAAACTGCGCCCAGCCGCCGCAAAAGCCGTGGGGCACGGAACACTGGGCGTATAATGTGAGGCCGTATAGGCAGAAGTAGACGAGGAGGCCGCCGCCGACGGGGAGACTCCTGGGGCCAGCAGCGCTGAAGTGTTAGATCCCATTATCATGGAGCAAAGCTGGAACGAACAGACAACCAATCCCCAGCATCTGCTCCTAGTAGGGAGCCCGCGCCGACGTCGTCGAGAACGCCCGCTTCGCGATGGCATGTATCTCGGAATCCTCGGCGGGGAGCTCGCCGAAACAGCCCATGGTAGTGAGATCCACTCGGAGCTTCTCACCATCCATGTTGTCGACATCGGGGGCATCGCCTCGCTGGCGCCTGGGCTGCGGGGACCCGCCCTCGCCTGCATGCGCACCGACCTCAGGCTCGGCGCGCTTGGCGGTGACCAGCTGGCCCACGAGCGGGTTCGTCTTGACCCGCACGAGAAGCTCCCTTTGGACACCCACCGTCTGCAACGGCTGGGCCATCACCTCGATGTCCACTTGCCCAGCAGACGCAGACTTAGCGCCGGCAGGAGAGCAACCGCGGCGGAGCCCAACTGCTGCAGCTGACCCTCGAGCTCATGAAAGACAACACGTTGCGCAGCCGCCTTTGACTCAGCCTCCGCCGCAGCCTTTTGCAAGGCCAGCAGCTCCTCCCGCTTGGCGGCAGCAGCCTTCTCCAACTTCTGAATATTTGTGGATTCATTCTGCAGCTTGGTGAACAGCTGCCGTATCTGTGAGCACAATGGTTGCTTTGCCTGCAAGGCGTCGGCTGCAAACTTCTCCATGCCCGCGACACCGACACAGGCAGTGTGAATGCCCTCCTTAGCAGCAGCCTGCGCCGTGAGTTTGGCGTCCTCATCATCATCCGTGGGACCGTCTTCGCACACAACGACATCGGGGCGGGCACCTGCAGCAGGCTTGGCAGCCACCTTGCGTCGCAGCTCGGTGACATCAGCCTGCAACAGTCACAGCAGCTTGGTCGCCTCGCCATCGCCATTCCCGCCACTGGGTCCGCTCGCTGGACGAGGCTTGCGCACGGAAGGGACCTTGGACTCGACATTTCTCGAGAAGCAGGCCCCTTTTTGTGCATTCCTCCACATCCTGACTTGTCGCGCCCGCCGCAGTGCATCTTCCATCCTGCGCTGACCCCAAAATCATCAGAACGCTGAGTACAGTACAGAACCGACACTGCCAGTCCTGCGACGGAGGCGCCATTGTCTCTGGGCAGCGCACAGCCTACCCTTGGACGAAGGATGGATGCTGTGCCGCCTGGGCACGCTGACGCAGCGGTGCGTTGAATCTGCTGGATCTGAGGAGGAGGAGGGGGAGGAGGAGGAAGAGTGAGGAGGAGGAGATGGAGGAGGAGGAGGAGGAGGAGGAGGAGGAGGAGGAGGAAGGGATGCCAAAACGCCCGGCCCGAAAACACCAAGACGCCACGCGGGAGCCCACCGAAGCTTTGGGCGCTCCAGCGGGGGCCGCCTCCGGCGCGCCGGCCGCGGCCGGCCTCTGCTCCTCGGCGGGGCCGGGGGAGCTGGCCTGCAGGGGGCGGCACCCGAGCCCCACCCCCGCCAGCCTTATCACAGGAGGCCGCACGCGAACCCCACAGTCGACCCGCATCATCAGGATGCGCGGTGGATGCGAGGGCCCTGGAAGGACATGTTGACGTGACGTTTTCGAACGAGGTTGGCCAGCGAAAGTCGTCAAGGATGGATCGAAGGGGCAAGGATGCCAGGGTACCCTTGGGAAGGTTTCCCATGTTTAGTATGCGGATTGGCTGTGCCCCCCACCACCCCAAGATTTCTAAAGGGGGGTGGGGTTCACTTTGCTCGGGAGGTCCCGAACGAAGTGAAGCCCACCTTCCCCCTCGGAAATGGTGGGGTGGTGGCAGGGTTCGCAAGTGGCCTCGGGAATGGCCGCCTATCCGATGCTCCAACCTGCTCAGAATGATTTTCGAGCACCACAAAAACCACCGACAGCTGGAGGTGTCTCACGTGTAGAGCCCTGGGAGGCGACGTTCGCTCGACAACTCGCCGGCGCGTCGGGCAGACAGAGTCCCGATACTCCTGTGGGTGCTCGACCGAATTTCTAGGATGAGGCCCTTACGTATCATGGGAGCAGCGCAACGCCAGCCATCGAGGCTCCGACTCGCCTAGATCCCCCCGCGCGTTGTGGCAAGACTCACGGCGGGAATTGTTGCTCCATTTTCGGCCTCCAGGGGCGCTTACGGGGCCTCGGGAGCGTCAACGAATACGACTGGGGATGAAGAACAGGTCGAGGCGAAGGGGTCCAAACCTCTGGGGGTCGACGCTGAGAAAAATCACGACGTCGGGGGGGGTATCGGTTATGATAATTGCGAGGCCCAATCTAAAATCTGACGCGATCTCCCGCTGCAAGCATCCCGCGAACGCCAGACCCTCAGAGTCCAGGACGCGCTCCTCAAAAACCGTGGGCAAGCCCGAGCACCGGCGTTCCCGGGTCTTACGTCTCCCCGACCCAAGAGGCGCCCGAGAGCCCCCCAATAGGCCCCCAAGAGTCCCAAGAGAGCCCCAAGAGCACTCCCGAGACATTCCCAAGAGGACACAATCTTCGATGTTACTAAAGTGTTGGAATGTTTTTCGTGGTCGCCGTCGTCGCCGGCGCCTTTCAGGGGCGGCGGCACTGGCCGTAAGGCCTTCGCAATATCGTTTCAGCGATCCCCATCCCCACTGGAATGGTATCGGTCCCGACGACCGACCTAACTACTAGAGGCCTCGCAAATCAGATGCGAGTAGATGGCTTTGGAGGATCGGCACGCATCGCCGATGCATCGTCGTTACATTGGCGATGCCGCCAGCGACGTCGGCGATTCATTGGCGATGCCGGCGTGGAGACAATCGGGCTCCGCATCGCGCCGCATCGCCGATGCATCGGCGATGTGGGGCCATCCTATGACCCCATGTACCCTCCAAAGGTCTCCAATACCCCCGATAACTGGCAAATTTTTATTTCCCGTGGGCTAAGTGAATGTTGCCGCCGCCCACCAGCACTAGGCAATTCATTCCTCCTGGCGGCGACCGACGGCGACGACGACGACGACGGCGACGACGGCGACGGCGAGGGCGACGACGACGACAACGACGGTAATTCGGACCTGATCTGGGAGCCCTAGATTTACGGTGTCGCCGACCCGCCCCCAGTTTCGACTACACACAGGAATGATCCTAGGCAAGAGCGACCTTTTGGTGCGCGCCGAAGGGTGGGGGCCCGTTCGGGACACTGCCAGGCGCGCAAACCGCTGCTATCGCAGCGCACTCAGCGATCGGGGGGCCCCAGCGTGCCCGCACTCGAGGTCCCTCAGGCGAAGGGCCACTCTTACGTGTACAGTGGGAGCTCGACCACCAGAAACCATCCACAAGAAGCCCGACCCTGAGACCCCAGGACGTCCATTCATTGATGGTGTGGACACGTCACGCTTTCCATCGCAAAACCATCGACGCCCAAGCAACCCGGGGCACCCTGGAGGCAACCAGGGTGTTTCTTGACATGGGTTTCCGCGCCGCCGGCTTTCCTCGGCCTCGCTGCAGAGCCCAGCCTCGGAGCGCGCCGCCGCGTCTGCGGGCCGCGCCCCCGGCCCCTCCATGCCGTGTGCAGGGCCCGCGGAGTCTCGCGCGGCAGAGGGCCGCCCTGGAAAGACGGGCTGCGGGCGACGACGACGCCGACGACTCCTGAGATCCCAGCGCCGCAGTCTTTGCGAGCCAGGCGTTCTCGCCCAGCTTAGACCCCAGGGCCCTCACGGATCGAGGCGGCTCGAAGCATGGCGCGGAAAGACGGGGTCCCCAGGGCTCCAGTCGTGGCTTCCAGCGATGTTGCAATTTCTGTCGCAGCGTAATTAGGACCTCTGGGGAGGGCCGCCCCCCCCTCCCCTCCCCGGAGTGGTGAGGAAGAGCGGAGAATGGCACAAACGGAAACCGTTCGCGGAGGTCTGCGCGGACTTCCCGGTCCGGACCACCTCCCTGTGAGGCCAGCTTGTCGTCCCTGGGTCGAATGCTGACGGTGCCGAGGCCTGGCGAGGGATCCCGGAGGCCGAAAGCAGCCCAAAACCGCCCGCTCCAATTTTTGTAAGGTCGGGCATGTCCTCCGACAGGCGGATTTGGGGAGAAAAACTAGACAATAGCCAAACAAATTGCAAGAATCGTAAAATATACTCGCCCCCAGACTATTCTTGGATATTCCTCCTGTAGAAGGACGCGCCCGACTTACAGCCTGCTGTTTCGTAGCGTCCAATCCCTGGGTCGCCTCGCGCCGGTGGGCGCTCCCCGCGGCGGTCGGGCCCGCCGCCGCGGGGCTCGCGGGGCCTCGCGGGGCCCGTCGGGCCGAGGTGCCCCCAAAGTGCGCGCACTTGTTTTTTTGGTGTGTATATATATATATACATACACACACATATATATACACACTAGTGTGGACCCGTGGATGTATATTCCCCAATCAGAGCTTGCCTCTGTAGGGGTCCCAGCGGATTCATATGGTTAGGTTAGGTTTGCCGCCGATTTTCGCCGCACGCCCGGGTGCCCGGGTGCCTGGGGGTGCCCGGGGGTGCTCGGGTGCCAGGGTGCCTGGGTGCCCGGGTGCCCGGGTGCCCGGGTGCCCAGGTGCCCGTGTGCCCGGGTGCCTGGGTGCCCAGGTGTCCGGGTGCCTGGTAGCTTCTACATAGCCCTATAGCCCTGCAGCCCTATAGCCCTATAGCCCTACTAGCCCTATAGCCTTATAGTCTTATAGTCTTATAGCCCCATAGCCCTATAGCCCTATTGCCCTATAGCCCTACAGCCCCATAACCCTGTAGCACAATAGCCCTATAGCCCTAATTATGGCCCTGTAGCCCTGTAGCTCTATAGCCCCATTGCATTCTAGCCTTATGGCCTTATCACCCCATAGCCCTAAAGCCCTAAAGAGATTATGAATGGCTTTTTTCTCTGGAATCACATATGTATATATATATATATATATATATATATATATATATATACATACATACATACATACATACGTACTAGTGTGGACCCGTGAATTAAATCCACGAGGTGAAGCATGGTGGCGCTCGCTGGGTGGTGCGACGCTGCCAGCTACGCCTTAGATCCCTTGAAGCTTGTTCTAGTGCTGCTCCCCCACCGAAGGCGCCCAATGCATCGAAACGGGGGCCGAAGTGTTCGAGCTTCGCAAGAGGCAGAAATTCAGGAGTCCAGGCCTGAACAACGTTGGAAGATTCGCGCCGGGACCGCGGCGGACGCGGGAGCGGGTTCGGGCAAACGCGGCGCCTTCTCGGGCCGCGTCGGAGGCGTCGGAACGGCGTCGCGGCAAAGTAGGGAGCGCAGCGGGGCAGCCCCAGGGCCATTGGAGCGTCAACACATTGTTTTTGTTGAGCCTGCGAGGGGCCTCTCGCCTCTCGTCCGCCCCCACTGTTGGAAGCAATTGTGAAGCTTCTTGGGAGCCGTTTGGGAGCTCTATGGGGGCTGTTTTGGGCTCCTTGGGGGCTTCTCGGAGCCCTCTTGGCCCGGCAGGGCGCCTCGTGGGCCGTCTTGGGCCGTCTTGGGCCATCTTGGGCGCCTATCGGGCCGTCTTGGGGCCATCGTGGGCTGTCCTGAGCGCCTCTTGGGCCTCTCGTGGGGTCCTCTTGGGTCGTCTTGGGTGCCTCTTGGGCCGTCCTGGGCCCGTCTGGAGCCATCTTTGGGCCCTCTTGGGGGCCGTCTTGGGCGATCTTGGAGGCCTCTGGTGCCGTTTTGGACGCTTCGGAAAGCAATAAGCCGAATCTGCTGAAAATGTCAATTTTCCGAACAGACTGTGACGATTTTGGCTTGAAGGAACCCTTTCGGGGGACCCCTTGGACCCGCCTGGAACCGTCCTGGGGCGTCTTTGGGGCTCATGGGGCCGTCTGGAGAGCATCTTGGGCCGCCTGAGGTCGTCTCGGGGCCTCCACCAGCCGTCTCGGGGCTGTCCTGGGCCCCTCTTGGGCCTCTCGTGGGGTCCTCTTGGGTCGTCTGGGGCGCCTCTTGGGCCGTCCTGGGCCCGTCTGGAGCCATCTTTGGGCCCTCTTGGGGGCCGTCTTGGGCGATCTTGGAGGCCTCTGGTGCCGTTTTGGACGCTTCGGAAAGCAATAAGCCGAATCTGCTGAAAATGTCAATTTTCCGAACAGACTGTGACGATTTTTCCTTGATGGAGCCCTTTCGGGGAACCCCTTGGACCCGCCTGGAGCCGTCCGGGGGCGTCTTTGGGGCGCATGGGGCCGTCTGGAGAACATCTTGGACCGCCTGAAAGCCGTCTTGGGTCGTCTCGGGGTCTCCATGGGCCGTCTCGGGGCTCTTCTGGGGAGCTCCGGTGCCGTTTCGGGCCCTTCCCGGGGCCCTCCGGAGCCGCGGGGTTCTCTGAGGGCTCCGGGGACCAGGGGCCCACGCAAACCCACAAAGCATCTTTCGGATTTATTTGAATGGATATATGTGTGTACATATATATATATATATATATACACGTGTATATATAATTGCATAAAAACATCAAGAAGCACAGGACAGGCTGCCCCGCGGCTAGGCAAAAGGCGGGAAAGCAGAAGGGGAGGGAAGAGCCAGCAGAGCAGCAGCAGCAGCAGCAGCAGAAGCACGATCCCGAGTGTGCGCACGATCGATCGCGCGCGCTCGCGCGCTTCGGCACAGGGCGAGCGCCACCCTGCTCTCATCATGATTAAGTTGGCGGCGAGCCCATGCTGCCGAAGCGTCGAGCGAACTTCGCCTCCTACGGCCCGACAATTGAAAACCCTCTGATTTCGGCACTGTCTTGGTACTCGTATTCCTTTTCTGGCGGTCGAGACTCAAGTAGGTTAGAGCATCATGAGCGGGGCTGGCGGCGTGGCGCCTCCTTGCGCTGGTGCTCCTTGGCAGCCTTCTCGGCCTGCGCGTCGTGGTGCACGACGCATCGTCGTCGTCGTCGTCGTCGTCCTCCTCCTCCTCCTCCTCCTCCTCCTCCTCCTCCTCCCTCTCATCATCATCATCATCATCATCATCATCATCATCATCATCATCATCATCATCATCATCATCATCATCATCATCATCATCATCATCATCATCATCATCATCATCATCATCATCATCATCATCATCATCATCATCATCCTCATCCATCCTCATCCTCATCATCATCATCATCATCATCATCATCATCATCATCATCATCATCATCATCATCATCATCATCATCATCATCATCATCATCATCATCTTCATCTTCATCATCATCATCATCATCATCATCATCATAATCAGCAACATCATCACCACAATCAGCATCATCCTCATCATCATCATCATCATCCTCATCCTCATCCTCATCCTCATCCTCATCCCCATCCCCATCCTCATCCTCATCCTCATCCCCATCCTCATCCTCATCCTCACCATCAGTATAGTCATCAATTGGCCACGCCATGCGTGTCCAACTCCCTGGCATGTGTACGTATGCGCCCGATACGCCAGGGCATCAAGGTACCGCGCGAGCAAGCAAGCCTCCAGGGGAAGGCGGGCAGGCGTCAAGCTTCGAATGGTTTTCTTCCTCCCCCGCGGGCGTGCTCCTCGCAGAAATCCCATCATCCTCCGCGGCCGCGCGCGCAGCGGCGGAGCCGCGACTGCGAGCCGAGGCCACACGGCCCGAACCCTCGGAGGGGGTGATGTGAGCACTCTGAACCAGCTGCCCCTCAAGGCTGCTCAAGAGTGCGCCGAAAAGCAGCCGCCTGGATGCACATCGAGCCGACGACCTCCACCGTACCCCTGGTTGGTGACCACGGGCTCCTCGATGCGCCGGGCGGAGGTCGGTGACCACCTCGTTGGCCTTGAGCACAGAGTGCTGCATCGCGCCGCTGGTGCTGCACTGCGAAGGCCTGACGTCCGGGCACCAGGCCGCCGACCAGACACGCGGCCCCCCATGCGGCAGCGAGGCCCTCTCCCCACTCGTGGCCAGCGGCTGGACAAAGCCTCGGCCGGGCAGCGACGCCCCCGCGCGAGTCGCTGCAGGTGAAGCCCCGCCGGCACCGCCAGCACCGGGCCTCCGCGTGCGCGGCCGCGGGCAGAGCCCCAGCGGTGCTGCCAGCGGCCTCTGCCTCGGGCCCGCCATCAGGCGCGACGACCTCCCCCTCCAGCTCGATAGTGCCCGCACCCCCGAAGGCGGCAGCGCCGCTGACCGCGCGCCTAAGGTACTGCCCCCTCTCTCTAGAATTAGGTCGGGCCTGTCCCCCTACAGGGGGATTTTGGACGAAAAACTAAAATACACTAAGAATATTCAAAAGAGGCCCAACAATATATATATATATATATATATATATATAGATGTGTGTGTGTGTCAATTTTATATTCCCCCTGTAGAGGGACAGGCCCGACTTAACTTTAGAAACCCGCCGACGCGGCTTCTCAACCCGCGGCCCCACGGAGCTCCCGAGCCCTGGCCCAGGGGTCGCTCTGCGCCCCGGGCCCCTCTCCGATGGCCCTCTAGCACGAGAGCGACCCCCCCAGAGGCCAAGGCGAAGGTGCAGCGCCGCAGCCGAGCAGAGAAGTCACACCCCCGGAGGACTGCGCCCGCCGCCCTCTGCACTGGCGGGGCCCGCAGACGCTGCCTGCACTGCACTGTCCACGACGGCGGCCTAAACCCCAGCTTTCTGCGGCATCTCGCTCTCTCTCGAACACGAGGCCTCCGACCATCAACACAACGCGCGAGGCCGCGCTTCCCCTCCTCCTGCTGCCCCCTCCTCTCCTCCCGCTCTTCCTTATCGCCCGCCTCCTCCCCCTCCTTCTCCTCCTCCTCCTCCTCCTCCTCCTCTCCCTCCTCTTCCCCCACCCCACCGCATTCTCTTCCTCCAGCTCTGCCTCCAACCTCTGCATCTTCCTCCTCCCCAAATGTTGTTTGGCCGCGGCGTCTCTCCGTCATCTAACGCCTCCTTCACAACTTACCCGTCCTCCTTCAGAAACTCCATCTGTCGCCGCAGCGCTCCGCGGCGATGCCGCTTCCGGACCGCGCCACACCGCACGCGCGCGGACGCGCGCGCGAGACGCGCGCCCAGGGCACCCCTGGATGGCGCCGAGGATGGGTTCCGTCAGAGGGGGGAGGGAGAATGCATCCACTATATACTGAGCACGGCACGAACGTCCGAGGGAGGAGGGACGGGATGGGGTGGAGCGACCACCTCCTTCTCCTCCACCCCCCCTCCTCCTCCTCCTCCTCCTCCTCCTCCTCCTCCTCCTCCTCCTCCTCCTCCTCCTCCTCCTCCTCCTCCTCCTCCTCCTCCTCCTTCCTCTCCCTCACCCCTCCTCCCTCCTCTTCCCCCACTGCCCTGCAGGGATTGGGGGGAAGGGAGCGGTCCTCGCGGGCCAGGCGCTGCCGCTCCTTCTCGGCCCGGACGCGCGGGTCGCACCTGGGGCGCGGGTATGGAGAGGAGGAGGAGGAGGAGGGGGAGGAGGAGGAGGAGGAGGAGGAGGAGGAGGAGGGGGAGGATGAGGAGGAGGAGGAGGAGGAGGAGGAAGAGGAGGATTAGGAGGAGGAGGAGGAGGAAGAGGAGGAGGAGCAGGAGCAGGAGCAGGAGGAACCACGGGGGCCCTTCCTCTGTTCCCGTATCACCCTTCCTCTCCCTGCTCCCTCCCGGTCCCCCCATTGACGCTCGCCCTCGTCCTTCACCCCTCGCACCTTGACGACGACGACGACGACGACGACGACGACGACGACGACGACGACGATCACGTCGACGACGACGACGACGACGACGATGATAACGACGACGACGACGAAGACGACGACGACGACGACGACGATGACGACGACGACGACGACGATGACGACGACGATCACGACGACGACGACGAATACGATGAACACGGCAAAGACGATGAAGACGACAACCTGGGCCTGCCTGGTGATCCCTCGGCCGAAGCTCCGGGCCACCGGAGGCCGCTCGAGACGATCTGGGCATCCCCGGAAAGCCCCCGGCGAGGAGCAGATGCTGGATAGCATCTCGAGGCGAGAGAGAACCTGCCGGAACCAACGAGATTTGCGGAAGCTGGCCCAAAAATCTCAGCCCTCGAACATCGGAGTGAGTTTCTCCCCCTCCGAAAACGTTTGATTATTTTTCGTGCTCGTGCTGACCCCCGAGCTGGATTTGGATACCCCGAAACGCTCCCCGACGGCGCCAGCGCGAAACGTGACGTTTCAAGCCCCCTGCCCCCCTTGGTAACGCCCGTTGCCCAGACCCTGACGTCTTGATTTTGCTCACAACGTCGACCCCCCGAGGTCTGGACCCCTTCCCCGGGACCAGATTGTCTTCCTGGATTGTTTTTTGACGATCCTGAGGCCCGGTAAAGGCCCCGGCAAGCCGAAAATAGCAGAAACCTCCCGTCGTGAGTTTTGTACAATGCGACGTTGGTCTGGGAATCGCCCAGGGATAAAAAAAAACTCTCTTCCCCCTTGTTCTTTCCTTCCGCCCCCCCGCTCCGCTGCCCGCCGCGCCTCTCCGCGTTCTCCACCAGCTTGAGTACCCGCTGGCGCTCGACCTCTCGTAGGGAGGAGGGGCCGGCGGGGCCGCGCCGCAGAAGGAGGAGGTCCTTCCTTCCTCCATCCCACTTCTCCTCGCTCTCCCCCACTTCTCTTCTTCATATTCCTTCTCCTCGCTGGCAATATCTCTCTATCTCTCTACCTCGACTCCCCATGTTTGAATTTATGTAGCTGTATTGATCGTAGTTCTATGTATAAACACATATACACACATACACATGCACACATACATACCAACCTCTTCCGATATCTTAACAAGCCGGGAAGGGGAGGACTCCCTCCGCCCACAGAACAGGACCCGCCAGATCCGTGGCCCCAGGGGCGCCCTGGACACCCCTGCAGAAGGTCTCCCAGGCTTTCTGGAGCTACTGGAAGCCCCTGCTGAGCCTCGGCAGCGGGTCCAAATCGAGCAGGAGGGCGGCCGAACGGCCCCCGAGGGCCCCAAACAGGCCCCAGACACCCACCAGACGCCCGAAGACGACCCAACACGAATCCCCAAGAGGCCTTCCTCACGCACAGAGATGTTGATTTACCATAGGTTTTTGTATGATTTGATGGGCGATCTGTTCTTCAGTCTTCTGAGCGTCCGAGACCGCCGGGGAGGCCCGAAAATCGTCCCCAAACTAACCTATAAGGCCTCCAGGCAGCCAAAAAGAGCCCAGAGACGGCCAAAGAGAGCCCCAAGATAGCCCGAAGAAAGCCCCACGACGGCCCAAGATAGCCCCAAGACGCCACCCGAAGCACTCCAAATGGTGACCCGGTCGTTCAGGGAGACCAAGGTTGGAAGCAGGGCGGCCCGAGAAAGCCTCCAGGCGCCCAGCAGGCTTCCAAAAGGCCCCAAGAAGACCTTAACACCTGTCGTGAGGCCCCCAAGAGGCTCTCCAAGGAGGAGCCTCCACTACCACAGATGGGGAGAATTGGGGGAGAATTCCGCCTGCATTTCGAACTCCAAGGGCCAAAGTGCATGGCGCACAGCGCCATACATACATGTACATACATACACACACACACGTGTATATATGTGTATATATAAATATATAGGCCGCAGCACCCACCATGAACCCCCCTTTTCTCTTGGAAGATGCCAAAAAAAAGGGGGCGGGTGCGGTTGGAGTTTCGGGTGTCGCGTCGTGTTGTGGTGGTAGGATCTGGAGTACATGTGTGTGTGTGTTGGAGACGGAGGGAGCCGGTTGAGTATCGGGTGTTGTGTTGGAGAAGGAGGCTGTTGAGTACTGGGTGTTGTGTTGGAGACGGAGGGAGTTGAGTAGAAGGTTATTTTCAAGTTCAGCTTGGGGAGGGAGCCTGTTGAGTATCGGGTGTTGTGTTGGAGAAGGAGGCTGTTGAGTACTGGGTGTTGTGTTGGAGACGGAGGGAGTTGAGTAGAAGGTTCTTTTCAAGTTCAGCTTGGGGAGGGAGCCTGTTGAGTATCGGATGCTGTGTTGGAGAAGGAGGCTGTTGAGTAATGGGTGTTGTGTTGGAGACGGAGGGAGTTGAGTAGAAGGGAGCTCAACAAGTCTTCCAAAAAAGAGCCTCAAAAGTGAGTCCGAAAACCAAAGGGATCATATATAAATTCATATATAATCATGATAAGAGGGGGGTTCTTGGTGCAGCTTGGGGAGGGAGCCTGTTGAGTGTCGGGTGTTGTGTTAGAGAAGGAGGCTGTGGAATACTGGGTGTTGTGTTGGAGACGGAGGGAGTTGAGTAGAAGGTTCTTTTCAAGTTCAGCTTGGGGAGGGAGCCTGTTGAGTATCGGGTGTTGTGTTGGAGAAGGAGGCTGTTGAGTACTGGGTGTTGTGTTGGAGACGGAGGGAGTTGAGTAAGAGGTTCTTTTCAAGTTCAGCTTGGGGAAGGAGCCTGTTGAGTATCGGGTGTTGTGTTGGAGAAGGAGGCTGTTAAGTACTGGGTGTTGTGTTGGAGACGGAGGGAGTTGAGTAGAAGGTTCTTTTCAAGTTCAGCTTGGGGAGGGAGCCTGTTGAGTATCGGGTGTTGTGTTGGAGAAGGAGGCTGTTGAGTAATGGGTGTTGTGTTGGAGACGGAGGGAGTTGAGTAGAAGGGAGCCCAACAAGTCTTCCAAAAAAGAGCCTCAAAAATGAGCCCGAAAATCGAAGGAACCATATATACAATCATATATAATCATGAGAAAGGGGGGTTCTTGGTGGGTGCACAGGGCTATATATATATATATATATATACGCACACGCACAATATATTTGTGTGTGACTTGATGCTCTGATGCTCGCACAGTCGCTGTACTTATGCAGGGTCCCGAGTTGGCCACTTTCGGGGTCTCTTGTCGCCGTGTTCACTCCGTCTTGGGGGCCTCCAGGACCGTCATGGGGCTCGCTGGGGCCGTCTTGGCCTCTCAGGGCAATCTTGGGGTCCTCTTGGGCATGGTCTGGGGCGGTCTGGGGGTCCAGTTGGGCTGCCATGGGGCCTTCTTAGGCCGCCTGGAGCCCCTCTGGGGGCGCTCTGGGAGCGTCTTGGGGTCGTCTTGGGCCCCTCTTGGGCCGTCCTGGGCTCGCATTGGGGCCCTCTTGGGCCATGTTGAGAAATCTCGGGGGCCTCTTCGGGAGTCTCGGGCGCTCTGGAGACCGAGGAGCCGAGTATACGAAAATTGCATAGACACCTTTGGAAAATCAATGATTTTTGCCTCCCTGGGGCCTCTTGGGAGTCGTTTCCGGGCCCCCATCGGCAATCTGGGGAGCCCGTTGGGCCATCTTGGGCCCATCGTGGCCGGCTGGGGCAGCTCGTCGGGCCGTCCTGAGGCCTCCTGGGGCCCTCCGGGGTCGTCTTGGGGCCATCGCGGGCCGTCTCCGGTCCGCCCGGGGCGCTCCGGACGCAGGCTGTGCCAGGTCAGCTCTCCATGTATATGTGCTCATTGAATCAGTACGGCTAGACCCCTGCCTGTCCCTTCCTGCACAAATAAACGCACACAAACACACACACACACATACATATATATATATATATATATATATATATATATATACATACACATACGGACTGATTGAATACATGCGTGCGTTTCCCAAAGAGTGCTTGCCCTTCGGGGTTCTTACCTGGGCTACCTGGGGAAATGCCTGGGCGTGCCCGTGGCCGTCCGTTGTTACCCGTTGGCGCCTCGTTGGCGCTTCGTGTGTTGGATTTGTGCCCCAAGGTTTCGCATTGCCGCCCGTGGGCGCTTCGTGTGCTGGATGCGTTTGCCGAGGTTTCGCCACGTTGCCGCCCGTGGCCCGTCGTGGGCGCCTCGCTGGTGCGCACCGTCCTACGTACAGATAATTCACCGAATGCGTCGGGTGCCCGACAGAGCTTACCTCAAATCACCACACAACTGTCATGAAATAGCGGTCACCACGCAGATACCATCACATGGAATGCACCGCTGCGTAAACGTACACCGCATAGCTTGCACAACACGCGCCGCACCATATACATTACAATTCAGCTGTCCTCGACCTAACTGCGTGAGGTCCGTGCTGGTAATCACGTGTGTATTTTGGTATGTATATGTGTATGTGCGCGCACGCGTGTATGACAGATTATGTGTTTGATCCTCTCTATATGTAGAGCACACACGTACACAACTCATGGTTTGATTATATGGTTGGACCGTTACCTACTCTTCTCTCTCTCTCTCTCTCTCTCCCTCGGTTCGGTCTCTCCATGTCTGTGTATTGAAGGGCACATATATGTAACACATATACATGATGAGTATATACGTATATGTATAGACCCCTCTCTCTTCTCGCATCCCTCTCTCACTCTCTCGCCCATATACTCCGCTGCCCCTTCCCTCTTCGGAAACTCAAGCGGCCTTCTGGAACTTGCTGCGCAACTTCGCGTTTTCGCGCTCCATCCATCGGCGCTCCTTCAGAACATGTTGCGACAGACGACAGCGGGTGGAGGACGGGAAGGAGAGAGAGAGAAAGAGAGAGAGAAGGACACGGACGGCGGTGTTGTTTATCCCGAGGCTCCTTCGGCACACGCACCGAGGGCAGCGCACGACCACCCCGACGACGGCACCAAAGCCCCGTCGCCAACGTGGCCCCCCGACGCCCGCTCGGTGCACGCACCTCCGCACGACGAGGCAAGTACGCATCTTCTCGGGCACCGCCCGCCGAGGCAGCACGTGCAAGAGCGAGCGCGGAGGAGAGGAAGGGAGCGGCAGCGGCAAGACCAACGCCCCAGTTCGGGCGCCCACAGCTTTCAGAGAGAGAAAGAAAGAGAGAGAGAGAGAGAGAGAGAGAAAGAGAGAGAGAGAGAGAAAGAGGGAGAGAGGGGGCGGGCGAGAGTTAAAGCGAGACAGGAGGCGTGTGAGTGAGGAGGAGAGGGCAGGGCATTGGAAGGGTGAGACGAGGAGGAGGGGGAGGAGGAGGAGGAGGAGGAGGAGGAGGAGGAGGAGGAGGAGGAGGAGGAGGACGAAGAGGAGGAGGAGGAGGAGGAGGACGATCGAGGACTATCGAGCGAGGGGCTTTGCGGTCGACTCGGCCGCCGCGGCCCCCGCCTGCGCCGACCGCGCGGGCTCTCGTGAGGTCGCGGGCCCGCCCCAGAGAAAGGGCGGGGCCCCACCTCCCTGCCACTCCCAAGGCAGAGTAGACCTGCGGGCCAAGGCCCCGTGCCAGGCCGCGCGGACCGCGCTGGCCCGAGCCGCGCAAGCTGCGCAGCTGGGGTCGCGAGCCAGCCCCCTGAACAGGGCGGGCCTCCACCTCACTGCCTCTCCTGGGCAGAATATCCATGCGGGTAGGCGTCGCCCAGCAACAGCACTTGATAGCCGACCGCCGTTGGGCGGCACAGCTCCGTCTGGCCAGTTCTGGCCCGCCTTCGGCGGTAGTCCCTGCCGCAGTCGTCGCAGCACCGTCGTGCCACTCGGGGTGGCCTCATCCCTGCACTTTGCAGCCAGCAAGTTGGCTCTGCCCTGACCATCCTCATTGTGTGAAGCCTCTGCGGCACAGCTCCAGCACCAGAACTGCCCATGGGCGACAGCGACGCAGTGGCTGCCGTGGATCACTTTATCCTTTATCTCTATCACCTCGTTGTTGGATACTTGTGCCGCATATCCGTGATCTGCTCGGTGTCTCGTACTGCCTTTCCGACGCACACGCTGGCCTTCATCCAGTCGACCACCCTGTACTTGCCAGGTGTAAGCCAGCACTCGTGGCATACTCATTGGCCCTCCTTCTTTAGGGT
>CAUYUJ010016382.1:819029-889029 GCA_963575745.1 Prorocentrum cordatum | reverse complement strand
TTTCCTACTCCTACTCCTACTCCTACTCTTACTCATACTCCTACTACTACTACTACTACTACTACTACGACTACTACTACTACTACTACTACTACTACTACTACTACGGCTGATACTACTACTACTACGACTACTACTACTACTACTACTACTACTACTACTACTACCCGTGCTACGGCTACTACGACTACTACTACTACTACTACTACTACTACTACTACTACTACTACTACTATTACTACTACGACTACGACTACTACTACTACTACTACTACTCCTACCAATACTACGGCTACTCCTGCCGATACTACTGCCACAAACACTTCTCTTAGTATATTATGTATGCTAATAAATGTCTGGGGGTGTGCCAGGGGTGTGCCGACATGAAGCTTCGGTGGAGCCCCCTGTGAGGCCAGGGCCACGATTCTCGAGAGCGGTTTGCCGAAATGGTGCTTCGGTGTAGCCCCCTGTGGGGCCAGGGCCACGATCCTCAAGAGGGTGTAACGAAATGGTGTTTCGGTGGTGCACTCTGTGGGGCCAGGGCAACGATCCTCGAGAGAGAGGGCGTGCCGAAATGAAGCTTCGGAGGAGCTCTCTGTGGGGCCAGGGCCACGATCCTCGAGAGGGGTTGCCGAAATGAAGCTTCGGTGGGGCTCTCTGTGGGGTCAGGGCCACGATCCTCGCGATGGGTGTGCCGAAATGAAGCTTCGGCGGGGCTCCCTTTTGGCCCAGGGGCACGATCCTCGAGATGGGTGTGCCGAAATGAAGCTTCGGTGGAGCTCCCTGCGGGACCTGGGCCGCAATCCTCGAGAGGGGTGTGCCGAAATGAAGCTTCGGTGGAGCTCTCTGTGGGGCCAGGGGCGCAATCCTTGAGAGGGGTGTTCCGAAATGAAGCTTCGGTGGAGCTCCCTGTGGAGCCAGGGCCGCGATCCTCCAGAGGGGTGTCCCGAAATCAACCTTAGGTTGCGATCCGTGTGGGGCCAGGGCCACGATCCTCCAGAGGGGTATGCCGAAATGAGCTCTCGGTGGAGCCCCCTGTGGGGCCAGGGTCACGATCCTCGAGAAGGGGTGTACCAGAATGAAGCTTCTGTGAAGCTCCCTGTGGGGCCAGGGCCACTATCCTCGAGAGGGGTGTACCGAAATGAAGCTTCGGTGGAGCTCCCTGTGGGGCCAGGGGCGCAATCCTCGAGAGGGGTGTGCCGAAATGAAGCTTCGATGGAGCTCCTGTGGGCCCAGGGCCATGATCCTCTAGAGGGGTGTGACGACAGGGCCACGATCCTGGAGAGGGGTGTGCCGAAATGAAGCCTCAGTGGAGCTCCGTGTGGGGCCTGAGTTACGATTCTTGAAAGGGGTGTGCCGAAATGGAGCTTCGGTGGAGCTTGTCGAAATGAAGCTTCGGTGGAGTTCCCTGCGAGGCCAGGGCCGCGATCCTCCAGAGGGGTGTGCCGAAATGAAGCTTCGGTGGAGCCCCCTGTGGGGCCAGGGTCACGATCCTCCAGAGGGCGTGCAGAAATGACACTTCGGAGGAGCTCCCTGTGGGGCCAGGACCACGATCCTCGAGAGGGTGTGCCGAAATGAAGCTCTGGTGGAGCTCTCTGTGGGGCCAGGGCAACGATCCTCGAGAGGGGTATGCCGAAATGAAGCCTCGGTGAAGCTCCGAGAGGACATGGAGCTTCGGCGGGGTTCCATTTGGGGCCGGGACCATGATCCTCGAGAGGGGTGTGCCGAAATCAACTTTCGGTTGAGCTCCCTGTGGGGCCTGGGCCGCGATCCTGGAGAGGCGTGTGTGGAAATGAAGCTTCGGTGGAGCTCCCTGTGGGGCCAGGGGCGCAATCCTTGAGAGGGGTGTGCCGAAATGAAGCTTCGGTGGAGCTTCCTGTGGAGCCAGGGCCACGATCCTCCAGAGGGGTGTGCCGAAATGGCCCTTTGGTGGCGCTCAAGAGGGGTATGCCGAAATGAACCTTCGGTGGAGCTCCCTGTCGGCCCAGGGCCACGATCCTGGAGAAGGGGTGTCCCGAAATGAAGCTTCGGTGAAGCTCTTTGTGGAGCCAGGGACAGGATCCTCGAGAGGGGTGTGCCGAAATGTGGCTTCGACGGAGCTCCCTGTGGGGCCACGAAACGTATGAGGGGTGTGCCAGAATGCGCGCTGTGGGCGCATGCGAGCGCAGCCACTGGTGCCCCCTGGTGCCTCTTTGGGCCTTCGGCAGGACGCGCAGGGGGGGGGGGCGCAACGCGTGCAACCGCCTGCGGGCGTTACGAAGGAGGGGGGTCTGCACGCAACCGCGCTCGCGCTCGAGCGTTGCGCGGTTGCGTTGCGACCCCCCCTCACACCCGCGCAACTCCTCCCGGGGCACCCGGGGCACTGGCAACACGTCCTCATCAACAAAAAAACAACAACACCAACACCAACACCAACAAAAACAACAACATCACCACCACCACCACCACCACCACCACCACCACCACCACCAACAACAACAACAACAAGAAAGATAGCAACGCGGCCAAAAGGTTTGAGCGTAATGTCACCGTCGGCAGGCTTCCCTGCCTCTGCCTCTCCCAAGCCCGCGCTGCGCGCAGGGCAAGACGTGAACAGGCCTCGATGACGTCTTGCTTGTTAGCGATGCGATTGCAGAGGCTGCGCAAGTAGTTCTGAGAGGTCTGCAGCATAAACAGGTGATCGCTAGCCATGATGGCTTTATCAACGGTGATTATTGGGGCCTCATGGGTTTATCAGGGGCAACCTAAGGCACTCGGAGTGGTCGAGACGGGGCAATTGGTGCAAGATGCTGCCAGCAAGCTTACAAACCGCCTTGGACACAGGGATGCAGACATCGAGAGCCTGTTGCTTTTCATCTGAATCCCTACGGCAAAGATTTGCTCAAGCCTTAGCCGCTCTGTCCGCGACCTGGTTACCTAGCCTACGCCACCTGTCATCCTGAGTGATGCTTTCCTGTCTGGATCGAGGTTGGCCTCTGCTTTTGGCACTTCAGAAGTTGCAGGGACCCCTAGACTGTACAACATCATCAGGCCTGCGTGGGGGTGTTCCTAGGAAGACTGCAGCTCTCTCGGGGCTTGGACCAGGTCCACTACATTCTTGCAATCGTTGAACACCGAAGACTCGCTGGACATCTCTATGCCAGCCCTGGCCAGTGCGACGAACTCGCCACACTGAGGGGGGGGGTGGAACGAGGCGAAAACTGGAGCATAAATCGTAGATCTTTCCTGGCCACTCGAATCGACCAGGCAAAGCCCGTAATTAACCAACCCTGGAGAGCTCAGTCACCTGATGCCTGAAACAGCAACCGTCAACAAAAATGGGCCCGCTGAAACTGCCATCGTCGGGGGAGGGGACCGTGCCAGACCTTGGCATCCTGAACGTCGGTATTTTCGGCCGCAGGCCTCGGAAACACGTCCCCAGGATGAGGAACGAACACGGCAAAACAGCACGTCCGTGAGGGGATCGGTCGGATCCGCGGCGGCAGCCGCTTCCGACATATCTTGATCGATCAGATCAGCGCGAGTGGACTCAAAGATCGGACATAAGAGAAGGAGGAGGACGAGGAAAAGGAGGAGGAGGAGGACAGGAGAGGAAGGCAACGCAGTGAGAGGAGGATAAAGAGGAGGAGGAGGAGGATAAAGAGGAGGAGGAGGAGGAGAAGGAGGAGGAGGCGGAGGAGGCCAGGCGAGCGCGAGGGAGTTGGCGGGCGAGAGACCAAGAGGGGGGGATGGCAGATGGGGGGCGAGACGACGACGAGCGGGACGGACGAGGCCGACGGAGGACGGATTGGGGGGAGACTCTCCAGGAACGGCGAGCAGGTCTGGTTCAAACAGGGAGACTGCGACGGCTGCTGGGGGCAGCCATCAGGAAAAATAGGGGGGCCTCCGGTAGGGCCGGAGGGGCCCTGGTATAGCGCAAGCCACCTCGTCCACCAAACTCTGAGAGCTTCCCGCCCGCCCCGCTTCCGTCGGTCTCGCGCAGGAGCCACTCCAGGCAAGAGTGACCCACGCCGCCAAGCACGCAAACCTTTGCCATCGCCTCGCGTTCAGCAGTCGGGGGGCCCGATTGGGCCCGCACCGAGGGTGACCCTGGCCAGGGGTCACTCTCCCCAGACCCCGACGTCGTGTTTGTTGTCTTGCTTTCAAAGAGCGTCGGCCCCCCAAGGGCCAAGACCTGTTCCCTGGGACCGGTCTTTCATCCGCAGCTGTTTCTCGGACGGTCCTGGGGCGAAAAAATAGCGAAACATAGCAAACAAATAGCGAAAAATAGCGAGAAAATAGCGAAAAATAGCGAAACATAGCGAAAAAAACAGAAAAACCTGCCGCCGCTATTCTTTCACAGCGCGAGGGGGTCTGGACCACGTGTAGCCGATGCTGGCTCTGGGGGGACGGGCCCTCCGGCGGCGGAGCGGGCCCCCGGGGGCGGAGCGGGCCCCCGAAAAGGGCGGCCCCCCGGGACAAGGGCCCAGCCTCGCCGAGCCATCTCGCCGCACGCCTGGGCCCTCCTCGTGCTCCACCCCCGCCTCCCACTGCGAGGCCGTGCGCCTGCTCCTCGTCCACGGATTCTCCTCCTCCCCGATGTCCCGTCTCCTGCTCGCCCCTCCTCCATCCCTTCTCCTTTTCCTCCTCCTCCTCCTCCTCCTCCTTTTCCTCCTCCTCCTCCTCCTCCTCCTCCTCCTCCTCCTCCTCCTCCTCCTCCTCCTCCCCCTCCCCCTCCCCCTCCGCCTCCTCCTCACGCACCAGACACGATGCAGCCCTGGGTGGTTTTGGCGATGGTTTCAAGGAGCGCGATTACACATTCATCCTTGAGGACGCTCTACTAAGGAACCTCAGCCAACGACTCCCGAGAAAGTAACCGTAACGACGGGTACACGACGAAGGATCCAGTACGTCAAATACCTCCAGTAAGGCAACGACCCTCCAATAGGGAAGCGAAGGATCCAGAACGTGAGATTCCTTATTGAATACACCTGAAACCAATATTCCTTACTACGGGTTCCTGAGTGTGGGTTTACGATCAATGACTCCATTCATCGCGGATTCCCTGGTAAGGAGAACTTAAGCAGACTTCCTTAGCAAGGGTTTCCTAATCGACATTGTTTATCTCTTGACACATCAATAACGATCCCCAATAAAGGAACCTCTCTCTCTCTCTCTGTATCTCTCACGAATATTCCTTACGGAAGACCCATGTGAACAGGTTGCTGCACTGAAGACGGATATACGATCAAGGGCTCCTCAACAAGGGTGACTAAGGAAGGAAATCCGACTAAGGGTTCCTGACCAAGGACTCTCCAATATGGAGTCGCTGTTGCCCATTGTTTAGAACGGGTTCCTGACTCAGGGCGCCTTATTAAGAAACATGCGTTTGTAAATAATTATTACGACGGGGTATCTTACTACAGGTCGGCCCCCACGGACCCGCAGAAGAGGCGTATGAAGAAAAAACGCATTACGAAGATACTTCAAATAATGTTGACTGGCTGGGCGGCCATGTCGAATAGGAACTGTTGCAAGCCAAACACCAAGTACCGAAAATATCACGGCTACTGGATGCAATCGTCATCCATATCACGAACGCAGCGCCATGGCCACAACGACGAACGCGATCAGGCAACTTGGAATGCTACCTCCAGGGATGCATTGTTTCACCGACCTGAAACGATGAGCACGCCTTGGCGAAACCATGCCCCAAGTCCCACTGCGCCTCACGGAACCCACGGGGTCCCGCGGGCCAGTTTGATGCACTTGGAGACTTGTTTAGCGCCGCTCGGAGAAGATGCGCCCGCCCCTGTCCGGCCCACGCGGGGGCGGCCCGGTGCGTTTCCCTCAGTGAACGGGGCACCTCCAACGGGGCACGTCCCTCAGTAAAAATGAACAATTGTAGGGGCTTGTGCGGAGGGAGCTCGCAAGGAGGGTTTATGGCAACATCGTTGATGAGTCGGGTTTGTGCTGGTCCCCTTCCATATCGTCCTCCTCTTCCTCCACCCTGTCCCTCCTCTCAATATTTCTCCTCCTCCCCCTCCTCCTCCTTCTCTTCTACGCCCCTCCTCACCGTCCTCCTGTTCCTCCTCCCCCCTCCCCTCTCCTCCCTCCACCTCCCTCCCCCTCCCTTCCTCTCTCCTCCGTCCTCCCCCTCCTTCTTCCCCTTGTTCCCCCTCCTTCCCCTCCGCCCCCCTCCTCCCCGCCCCAGCTCCCTTGGGCGGCTCAAAGATGGGGCCATCAGGGACGGGGCCTAAGGATGGGAAAGAGATCTCAAGCCGAACCGTCAAGACTTGACGCTCGTCCTTCTGGCCTGCTCCCTCACGCTCCCATCTTAGACTTAGATCGGGCATGTCCGCCTACAGGCGGATTATGGAAGAGAAATGCAAGTTAGTCCGAAATAGCAGAGAATAGTGGAACAATCGCTCCCAGACTATTGTTGCACTATCTTGGAATCATCCTCCTGAAGACGTGCCCAACTTGCGTCATCTTAGACCCGCGCATCCCTCCTCCTCCCTCCTGCCCCTCCTGGCTCGCCCCGCCCCGCCCCCCGCCGCACAGCGCCCGCCGCCCCCCCCCCTCTCTCAGAGAGCCGCTCCTCCCGGCACTCGGCCTCGTCCAGGTCCTCGCGCGGCGGGGCAGGCAGATCGGCGGGATGAGGAGGAGGGGGAGGAGGAGGGGGAGGAGGAGGAGTCGCGAGGAGGGGACGAGCGTGTAGAGCAGTCCGTCCGACGGCCTAGACCGCAAGCGGCGGCGGCGGGGGCGGCCAAGGGGGCCGCAGAGACTCGCCCACCACGAGGACGGCACCCAGCGCAGCCGCTGTTTCAAGCAGCGGGCGGCTGGCAGAGGGCACGGCGGCCGCATCCCCGCACACTCCGCAGGCGATGTAACGCATGAAGGCGGGGGAAACAGGAGAGGAGCAGCACCCGACCGAGAGCAGAAAGGAGAGAAATCGAGGGGCGACGATAGCTCTGTCGCCGCAGGGTCACACGCGGAGCAGAGGACGAAGAAACTCGCGTACGCGGGGCCGCGCCCGGAGTCCTCGGACAGGGCATCGAGGAACTGGGCGGGGCGGTCTGAGAAGATGACATGGACAGCGGTGAACAGGAAACCGCACGCTGCACTCTTGACGTAGCCAACATTCATGCTGCGAGCTCGCCAGGGGAGAGCGGAGCATCGACCCGCGACCACAGGACCTCGGAAGAGAGAGGAGACAGGCGCCGTCGTCGGCGCTCAAGCACTCGATCGCCGAAAGGGAGCGTGGCGACACGCCCTGGGCTGGGCTCGAGGAGCGCCGAGCACCAAGGGCTCCTGACCGTTCGCCTCCGGAGTGGCGGCCAAGAAACGCTGTACTGGGTGGGGGACGCATGCGGACTGCGCCACGGGGATTTTCGGCGGCGCTCCCCGTGAGGCCACGAAGCGCTGTACTGGGTGGGGGAAACGCATGCGGACTGCGCCACGGGGACCTCCGGTGGCGCTCCCCGTGGGGCCACGAAACGCTGTACTGGGTGGGGGAGACGCATGTGGAATACGCCACGGGGACCTTCGGTCTATGGGCCACGAAGCGCTGTATAGGGTGGGGGGGGGCGCATGCGGACTGCGCCACGGGGACCTTCGGCGGCGCTCCCCGTGGGGCCACGAAGCGCTGCGCGGGGGTGTGATGATGCCGAGGTTGGCGACGATGATGACGACGATGATGACGATGATGATGATGATGATACTGATGATGAGAAGAGGGGAGGAGGGAGGAGGAGGAGGAGACGCGGGGACCGCCTCTTCAAAACGAGGACCCAACAACGCACGTTGGTTGGGAACCATCCATCGGACCCACCAGGACACCCGAACGAACAACCACAGCTACCTTGAAACCGATGGCTCGTGCACCAGCAGCTCCCGAGGGTCTTGGGGGCGGCGGATCTCCAAAGAGGGGGGGGGCGAGGCAATCACATCTCGGACACGTTTCCAATCAATACGGCTGATCAGCAGGCGACTGCCAGGCAGACCGCGAAGCAGGCGCCTCTGGAAAGTGAGGTGCACGCGATCAGGGTACAAGACTTCGACCATCCTCTGGGTGCAAATGCGCTGTGACTTCAGGGATTTGAAGGGTCTGAGATGCTGGGCATTTTGAGCGTCGCGAAGGGCGCGGGGGGCAACCTCCCCAGCTAAGGCCATCTTCTCGTCTTTCGGGAACCCTTTGAAGGCCTCGAGGGAGTTGAACGCGCACGGGGGGCTCTTCCAGTGCACAGGCCACGGCGTCTCGGCAAGGGAGCGAACCAGCGGCGACTCGGCCTCGGCGGCAGCGTAGAGACGTTCGACGCCAACCTGCCACGTCTTAAAAGTGCACAGCGAGGCTCGAATAAGTGCTGCATGGCACATGGCCTGAATACCCCCCCACTTTGGAGGGCCACCCCATCGTACTAGATTGTGACAGCCCGCATTCGTTAGGACCCGTTTCTGAACATTGAGTAACCAAGGGAAGATACAATATTCACCATGACGAAGACAGGCGGGAGTAAGGACACATTGGGCCACGTAAGACAGAACAGATCGAGCCCGATATCTGTACAAACCCGCAGAGACCTCAGAGGAGCTACCCTGGGCACCAATGGTACGTGAACGCTGGATGTACTTATCGACGGGCTTGATCCAGGGGTCCTCTGGGGTCACCGCATGTCCCAGAAGCGTGCCGGGGTAGCCTAGCTCACCATCAATCACACGATCCTTTCGCGCAGGGATCTGTTCCAGAAGCCAAGCTTTGATGCGGAGTTTCAGCCGAGCCGTCAATGGGCCACGCACAGGTACACTCGTGCATTTGATACTCTTCAGGTGCATGCTCCCTATGCGCTCGGCTAACGGCGTGCAGCAAGTGCGTCGAGGGACGAAGGGCCATGCCAACATCGCCCGCGCGCGTGCGAGTGAGGCCACGATCAGGCTGGTCGACCGCGGCCCTGAACCGCTGGAGGCAAGGGCCCATGGAAAACGCAAGCAGAACTCCCGAGGCTGGACATCCTTGGATAATAACACTGGCAATCTCAAGCAGCATTCTCATATGGTGTCCCATTGCCCCCCAGCTTACTACACTCTTGCACAGCAAACTGCGAAACAAAGTCCTTCAGCGCAAAAGGAATCGGCAGGGGGCGCACCACCGCCGCCATCCTCTGCTGGCTGGCTGAAGGGAACGCCTGGCCAAAGTCACGCCCGACCAATATCGGGCGAAGAGATGGGTCGCCCATGCTATAGACACGAGCTTGCACGTCTAAATCTATAAACATGTTCTACGAAGTTTCTCCCCGCAGCGGAGCCTCTCTGGATCCCGTCGGGCCCCCGAGGAGCAGCGCGGCTGAGCGCGTAGCAGCAGGCAGCTGTTATCACATTGTTGTCAGCATTTTTGAGGCCTACAAGGCGAGTGTTCGAAGCGCGACGCAGAGCACCGTCGCCGCCATCCTGTTTAGCACCTTTCGGGGCAGAAGCTCCCAGGACGCAGTTGAAGTCGCCGCCGAGAGAACAGCCCTCAACCATCCACCTCATACTGTCAGTCACAGCTTCGATTCCCGCGGGGGCGTGCTTCCAGGCTTCGCGCGGCAGATTGTCAAGGCCAAGGGCTGAAAGGCGGACGCGGTCCAGGATTTTCCGTAGAGCGTGGCTGCGCGGGGGCGGAAGGTCGGCGCGCGGCATCCTTCGGCGCGCGCTGACTCAGCGGGGCGCTCGCTGCGTCGCTCGCGAGCGGCTTCGCAATAAAGACAGATTTCCAACGCTCGCCTCACTGGTGCAACATGCTATCCGGCTCGGTCAGGAGTGGCGCCGTCGCCCAACCTAACGCCTGCAAGATGCGTCCTTTTGTTGGAGGGGGGCCAAAGCTGCATCTTCGCGGGGCGCTTTTGTTGTTTTCTGAGACGGTCTCGCCAGTGAAAATCAGCCCCCCAATCGGCTGGGAAGCGAACCTCAGCTCGGAATTCGACCCCCGCTTCGTAGTGCAGCGCGCAAGAAATGGCCGACAACTCCACTGGGGTACGCAACGACGCCTGCCGAGAGTCAAGCTGCACATCGAGGTGCCCCCGACCAAGCGGATGCAAACGAAGAAGACGCCGGGCGAGCAGGAAGTCATCTTGAAACGCCGCGCTCGTACAACTTCGGATCACGAAGAACTTAGCCGTTACACTGTTAGGTTTTCGTAAGATGATTCGATCGCGTCTTCACATATTCGCGAATCATCGGCTGACTCACGTCGTCCGACGGGGGCGCCGTGGCCCAAGCATGCGAGAGAAATTATGCGTACTCCTGCGACTTGAAAATAACCAACGGCATAGGCCTGTGTCCTGCGGGCACCTTCTGCCGCGCTTGAATGCAGACACAAACTGGCGAATGGCCCGCGATCCCTGTGGCATACAACACTTCGGGGTCCTGGCTGACTTCGCCGCCCGTGGAATGCTGGGTGAGGACCCGCCCAGGGGCCGACGTAACTATCCGATCGACGCGGGGGAGCTCGTTCGTCCCAGGGTGGAAATGGGCGGGTGCTTGCAGCTGGAATTCGGCCGAAAGTCCTAGTGCTTCGCGCCGCTCACGCGGAGAGAGAGGCAGAGGATCAGGGGGGGTCGCGTCAGGGTCAGGACAAGGGCATGAGAAGGAAGCTGGCGAAAGTTGAAGTCGCGAACAACAGAGACGAGCCTGTCCTGCGGCTTCTCTCTGCTACCGGTGGCCTCATCAGATTTATTTGAGAAACGAGGCGCCCCTCCTGCACGGTAAGATCATGATTGCGAACGTGAAAGTGGAAATCCACGAACGACCATCAGGGGAACCTATCTTCGCGTGAAGAACACCACGACCAGGGACCAGAACTTTCGAGGAAACGAGGGGGAGGGGAGATCCAACAATCTGTTGCCAAACTTCAGACCCCTGGGAAATGTGGGAAAGCGTTGCGAGATCACCAGTGCGGTTGGCTGCCGCGGTTGCGTCCTGACCAACAGCAGCCGACGGTCGCGGTTGGTTGCTGGCCGCCGCGGCTGCGTCCTGACCAACAGCAGCCGAAGGTTCAACCACTTCACTGTGAGGTACAGGCAGAGTAAAAGAGGAAGTGGCTTGGGATGGGACATCAAGTGACGCACGGAGACTTCTAGATCATGTGCGTTGCTGTGCGTCTCCTGAATTGCAACAGTGGTTCCTGGCTGCAGAAGGCTCGCGAGCAACTTCTGCTCCGTTCCATGTGGCGAAACGGATGGGCACGGTAGAGCGTTGACGCCCGCTCCACAGCGCACGCAAGTTGCTAAACGCACCACGCTGCGTCATCCTCGCCACCCGCGAGGGCCGCAGTGACGCGTGTGCGCAGAGCTTCGACGTCGAAGCCCAACGCCTCCAAGTTGCGAGACCTTCCAGCGCAGCGACGGCACCTCAGTGCACTGTGCCGTGATCTCCAGAAACTCTTTCCACTGATGGGACAAAATGCCCTCTTCACGGTTGATGGACATACGCCGGTCAGGACACTTGGTATCGAACACGATCTTCGCCTCTTGCAGGCCATCTCGCGTTTGATCTGGAACGGGGACTTATCTGGGCCAACGAACATCTCCTTTTTCTGGCGGCCCAGAGATTCGACATGCAGTTTCTTCCGCGTTCCGCCAGGGGCATCAGGTTTGAGCACACCCAGCGTCTGGTTGACCAAACGGCTCGTATAGTTGGTCACACCCTTGAACTTAAGAAAGAACCTCTTCGCCGACGGGTCGCCCTGCACCTCCCATTGTTGTTCATCGATAGCACATCGCGTAGCCCATTGACGACATAACGCCATGAACGCACCTCGGGATACCATTGCTTTCCCACGCAGCACGATGATCGTGGGGTCCACATTCCTGTCGAAGTTCGTGCCCGCCGCGGAGGGAGGATCCACAGCCACGGCCGTCTGCCCGACACCCACTTCACGCCTGAGCGCCTTGATCTCCGCGAACACGTCGTCAAAACGAGTCTCAATGACCCGAACTCTGGCCTCGAGTGACTACCTACCAGACCACCCCAACCCAACCCGAAGACCCGAATTTCGGGTTGGGGGGGGTATGGGTTCCATACGTGTTTTTCGATGTTTCCCGACCCCCCCCCTACTGGAAATCGAGGGTAAATCTGAGCCTTCGGGTTGGGTTGGGGTGGTTTGGTGGGTGGTGATCGAGGGGGCCGATCCGCTTCTCGACAAGCTTGCCGAGACCCGCACAGGACTCGTTGACCTTCTTCGCCGTGTCAGCAAGGGAAACGTTGACGGCAGTCTGTTCACCGGCGAGCTGTGTGGTGAAGTTCGTCTGCCCCTCGTCGATGAAGTGCTTAAGCTCGGACGCGGAGGATGCATCATCCAGCACCTCGAAGACAACATCACCAGCACGGTCACCACGAAGAGGGTCGATTGGAGCTTGACGCTTGCGCCCTTCACCAGCACGAAGAGGGGTGGCGATGTTTCCGAGGTCCCTTGCCTGCGAGCCTTGCGACGGGAACATAGGGCAAGTTTCGAACTGGGCTGCCAGCTCCGCACTGTCGCCATTGCTAGCCATTCCTCGCGTCTACTCTGGTAGTCGCACCCACAGAAGATGACTGAGGCGAGCAATCCGCCCACGGTGCACGAGGGCCGTCCGTGAGGATCGGGAAAGAAAGGGCGTGGTCAGGACGACCTGAAGAAACGACCACGGACAGGTCAAAGCTAATCGCTGATCCTCGGGCCCCCGACCCTTCACAACGCTTAGTCTTGAGCCAGAATGGGTACGCAATTCTCCTCCTCCTCCTCCTCCTCCCCCTCCTTTCCGCCCACTCCTATCCCACCCGGGTCTGCTCCCTCCGCCCCCTCCCTCCTCGACGTCCCGCGCGGACAACTCGGGCCGATGGGGGGGGCGCAGGACTCGCAGAGGGCGGACGGTGAGCGGAGGCAGGCGGCGCGGCGAGGCCCCGAGGGGGGCGGTCCTGGAAGCAGTCCTCCCCGAACTCCTGGGGCGGAGTGGGAGGGAGGATTTGTTTGGTTCGAGTAGGGGTCAACGACAAAAACAAGTTGACACAACAATTTCATTTGCCCGTCGAATCAACGAAAAAGATGTGGAACGCTCCGTGGATTTACGGAACCATATAATTACCATTTGTGCTTGCAGATGCGAGGGGGGAATCGATTTTCCTGTCGATCCCCTAATCGATGTATGCTGCATCTTCGGGGGGGGGGGTCTGTCCCGTCGCGGCCCCATTCGCGCCGAATCCTCGTCGAACCTAGGTCGGACTCGTCGGGTCCGTGCCGAATCCATGTCGAGTCCGCGTTTAAGTCCACGGCAAACCCGCGTCGAGTCCGCATCGAGCCCGCGTCGGGCACAAGAAAAGACAAATTTAGGGGACAGGCGAGGTCCCCCGAAGATGAAACGTATGGATGTTTCGATTTTTGTTTGAAAAGGAGGGGGAGGTTGATTGGTGGCCGCTCTGAGCGATCTCTGGGGGCTGCGGGCACAGCAACCCGAAGACAGCAGGGAGGCCGCCGGGAGGAGGAGGAGGAGGGAGGCGAACAAGAATGAGCACGAGGAGGAACAAGTGGAGCACGAGGACGGAGGAGGGGGGAGGACGCAGGGTGCGGATGAGGTTTAGGGAAACGAGCTCTGTATACACCGACGCTTTTCCCGACCCTGCGCTGATATTCGCACAGGGACGCGGATTCTGGTGTAGAAAAATCCTGGTGTATACATTTTTCGTTGTTTTCCCGGGGCATTGGAGAACCAAGTCTACACCACACCACCCCAGCGTCGACCCCGACCCTCAAAAAGCCCTGGGATTCAAGAGACAGCCCGCCACTGGTAGTGTATACGTTCCAGTTTCCGAAGGTTGGGAATATCGATGTGCATGTCGATGAATTTGTTTCTACATGTGCTGCAACCTCGGTGGTATTTCTGCTAACGCGACACCGCCGCCCCGAAAAGACTCGGAAGGCACATCCTGCTGATCACGGACAAGACGCATAATTCGGTCGCGTTTGAAGAAGACGCAGGGATATCGGAAAAGGGTAGGACCGCGCGCGAGCTCGAACAAGTCAATAATCCGAGGGGAAGCACAATCAATACCGAACACTTCTGGAAATACCCACCCGCCCCCGTAAAGGTCTCGTTGTAGAACCTCTCACATGGGGACCCCATGGGGTCATCCACTCCTTTGGGGCGAGTTTAATATTAGAGAGAGCGTGATCCACCGCCGCTATACTGTGGAAAATTGCCGCCCTTCTCCTTCAGAACCCGGGGGTCCCCCCCCCCCCCGAAAACCCCCCCCCCTGCTGGAACCCCTCCCCCCCCCCCTTCCCCCGGCAAAACCCCCCCTCCCCAACCCCCCCCCCCCCCCCTCGAACTCGAAAACCGGGGGGGTCACTACCGGTTCGAACCCCCCCCCCCCCTCGAAAACCAGAGGGCGGGATCACTACCGGTTCGAACCCCTCCCCACCCCCCCTCACCGCCAGCAAACGACTCCCGGTCCCTACCACCGTCCTCACCACATCCCCCACTGTTGTTCCCAGCACCACTGTCCTCACCACCACTGTCCCCACTGGTTCCACCACCGCCCCTACTGTCCCTACCAGTGCCACCACCACTGTCGCACTGTCCCCACGGCTCCACTCTCCCAACTTTCTCCACGGCCCCAACCACTGACTCCTCCACTGTCCCACTGAGCTGTCCCACTGTTCCCACCACTGTCCCCACTGTCCCCACCACTGTCCCCACTGTACCTCTGCCCCATTGTCCCACCGCCGTCCTCGCCACCGCCTTCACCACTGTCCCCACCACTGTCCCCACCACCAGTACACTCCACTGTCCTACTGTTTCCACCACATTCCACTGTCCCCACACCACTGTCCCCACCACCACTGCCCCCACCACTGTCCCACTGTCCCCACTGTTCCCACCATTGTCCTCACCATTGTCCCCACCACTACCGTCCCCACCACTGTCCCACTGTCCCCACCACTGTCCCGCTGTCCCCTCCCCACTGTCCCCACCACCACCGTCCCCACCACTGTCCGCACCCCCCTTCGGTTTTCGAGGGGGGGGGTGGGGGTTCGAACCGGTAGTGACCCCCCCCGGTTTTCGAGTTCGAGGGGAGGGGGGGGGGGTTCGAACCAGTAGTGACCCCCCCCGGTTTTCTGGAGGGGGGGGGGGTTCGAACCGGTAGTGACCCCCCCCGGTTTTCCGCCAGCAGCGGTAGAACACGCTCTTTCTACTATTACGGAAGTGGGTGGATGGAGCCTGGATTGAATTGTTGCGCCTGAGACGTCCTCCGAATTTTCCTGGTCTGGCCGCTGGTTTGGCCTGGTTGGCATTTGTGTGCCTGGGCGCTCCGTCTGAGATGTCCTGTCCTGAGAAGGTGCCTGGTTTGGCACCCCCTGGTTTGGCCTGGTTCCGGGGCCGGCTTCGCCTGAGACGTCCTGACACTTTGCTCGGCATGGCTTGGCTTCGACGCAGTTTGGCATGGGTCGTCCTCGCACACGGCCTGGTTTAACTTGGATTCGGCGCAATTTCGTTTGAGACGTTCTCAAGATTGCTCTGTCTGGTTTGGAGCGGCTTCGGCTGAAGCGTGCGCACGGCTTCCATCGTCGCTAGCCATGTGGTGCAAGGTAGCGGCGCAAACCCATATCGTCGCAAGCTGCGCGGTGCAAGCCATGTGTTTGAAAGTATGTGGTGGTAACTGTGTGGTGCAAGCTATGTGGAGTGAAAGCTGTGTGATGCACGCTATGTAGCGCAGGCTCACATATTCTCGTGGCGTTGGCCTGGTGCCTGGCGTGAGAAGGGACCTCTCCCGAGCCAGTAGAACAATCGTGCGCGCCCAGGTTGCAGCTGGAAATCGAACTCCTATGCGGTTTGCTATACCGTTATTGTAAATTTCGCACTCTCGCCTCGGCGCCGCGCACGTGTTTTCAAAAACGGTATTCTCGCCTCGGCGCCGCGTGCATCTTCTGTCCATTAGATTTGCTTTCTTCGTCTCTGTGCGTTCCGTTCGTTTGTGTGTGTAGGAGGAAGACGAAGAACTATGAAGGCCGCCTTTGTTCATCACGTGACCGCTTTTCCCAAAACGATTCCTATTGAAATCGTTTACACAATAAGTCCTATTGAAACCCGTTACACTAGGATTCCTATTAAAAGACTATACGAAAGGATTCCTTTTTGAGAGCCTCTACAATAGGATTCATATTGAAAGCCTCTACAAATGATTCCTATTGAGCGCCTCTACAAAAAGGATTCCTGTTAAAATCCTCTACAAGAGGATTCCTATTGAAAGCAAATACAAAAAGGATTCCTATTGAGAGCCTGTGCACAAGGATTCCTGCTGAAAGCCTCTACAAAAGGATTTCGTTTGAGAACATCGACAAAATAACCCCGATTGAAATCATTTGCACAACGATTCCGAATGAGATCCTCTACGCAGGGATTCTGATTAAAAGCAAATACAAAAAGGATTCCCAATGAGAGCCTCTACAAAAGTATCCCTATTGAGAGCATTTACGCACGGATTCCTATACAAACCCTTTTACAAAAGGATTATGATTGAAAGCTCCTACACATTGGATCATATTGAGAGCCGCTACAAGATTGGAAGCCTCTGCAATAGGATTCCTCTTGAGAGCGTTAACAACAAGGATTTCGATTGAAACCGGTTACACTCTGAATCCTAGAGAAAGCAAATATAACAGGATTCCGATAGCGAGCCTCTACAAAAGGATTCCTACTGAACGTCTCGAGCATAAGGATTCGTATTGAGCACCTCCACAAAAGGATTGTTATTGAAATCCGCCGACCCCTTGTGGGTCTCTAGGCGTGTGAGATAGTTCCCCCCCTACCCCCCCCCATGGGACCCCAAACCGACGATTCGACCCCCCGCCCTGGGCCCGGCCCGAGCGAACCACAGGCTCTTTTGGACCTAAACCGGCGATTTGACCCCCCCCCTGGCCAGGGGGCCCTGGGGTGGCCAATTGACAGTGGGCCCCACTGTCAACCACCCGGACTGCGCTCGCCCAGGTCCCTGGGGGGTTGGCCGATTTGACAGTGGGCCCCACTGTCAGACAGGTTCCAGGGGGGTCCCCCCGGGAGGGGGGCCTCGGGGCCATTTGACAGTGGGCCCCACCGTCAAACAGGTTCCAGGGGTCCCCCGGGGGGGGCGCCTGGGGGCCATTTGACAATGGGCCCCAATGTCAAACAGGCTCCAGAGGGAGACCCGGGGGGGGCTGGGGGCCATGTGACAGTGGGGGCCACTGTCAAACAAGTCCCAAGGGGGAGTGGGGGCCATTTGACAATGGGGCCCACTGTCAAACAAGTACCAAGGGCCATTTCACAATGGGACCCACTGTCAAACGGGGACCTGGGAACCATTTGACATTGGGGGCCACTGTCAAACGAAGACCCGGGGGCCATTTGACAGTGGGGCCCACTGTCAAACGGAGACCTGGGGGCCATTTGACAGCGGGGGCCACTGTCAAACGGAGAACTGGCGGCCATTTGACAGTTGCCCTCTTCGGCCCTCCTTCTCCCTGTGCCTGAGCCGGTGGAACGGAATGACTCCGCCGCGGCTTATCTAAAAGTTGTGGCAACCAGTGCCACTGAAAAAAGGGGTCGGCGGATGTGGCGTAAGCCTGTAGAATCCTCTACAAGAGGATTCATATTGAAAGCAAATACAAAACAATTCCTATTGAGAGCCTGTGCGCAAGGATTCCTGCTGAAATCCTCTACACAAGGATTCCTTTTGAGAGCATCTACAGAGGGTCCCTGTTGGAACCATTTGGACAATGATTCCGATTGAGATGATGCGCGCAAGGATTCAAATTGAAAGCAAGCACAAAAGGATCCGACTGAGAGCCTCTACAACATGGTTCCTATTGGGAACATCTACGCAAATAGTTCCATACAAATCCGTTATTACAAGATTCTGGTTAAAAGCTTCTACAAACGGGTTCCTATTGAGAGCCTCTACAAGAGGATTCCGATTGGAAGCCTCTACAATAGGATTCCTATTGAGATCGTTTACACAGGATTCCGATTGAAACCCGTTACACTAGGATTCCTACTGAAAGCCAAAACAACAGGATTCCTATTGAGAGCCTCTACTCCTCCTCTCCCTCCTCCTCCTGGGTGGTCCGACGGTGGACGAGGAAGAGGAGGAGGAGGAGGAGGAGGAGGAGGAGGAGGGAGACGAGAAGGACCAGGGGGAAAGGAGACTCTGGGGGGGAGGGATTGGAAGGACGAGGAGGAGGAGCAGGAGGGAAGAGGGAGGACGGCGAGGAGGAGAAGGAGAAGCAGGGATGCGAAGAGGAGGACAAGGTGCCGCCGACGCCGGCGGGGCGACCTCCTCGCTCAGGGGCTGGGCCCTGGGCCCTGGGGGGAAGGTTCCAGCCCCCCCCCCCCCCACCACACACACACACACACACACACACACACACACACACACACACACACACACACACACACACACACACACACACAAAAACCCTCTGGATCCACTGGCCCAGTTTTTGTTCTGGGCCAGAAGAAAACGGGACCAGTGGATCCAGAGGGGTTTTTTTGTTGCTGGGACCTCCCCCCCAGGGCAAGACCCCCCCCCTCCCCCGCCACAAAGGAATTCAATGCGTACGCCCTCACACACACCGAATCGATTTGTAAACCCCCACAAAGGGAATATGTTTGTAATTCCGCCGCAAAGGGAATCTATGTTTAGGCCCCCACAAAGAAAATCGATGTGTGACCCCCACAAAAGGGGGAATCAGTTGGTAGCCTCTCACACAAAGGGAATATATGTGCAATTCCGCCACAAAGGGAATCTACGTGTACTCCCGCCACAATGGAAAGGGAATCAATCTGAGCGTCCCCCAGGGAGAGGGAGAGAGAGAGAGAGAGAGAGACAGAGAGACAGAGAGAGAGGGAGAGGGAGAAAGAGAGAGGATGTGAGAAGAATGCAACCATCAGAGGGCCGAAAGCCCGCCATACGCGACCGCATACTCCACAATCCCCTGTCCTCGACATTGCAGCCGCGCGCAGTGAGCGGAAACTACGGCTACTGTGTCGGGGCGCGTGGCGGATCGACGTCCCACGGGACGGATATCACTCGCTCGCGCGGCGCTGATGGCTAACAAAGGGGGCCGCTCTGCTGGCGGGCACCTTGTATCACTCCCTCGCGCAGCGCTGGAGGCCAACGGAAAGGGCCACTCTGCCGGCGGGGCACGGCCGCAGAGAAACGTGCCCTGGATAGAACAAACTGTCGGAACGATGAGCATCGGGACTCCCGTGCTGCTCAGCGTGCAAGGGCGGCGATGCAGAGCGAGGTCGCCCGCCTTCTTCGAGGACGGATGCGGCGCGCGCTCTCTCGCAGAGGTGTGGGGGGGAACAGGGTGAAGGAAGCTGCGCATGGCTGGGGATAAGGAGAGGGAGGGTTACTGGCGGAGGCGGACGGGCGGAGGGGGGAAAGTAGCAGGTCAGCAGAAACAAAATGGGCGGGGGGCCGCAACAGTAGCCAAAACTGGCATGCAACAGTCACCGCTGTTGCGTCCTTGCGAGGGGGAGGAGTATGCTCTCGTCGGCTGTCGTGAGGCCCCCGTGTAGCTCTCTTCGGGGCCTCTGCGGGATCGCCAGGCAATCTTTGAGGCGTTGGGCCGTCGAAGGCTGTCGGAGAACCTTAGCCTGAGAAAACCATAGAGTAAGCACAGATGCGCGTATTGTATGATTCATTTCCCGAGCAGCGCTTCCACTGAGGGGCTCTTACCCATCGGTCGGAAGAAGTAGGTAGAAACATGAAATAAGAAGGCGGATAGCCCGGGCCCGGGCCTGGGCCCGGGTTATCCGCCTTCTTATTGGGCCCGCCCAGAGAGCAACAAAACACAGCAAACGCGTATCAATTCTTGAAGTAGGAAGGCGCTTGAAGTAGATTGGGCTCTGGGAATCCCCACAAACCTATGTTCAACGACCGATGGGTACGTGTCTCCCTGGAGGAACTGGATGGGTCAACCGACATCTGGCCTGCCCAACCGTGAGCGCCTCGTGAACGCCTCGCGGGCGCCTGGTGCGATGGGTGGGTCAGCCGACGTATCGTCGGGTGCCCGCGTGTCGGCGCCTCGGTGGCACCTCGTGCGCTGGGCGGCCGCATGGCTTGCACCACGTAGTTTTACCGAGTAGCTTGCAACACTTGCTGACCCCACACAGCTCAGACCAGGCAGCTCAGCTCACACTACATGGTTTACACCACTTATAGTTTTCTTTCGAAACAAAAATAGCTTCCACCACCCTCCCGAGCCCAGATTCAACGGTACACTGTCTCATAGTGGAATTCGCAGATGGTGCTGCCAAAACGCTCATTTCCCGCATGATCTCGCACCATCCTAATGATACATGTTTCCAGAATATGTTGAACAATCAACACAAAGTCCACTCGCGCGCGCACATGCCGGAATCATACCGACACGCACGAGCGCGGTAGGCATGTCAACTGGGTACAACAAACCACCTGTGCTTCTGTCGTCACAAATTTTGCCGATGTTCCTGCCCGCGCGAAGTTTCCGATATCGTAATGGGAAGTTGAGATTTTAGCAACTTCATTTTAGCAACTTCGTTCAGTACCCGCGTTCGCTGATCATCAGGCGGCGCATCCGCGTTGATCGGGCATGCGCCCAGCGCGCGCAACCGTAACGAATCATGTGCAATGCTGAGCACACGCGCGCGACGCCACGCGCGCGTGCCGAAATCTGTCCAAAACTTGTGTTCGAATCGTTACAGCATGGAACGTTTAAACAAAACAGCCGTACAACCACATGTACATCAACATTCAGCTGGGTGCGCCTTGGAAACAACTGGCGATTCTTCATAGGTTCCATCTATTTCGTCTTGTGAGCCAGAACCAGCAACCAAAGAACGCTAACAAAAACGGAACCCGCAAACTATACAAACACGTTTCACGCGATCATATGGAAGCTACTATAACATGAATCGGCGCAAGCTGAAGACGATAAAGAAAAGTCACACTGAAAACCATTTAAAACAAACAAAAAGTTGTTGGTGGACATTGAGCGCAACATGAAGGTGCCGATGATAATGAATTCGGGGCGGCGCAACGGGCATCAGCAGCAGCAGGCAGTAGCAGCAAGCACTAGGAGCAGGTAGTAGCAACACCAAACAAACCAAGATGAAGTTGGCGGCTACAGCGGGCTGGGAGTGCAACTAAGAAGCCTTTCAGAGAGAGCGTCCAGCTCTTATTGCGGGCTGCATGTCACTCGCTGTCCGACCCACCAGAAAAAGGGGACTGGAAACGCGTTGAAAACATATCGCAAGCGTACTGGAAACGAGCTCGAACAAACAACTTTGAATGTTTGGCCAAGGGATGGCGAAAACATTGCGGATGTCGCGCCGCCGAAGACGCCGTTACGACGCCGACGCCGCCTTCATGACACCGGCAACGTCTCCGGCTCTGACGCGCACTCCGAAGGGTCGAAAGGCGATTGACAGGCAAAACACGCAATAAGAGCTCGAGACTCTCTCCAAACAACTTCTCTGACGCACGCGCTGCCCGCAAAAGCCGTTGATGCCGTGCTTGATAGTATCAATTTGTTGCAACTGCTGTTGGTTGACTGCTGCTGCTGCAGCACACGCCCTGACAAAACAATAACGAATTCAAAAGAGCACGTTGCGAGGCACACCTGGAACTGATGTAGAACGAAACTGGCAACGGTGAAAAAAACGCTTGCCGCTTGCCGCTGTATTTTGAACAACTGGTTTAGTGAATGACAACTGGGAGCTATATAGAAATCGTGGGTGTTCGCTGGGCGCACTAAGACAGAAAACGAACAGTCTGCCCGATTTCCCGCACGCCCGCGGGCTCGGACTTCCCCGCCATCGCCCTCATTGGCGCCACCGCATCACCGCCATTGCCGCCGTCATCAGTCAGTCACCTGCAGAAAAGGGCACTGGTCACCTTGACCTCAATCAGGGGGAACGGACGGAGGGATGGCGATGTTCTCCAAGTGGCGAAGGCAGCAACCAGGCACGGCGCACCCCCCGCCGCCGCGGACAAGCGCGGCGGCGGGTTGCGTAGGGCGGGGGGGGGGGGAGACAATGCCAACCCGAACCGCGGCGGTTGCGGGGAGAGGGGACGGGAGGAGAGAGAGGGAGAGAGAGAGAGAGAGTGATAGAGAGAGAAAAAGAGAGAAGGCGACTACTTCCGAGACTCTTCGCCGAAAGGGCCGTGAGCACATTGGAGCACCCTCGCTGCGAGGGCAAAAGGCCTTGGCTGGCCCTTCCAGCGGCGTCTGGGGGCCAACCGATCTCACATGTGCTCGGGTATAACAGTATAACGCAACAGGGAGAGGGGAGGAATACATGGACACGCGAAAACAGGATCAAGGGCAGGTAAGAAAGAGAGAAAGAGAGAGAGACAGAGAGAGAGAGAGAGAGAGAGAGAGAGAGAAAAGGACAGAGACACATCCTTCAACTCAAACAGAAACAACAGGAAGGCGGGGGCCTGCGTCGTCTCTCCGGTGTCCGGCGCGGGGCGACGCCGTGGCGGGGGGGGCGGGGGCGGAGAGAACGGGATGCGTGGCTGAAATGGGCGGGTAGGGGAGGAGTGAAGGTCGCAGAATCATTGCCCCCCCTGGACCACGACACAGAAACTGGGTTCCTCGTCGGGATCTTCGGGGAGCAATTCACGCCCGCGGGGCCCGCGGGTCCTCGGGCTCGTGCGTGGGACGGCCACCCCCGTGGCCTGTGTCTAGACAGTGGACGCCAGTACGCCTGCAACTCCTGATGCCCACGATTGCACGGGAGCAGCTTCGCTGCTCGGAAAAACTTAAAAGGAAAACTCAAGCACATTGATGACATGTTGGCTTCCTCGAACTTCCTTGACATGGCTCCAGGCCTGGGTGACGCCAATGCCGCGGTAGCTCCTCGGTTGCAGCCATATGTGGATACACGCGCCGAAAGTCAGTCCTATCACGAAGAAGTCGATGGCATACCTGTAGAACGTACGCATCGAAACCCAATCCCCAGCCCCCAAATATGGCACATCGTAGAGTAGGTCTCTACATTCGAGCCGGTCAATCTCAAAGAACGTGAGCGCTCAGCCGAGCTTGCCGAGACGGCCCTGCAACGCCTTGTCGGCGATCGCGGTGGCGCCCATGTGCCTCGGGAGAATCTTGGCCATGATCCCATCGCTGGTCGAGCGGCCCCCCGTCGGTGGCAACTTGGGCGCGGCCCCGATGAGGTCTGCAGCCAGCCAATCTCCGCGCGGTGCTCGGGGGGCGGGCTGCGGGCAGGGGGCGTTGGAGGACGCTCCCGGGTCGCGAGCCGCTTCTCGATGACATCGGCCTGCGCCAAGAAGGCGCTCTGCAGCGCCGTCGCGACGTGCCCCCCCTGCTTCCTGAATCAACCTCCCCCCGGCGGTGCTCGACGCCATGTTGCCGCGCTGCAAACTCCACGTCGCGGGCTGCCAGGTTCTCCTTAAACGCGTCGATCTCCACGGGGGAACGCGTCACTGCCAAGGCTCCTCGGGGCGCGTCCTCCGAATGGCCGCGGCGCCTGCGGATGCCGGGGTCCCGATCCCGAGATCGGTGGCGGTCTGGCGCGCGATCCCAGCGGCTGTCCTTCTTGCCCATGGAGTCTGAGCGTTGGCGGCGGCCCCTGTCTCGGTCGCAATCTCGGTCGCGGTCTTGCCGGTCCTGTCTGCCACGATCGCGCTTGGCGTACTTATCGTAGCCGCGGTCGTAGCACCGGGCCCCGCTCTGCCAGACCTCGCGGTCGGCGCGGCCCCACGGGGCTGCCGACTGGAGGTCGCGCGATGACGATTTGCGCGGCACAGCTCGAACCCCATCGAGCAGATTGGCTCCACGGAGCCGCCTGGGCAGCGGCAGTGACAGGGCTCCAAGGCGAGCTCGAGGGCACAGGCCGCGGTTGCACCGATGATCATCGCCAGGAACTGGGCCCTCGCAAATATGGCCGAAAACCAAGATGCCAACATGCTGAACTTACGAGGAGGACCCATACGCAGGGGCCCTCGTGCCGTCCAGCGCCAAGGCTGGGATCAGCCTGATGCGACACACCTTGCAGAGGTACTAATCTGTACACGTCCTACAGCAATGCGCACCCATCCCCAACATATCATCCACAAATGCTCAAACGCCCCATGGGGGGACTGGGAGCCCACGAGGTAGATGGAAGCCTGCATAGCCCATCCCTGGGAGCTCCTTCTCTGCCTTGGACTCGCACCAGTACGTGGGGACAGGTAGTGCGACGCCCGAGAGGACCCCACCAATTGGGAGCCCAGTGAACGCATGCATGACGCCCCCAGGGGATACCAGCGGGATCCAGGAAAAAGGCCAGTAGGGCACGATGCGCATCATCCACTGACAATCTGAACTAGCCTGGGGGCGTTGATCCGGCCCACGGCGTCGCCCGGAGGTTGCGGGACTGCGTCGCTAGGATATAGTCGACCCCCGCACCTGCCCGCCCGTTCGAATGCCTGGCCCGCGCCTGCTGCAATGCTGGAATCATGCCGCGCGATTTCTCCGCATCTGGCACGCTGTGGTCGAACGGAGGGAGGGGGGGGGGTGCGGGGGGCTCTTGCTTATGATGCCGCGTCGTTCAAGCTGACACCTTCCGGACTGAGATCCGACCGTTGAAGCAAGTCATGCACCGCCCGACCGACGATGCGAAAGCCTCGGGAGCCACGGGCCTGGGAGAATTTCGTCGCCCTTCTCATGCAGGTCTGGTTTGGTTTCTGACGCATCTTCTGGGCAGCTGGAGGGGGGGGGATTTCCTTTTGACCGCAGGGAAAACGCCAGGCGGCCTCGTCTCCGCCGCGATCGGCGGCATGCACCGCGCGGGGCGGAGCCGACGCGGAAGGGCGGCGACGGCGCGGCCCCGCATCCACACTGCGGCACCCCGCGGGGGAGCGTCCAGCATAAACTTCCAGTCTGGATCTGTCAGCGCGAGCGGGTGTAGGAACCTGACCGTGCCATCGCTGTCGCGCGCCCGCGCTCAGTCGCGCTCCTTGTTGTCCGAGAGGATCGCGTACTCGTCGTTGTCCTCCAGGGCATCCTCCATGGCCCCCATCGAGCGGGCCCCGCTCTGGTGGCGGGCCAGGCGGGGCGACGCGCTCTCGGGGTGCCCACCGATGCAAGCGTCGCAAGCCACGTCGCGTGACTGGCTGTTGTAGGCGGGCCCGCTGAGCCCATTCACAGACTGCCACCTTTGCCTCGCCATGGGCTCGTCGAGGTCGGGGCCGCTCGGGGGGTCGCCGCGGGCCTGCCAGGCGGGCAAGACGCCGCGGTGGGGGAAGGGTACGCCAGCTAGGCGTGGAAGCGCCGTGGTCGCGCACGTCGCGCAAACCCTGCTGGCCGAGGCATGGCCCTTCCTGCATTTCTGCTTCTGGCTGGCAGAAAACTCTGGGCGGCTTGCCCTAAATCGGACGCGTCGGTGCATGCCGCGCGGGGCGCAGCATGAACTTCAACGGTGCCGATGCCTACTGCCGATGTCGCTGTTCTTGAAATTCAGCTGGCAGTCGGAGCAGCAGCGGCCAGGCCCGCGGCATCTGAAGGCGCCGACGGTGTAGGTCCGCATGATGCGATTATGTGCGCTGACGCTGGAACGACCTGAGGAACGCATCCGTGAGAGATAGCGCTCGGCGCAGGCGCGCTGCAAACTCGTGCTTGGTCTGGCAGCGGAACGCAGGTAGGTCGCGCCATTTTGCTGCGACGATTGCACGCAGCAGTGCAACTCGGCCCGGTTGGAACAACCACGGCGGCCCCGCTTCTCCTGTCTTGAAGTAGCGTTCAACCTGCTGGAGGCGGTGGGGGGTCGCACGCGGGGCTGACTCGGACAGCGTCCCAGGGTGCATGGCGCCGAAGGTGGTTGACGACGATGCCTGCGGCATGGCCTGGTGCGCGTCTGGGCATGTGGATGTCCATTCAGGCGCCGTCGTTCTTGATCTTGGTCCTCATCGCCATGATGGGGGGCGCCCGCGCCGTTGTCGTCGCGGCCGCTGCATTGCGCGTAGCATGCCCGCCCCGCGTTTTCTGCTCGTTGCCTCTGGCCCGAGGGAATCGAATACATTACAAGAGGGTTCGCGTCTTCGAAGGGCCAGCGCTTCGAAGTGAAAGCTGGCCTTCTCAGTCCTGAGAAAGGCAACTGGGAGAAAATAGTACGAAGCGGCACTTTTTTCAACGCAGCCAATGGCGAGGGCGTCGTCTTGGTCTTTGACGTGGGTGTGGTTTCGCTCTAAGATGCTCAGCAACTCTCCCGGGCAATCCTGGCGACCGCCCATCACGCAGCACTGGGGCTCCTAAATGCGACCCAGAGCGACTGCCAATTGCGCGCGCCGCTGCTGCTTCAATGGGCCCTGAGGCGGGCCAAGAAAACAAGATAACATGGGCATGGTGACAGGATCCGCCCGCGGTCTGAGCGCTGCCTGGCGGCTTGGAGAGGGGATGTTCACGATCTTCTTTAGCCCATCTAAGCGCATGCCTTTGCCGTGGCGCCTGGCGCGCGCGCGGGGCGCCTAATATGCCGAAGAGCCAACGCAATTGAACTCCATGTGTATAATGAACGAAACGGTCCATAATGCGATGGTGGGTTTCCCGCGACAAGCTCGACTAGGATGGCCATCGCGCAGGTCAGACTCGACGCCGCATGTCGATGGTTGCGTTGCCCCCGCGTCCACGCGCGGATTCGGCCGGGCGCCGCTCCCCGCGAGAACTAATGGCCCTTCGACAGGGTGGCCGCGGCGAAGTCGTGCACGAAATAATTGAACATCGGACCATTGGCCTCTCAGCCGCTTCTTCTACGAGCCCCGGGACCAGCGACTACTGGACGTAAAATAAGAGTTCTTGGTCTGGTGGTAGAGCGAGGGACCGTGCAACGATGCCACCATGGCCTGCTGGTAGCGGATGCCCCCTTCGATCGCAGCTCGGATGAAGCCGAGGTGGGGCCGGTTGCTTCATGAGTGGAAGTAGTCGTCGCGGTTCGGGTGCGTCTGCGTGGCGCGCGCGACCCAGCGCTGGCTCGGACCGAGGTGGGCAACGACGCAGGGGCGGACGTCCAAGTCCGTGGAAAGATCCTCGATTACCCCCCGTCCCGCGAGGGGTCTACCTGCCGTGGGCGATCGCGCAATGGCGGCGTCGGCGCTCTACGAAGGCTGGCAGAGAGGAAATGCTGCTGTCTCGCCGCCGCGGCATGGAGGCGCGCGTGCTCGGTCGAGCAAACGGGCGCCCGATCCTCGACCTCCCGTCGCCGCCAAGAAAGGGTCCGCGTCAGGGCAAGATGTGAGAGAGTAGCTGTTTCCGGGATTATTCATCGACGGCCCCGCGCACGCGCTGGAGCACCCTCGCGGCGAGGGCGACGGCCTCGGCTGGCCCGGCGGGCGCCGCCCAGGGGCCAGCCGATCTCGCGCGCGCCCGAAGTGAACGCAGCAGGGGGAGAGGGGGATAGGACGAGCGCGCATAAAATTATCCATGGCGGGGGCTAGAAAGAGAGAGATACATATAGATAGAGAGAGGGAGAGAAGAGAGAGAGAGAGAGAGGGAGGGAGAGAGAGAGAGAGAGAGAGAGAGAGAGAGAGAGGAGAGAGAGAGAGAGAGAGAGAGAGAGAGGAGAGAGAGAGAGAGAGAGAGAGAGAGAGAGAGAGAGAGAGAGAGAGAGAGAGAGAGAGAGAGAGAGAGAGAGAGAGAGAGAGAGAGAGAGAGAGAGAGAGGGATATATATATATAGAGAGAGAGAGAGAGACAAAAAAAAATGAGAGATACCTACAAACCTATACAAATATATAGAGAGAGAGAGAGGAACAAAAAAAACGAGAGTTACATAAAGCAGGAAAAAGAGAGATAGAGAGAGATATCAAAAAAAGACAGAGAATGAAAGAAAAGGGGCGGAGGGAAGGCGACCCCCTTTTTGCTGCAGCGGCGAAGGCAGCGATCAGGCGCAGCGCGCCCCCCCGCCGCCCCACCATTGGCCCGGCGGCCGCCGCGCGCCTGCAGCTGGAGCTCCACGGCGCCGCGCGGCCTCGGAGGGGGCGGCGCGCCGCGCGTCCTAACCCGCACCTCGCGAGGCCCGGGCTGGCCGCCCTTGGCCTGCGTTCCGTCGGCCCCGGGGTTCCAACGGTCAACTCACGCCCCCGCGCAAAAAAACTTGCGCCCCAAACCTCTCTGGACCCCCCGGCCCCCCCGGCCTGGATGGTTTTTTCTTTCCGCCTTGGGCCTCTCCAAGGAGTCCCTCTGGTCCGCTTCGCCCGGAAGTTCTCTCTGCTACACCTCGCTATTGTCCCCGACCTCTTCGCCCCGTCTGAACGCCAACATCCGCCGGTCGTCGGACTGCCCCCCCCTTCTGCTGGATGTAGAACCACCGATCGCCCACCGTGCGCAGCCCCTGCGGCGCGCGGCATCATTCAGGGCCGACGGGTGCCCAGGCGCATCCCGCCTCGCTCGCTTCCGCGAGAGCGCCCCCCTCGAGCGCCTTTGCGCGGCGCAAAACGACGTCCGCGGCGACGCCGACTGGCCCGCGCACTCCAAGGGGCCCCGCAGCTGGGGGGCCAGGGCTCGGACAGCCGGGGTTCCCTCACGGGCTCCCGTCCAGCGGTGGTTCCTGCTCTTTCGCCCGCGGCCCCTTTTTTCGTTGGCCCCCCTGGTTCGCCCCCTTCCGGACCGAAGTGGCGCCCGTCCGACTGGGCCCTGTGCGCGCCCAGGGCGATGGCTCCTGTTTGCGGCGGCGCCCTCGCTTTGGGCGCCGGCGTTGCGGCGCTCTCTTCGAGCGGGGCGCCGGGCGGGGAACCGGGCCGGGCCCCGGCGAGATCGGCGAGGCCCGGCCCAGCTCAGCTCCGGGAGCAGCATGCCCCCTCTGGCGGATGGTGGCCGAAGCCGCAAAAATCCCCATCCCGACGGCCAGAGAGGCCGCCCCCCTCGGCGTTCCTCCAGGCCGGCGCAGGCTGACGGGCGCCCCCTGGTAGCGCCACCCCCAGCCGCGCGCGGGCGCGCGCCAGCCGCCGCGCTGCGTAGGCGGCCGCGCGCCAGGGCCGAGGCTTATCCGATAAAATGGCAGCCCAAGCGGCGGCGGCCCTGGCGCGGGGGGAGGGGGGGGGGAAAGTTGGTTCGCCGCGGAATATGGTTCAGGAGGACTCACAAACGAGGGATCAACGCCACATGGACATCATCATCGTCATCGTCGCGAGCAACATCGGCGCCGTCACTGGCCCTGCCGTCGCCGCCGTCATCATCGCCACCGCCATCGCTACGATCATCATCGTTCCCAGCAGCGTCGGCGACATCACGGCGTACTGAAGCGTCTGCACTGAAGCGTCTGCGTGCCAGCGCTGCATTTTAAACGAGCTGAAAAGAACCTATCTTGAAGCCCCGCCATGGCCGCGTCAACTGCGCCAAACCAGCTCGCCGCTCTGCGAGCGAGGGCGCGCGCGCCTGCGCGGCTGCAGGGGCGCGCCAGCCAGTGCAGACCAGCCACTTTTTGGTTTGTCGTTCTCTCCTCGGCAACGAAGGCGCACCGACGCGGGGCCTCGTGCGCGCGACCCGGGGGCGTGACGCCCTCCAAACACCTGGCGATGGCCGAGCGTCAAGTGCGCGCTGTGGCGCCAGTCATCGAATCAAAGGATCTGCTGGAACGCGCCGCCTGCTAAAGTTGCTCGGGCCTCTTTGTGAGGAGGGGCGGGAAGGAGATGATATGGGGGCGAAATGCAACGCCCCCCCTTGCAGCCTGCCTGCTGGGCGCAAGCGCCGCGCAACAACAAAGCGCCGAGGGGCTCTTAATTGAGACCAAGTCGAGGCCAGCAATGGAATCAGTTTCGGTATATAAGATGGCGCCCCATACCTGCGGGGCCCGAACTCTGGCGGACCATAGGGGGCCAGAGGGGGCCGGGCAGAGGGCAACTAAACAAGGCCGCTTGCGCGATGTCTCATCGCAGAGGCAGGCCCGCGCCTGCAGCGCCCAAGACCTGGCGGACCAGCGGAAGCCAAAGGGGGGGCACAACAGGGCCATGCAACCGCAAAGCCCGGGCCCTGGCGGACCATCGGAGGCCGGGGGGCGCGGCGGCAAGGCCTCGGACCCCGAGGCGCCAGCTGACCCTAGGCCGAGGAGACAGAAGCAGCGAGCGCGAATCCAAGGCAGGCTGCAGACTGCGACATCGAGAAGAACGCACCACTGAATTCCAGGCTTCAGCAGAAGCCGCCAAACAACTCGGCACAGGAAGAAGAGGAGGGGAAGAAGGAGGAGGGGAAGCGGGAGGGGATGGACTGAGCCCCTCTTAAGCACTTCCTGTGGACGACGGCGGGGCCAGGGTCGTCGCACTTGCCCTTCGAGATCCACATCAGCTGAAACCCTGAGGTTGCCAGAAGCTGTTTTTTAGCGTTGCCTTTGAAAGAACGTTGAAAATAGCTCCAAACTTTAAAAATAGCTGCACCTTTAAAAAATAGCTCTATCTATCAAAAATAGCTCTGATAATGAACAATAGCTCTAAGCTGGAAACACGTGATATTCTAAGGACAAACACACAGCCAACATAACACGTTACTAATATACAATATACTATGGAATTCACAACACAATTCAGGAACAACGATCCTGTTTGAGACTTCCTCATAATATACACACGAACCCTTGCTCCCACGCGAGACCTCGTCATAAGTTACTCAGACCAGACACTTTTGCGAGATGACCTCTCGATTTGCAAGTCCTCCTCCGGCCCCCCCATCTCACCACAGCCATTTTGGCTCGGACGGTTCATGATGAAGCGGCCAGCTGCCGCACATACCGCGGCACCGCCGCAGAAACGACGAGTTGCCTTCGATCAGAGTATCGATGTGGTGCCTGTGCTCAGGGAGCACATCAAGTCCGCTGCGCTGCTGCCGTACCGCGAGGAGCTGAAGGGCGTGATGGACCTTGACAAGCTGAGGGCCAACAAGCAGCTCATCGGAAACCTCCCTGGGTGCATGCCGCAGACCTACCTCTACAAGCAGCTCGAAACATTCGCAACAGAAAAAGAAGATCAGTGGCACCTCGCGGGGGAACTTCCAGGATGGTGTGACAAGATGGCCAAGCGCATTCGCGCGATGAGGTCAGACGTTGGGCAGATGATTTCGAAAGCAAAGAAAGATCAGAAGAAGCCAGCTCAATGGTTGAAGACGTACATGGAGATAATTGCCGACTCCACGTTCAGTGATGCAGATGGCGAACCAGCTGAGCCAGACGAGGGAGGAGACGATGACGATGAGGTTCCTGCCGACGGTGACGGAGAGCAGGACGAGCCAGGAGATGAACCCGCGGACGCCGAGGGCGAGGACGCACCCAAGGAGGGCGACAATTCGAACTACACGTTCGAATGGGACGACGACATGAAGGCATCGCACCAATCGAACATTTTACAACTATCGATTCGTTGATTTCGGGTGTGGTGTTAGCTACGTGCCAACATTTGTTGTACAGTGACAACTCATGTTGCAGCACGTGTGTTCCTTACCCCCGCAGGCATGCTACCGCGCGAACCTGGAGTCTGGCAAGAAGGATCGATCAGGCCCACCGTATGCTCCTGATGGTGCGGGTGCTGAAGACCAGGCCGCAGTCAAGTGGAGCGACGGCATGGTGTGGTCAGTGCCGACCCTCTCTGTGCAGGACCTGCAGGGCGGAGCGAAAAGTTCGAACATATCACTACGAGTGGACGGCCCTGACGCTGGCGGCATCACGTACGTGCAGAAGCGCAAGAACAACGCTGACTTCGTGTTGCTGATCAGAGCTAGGGATGCTGGGGGAAAAGAGATACAGGTGACGTCGCTGATCTGGTCACACGCGGCCGAGACTGACCAGACGTACGTGCTCGACCAGATGCATGCCATTGCCAAGGACTACGCCGACGGCAAGCTCAACAAGGAGACAGCCACGCAGCGCAAGAAGGACCTCGACACGGAGATCACGCAGCGCAAGAAGGACGCGGCGCGGGCGGATGGCAACAGTGAGGGGCCAGCCAAACCAGCACTCAAACGACCCGCAGCTGCACGTGGTGCCACTGCTGCAGCAATGACCAAGATGATCGATGAGGGCCAGCAGATGCACGGTGAGGGTCAGCCACCAGCACAGCAGGAACGCTCGGGTTTCCGAAGAGGTGAAGGAGGAGGGGGAGGAGGAGGAGGAGGAGGAGGAGGAGGAGGAGGAGGAGGAGGAGGAGGAGTAGGAACAGGAGGAGGAGGAGGAGGAGGAGGAGGAGGAGGAGGAGGAGCGGGAAGAGGAGGGGGATCGAGGAGGAGGAGGAGGAGGAGAAGATGTGGGATGCATATTGCCTGTGTCACCGCCAGGACACAGCTGGTGACGCGCCTGCAGCCGCCGCGGCCGAGCGCCAGCAGGGCGGCGCCGCTGCCGCCGCGAGCGCCGCCGTGGCCTCCGGCGACGCCGCCGAGGAGACGGTCTCTACAATGCATCCCAACGCCGACACTCGCCTCACAACATTCACGCACCACACGTCGTACTACTACTACTACTACTACTACTACTACTACTACTACTACTACTACTACTACTACTACTACTACTACTACTACTACTACGACTACTACTACTACTACTACTACTACTACTACTACTACTACTACTACTACTACTACTACTACTACTACTACTAATCGACGGGGACGCGTGGGGTGTGAAGGTTGGGGAGGCGGTGTCTGTCGACGTAACCGTCGCTCACAGTCGTATTCATGATGACGTGTTCGGATGTGTCGTTGATCGGGGATCCGCAGGTGCGTCACGTCTGATGTCAGGAACGGTGAGGTAGTGCACCCCGTTTTGCTCGTGATAACCCCGCAACAAACGAGGGCCCCAGCGACAGCTTCGACATGCCGCCTCCCAGTGACGGCGTAGTGGCCCTCGGCGATATGTTGTCACGTCTCGTCCACAGCTAGCGCAGCAAAAACTTACCTGAAAACAGCCCCAGTAGGACAGTAGCGTTGCAAACATATCCTCGGGCGCCTTCAGAGAAGCCTCCTTACCAAACACATTCTATCAAGCCTGAGGTTGCAGCTGTAGCGTGGCAGTAGTTCAACAGTAGCCAAGGGGGTTTGGGAAGATGTGTCGAAGCAAATGTAGTTCCTTATGTGATGTCTCGCGGGAGCTGTGTTTGGTTCAAGGCATGCCAAGCAAGGGCTTTGAGAAGTTCGACGTGCTACCAGGCACAGTCGACTTTCGCAAAACACATCTGGGGGAACTTCTGATGAGCGGCCCGATGATGATCAGTTCATCCGACGAGGAGGTGCCCATGGAACCAGTGAACACTCCACCCTCCCATCGTGTTCGGTATAGATTTGAATGTGTGACCCTACCCTTAGTCCCTAAGTTCAGTTACATCTAGGAGCGTCGAGCTCTAGTCGTCAGGCGCTGTCGCAGCGTGGTGGTGGAGACCGCCGCGGCGAGGCAGCGGCGCAGGGCGCAGAGGCAGCGGCGCAGGGCGCAGAGGCAGCTGTGCAGGGCGCCGCAGATCACAAAGGTGAACTCGACGATGCTGACGCTGGTGGATCAGGTGGGGATGCAGTTCAAGTCGGAGACCAGCACCATGACGATGATGACGATGCACCGATCATTCGCAAGCGGGGGCCGCCGCCAATAGATCATTCAGTTCAGCTGTCACCAGCGACCCGCATGCGCCAGGATCCGCTCCCCAACACGTGCGCGCAGCCGCCCTGCTGGATGTTCGACGAGACCGTGCCCTACGGCGCCAACCAGGCGCGCGATGAACCGCCATCGCCAGCAGAGACGCCGACAGCACCGCCTACGCCGACAGCACCGCCTACGCCGACACCGACGCCAATGGAGCCGAATGAGCCACAGCAGACATCGTCAGCAGCAGCCGCAGGGAGCGAGCAGCAGCCCAAGTTGACCAGCAAGTACTTGGAGGCCGTTGACTCGTTCCAGAAGGTCAGCACCGCGAAGAGCCCCGAGGACATCGAGTCGATGGTTGCGAGGATGGCCAGCCTGCTTGCTGAGAACGCTGATGAGGACCAGGCTGCATCCATTCTGAACATGCTCTCGAAGAACGGCTTCGTGAATGACGACGTCGAGGACAGCGCCACGAGACGATGGCGAAAGAAGAACTGATGAGGGGGAGGAGGAGGAGGAGGAGGAGGAGGAGGAGGCGGAGGCGGAGGAGGAGGAGGAGGAGGAGGAGGAGGAGGAGGAGGAGGAGGAGGAGGAGGAGGAGGAGGAGAGGGGGGAGGAGGCCGGTGGGACGGCACCTTCCCAGCAGGACACCCTGTCCGTGGCATCGACTGCAGCTTCAGCTGGTGATGCGGAGCTGTCCCCTGCGCTCAAGCTGTTCAAGCAATGTGAGGCCGACGGCTGGTTCGTCCCGACTGACGGGAAGATCAGCCCGCTGGCGAGCAAGTGGCAGAGGCACGTTTGGGATGGTGAGGGGCAGGATTTGATGGATTTGCGATGGATTTGCGATGGATTTGCGATGGATTTGCGATGGATTTGCGATGGATTTGCGATGGATTTGCGATGGATTTGCAGTGGATTTGAAGTTGATTCGAAAATCATCGACACACGTCGGGCAACGATCGGTGTGTTGGTGGGTGTATCTACCCAGTGAGGCATCTGATCGACCACCCCGACCAGAAGGAGCTGTACGACAAGGTCCGCGGCAGGGCCGCCAAGGCTGACTTCAGGCCCCGCGTCGTCAGCTGTCGCAAACCAACGTTCCCTCCATCGGACGAGGAGGATGGAGAGGAGGAGGATGAGGAGGATGAGGAGGATGATGAGAGACAGGAGGGATGGGAGGGGAGGACGAGGACGAGGAGGAGGGGGAGGATGGGGATGATGATGACGACGAGGATGAGGAGGGCGAGGAGGACGAGGAGGAGGAGGAGGAGGAGGAGGAGGAGAAGGAGGAGAAGGAGGAGGGAGATGAGGAGGAGGGTGAGGGAAAGGAGCATCAAACGCATCTGCTTCTCGCCTCCACAGGTCTGACTGGGCGCAGAAGGAGGCGGCCAAGCTGATGACGAAGGAGAAGATCTACAGTCGCACCGAGCAGAAGGTCGACTACAAGGGCTTCCGCTACAGGTCGCTCGGCCGCATATGCTGGTTGGAGGGCGGCGGCAAGCAGGGCCTCATCGACGCCACGAACGTGGCCGTGAAGTGCATGCAGCTTGGCGCGCCATTCGTGAAGGTCGATGCGTGGACTAAGTCCCTGAAGTTCGCACACTTCGAGGAGGGCAGCGACGAGGTCTTCAAGCAGGCCTGGGAGCAGCGCATCACGAAGACGATCGACACTGACGCAGCTGCGCCGCCAGCCGCGGCCGCCGCGGACATGCCGCCGCCCAAGCGGCCGCGGGTCGGCGCCGCCGCCGCAGTGGTGGGGGAGGACTGCGTCCTCCTACTTCAACAACTTCATCACTCCAACTCACTCCACACTCGTCATCATCATTCTTTTCCTCCCACTCTTCCTTTCCCGTCTACCCAGCCTACTCGATTCCATGAGCTGCCGATTCCGTGGGGGGATTTTCGTCGAGGGCCTCCAGGTCCAGGTCACGCTGCCAGCAACTTCGAACGATTTGTCGAGGTGCTCGGGGCTTCGACTGTATCATTCATCCTCCTCCTCCTCCTCCTCCTCCTGCTCCTCCTCCTCCTCCGCCTCCGCCTCCTCCTCCTCCTCCTACGTCTCCTCCTCCGTCTCCTTATCCGCCTCCTCCTCGGATTTTTACCGATGTTCACCTCCACGCTACAGGAGGCAGCTCCGGAGAGCAAGGCTGCCTCGGCGGCGGCGCCGCCGACCGCTTTGAGGACGGCGCCGCCAGCAGAGCCGACGGGCGCGGCGCCGCCAGCACAGGCGCCGACGGCGGCGGCGCCGCCAGCAGGGCCGCCGAGCGCGGCGGGCGCGGCGCCGCCAGCAGTGCCGAAGCCCAAGGGCGCGGCATCGGCGAGGGCGGCCGCCGCGAAGGGCAAGGCGAAGGCCGCCGCGGCGGCGGCTGCCGCGGGCGGGGATCACCCTGGCGGCAAGAAGACCAAGGCTGGCGGTTGTGCGTGAAGTTGCACAGACACAGATGAGATTCGACTTCATAGCAAACTCCGAAACCAGATCGACGTCGTCGACGTCGGCATGGTTATCAGAGTTTGCTGTCGCTGGGTCGAGCGAATCGGAGTCTGATCTCATCGGCCTCTTCGTAATCTCACGCACGACTGCCGCGCAGGCGGTGAAGTTCGAGAACGTGGCGGAGCTCTCTCGCAACACCATGGCCGCAGTGCAGATGCAGAGTAAGACGCTGCTGCAGGCGATCGAGACCGACCCAGCTTGGAAGTGGGCGAACAACAAAGACAACAAGGAGCCGCTGATGACCGCGCTCCAGAAGCTGGATGACATTTTGGCCGCTCGCGTGGACTTCCGCAACCTGATCGGCTTTGAGCCGCTCCCCGAGCGCAAGAAGGCTGTCGACAGGGCTGCGGACCCTGAGCAGTCGGCGCAGTTTGAGAAGCTGTGCTCGGAGTTCGTGGCGGCGGTGAACCCCGTGATCGAGGGCATGGCGAAGGCCAGCCGCGTGCTTTTGAGCAGGCACACTGCTGTGTAGTCGATATTTCTCTGGTGCGCGGTGCACAGCGATCCAACGTTAGAGTTACCCAGTCTATGCACTACCCCGCGCGAGTAGCACATGCACATGGGGATATACATAACATGTTTGGGACGCTGGCACTGCAAGCACCAGCTCACACGTTCCGATTCCTCGCGGTCCAAACGGGCCACGTCTCGTGCGCAGCCAACCATGGCCAACACTCGAGAGGGATGCAAAACCTTGCACCCGTGAGTATTTTGTGGGAATGAATCGAAATTCTGTGAACCAACCGACCGTTTGGGGTTTTGTCGGACAGCCGAGTGTTTTTATGTAATGCCGATCGGTTTTTGGGGATGTGGTTGCATTTTCGAACCTCGGACCGAATTTCTCATGGGTTGCAGGTCCCGTGGCCGAAAAATCTGCGGTGGATTTGCGGTGGATTTGCGGTGGATTTGCGGTGGATTTGCTTTAAAACCTGTGAAAACACAGGGTTTCGTGACCGGTGGATTTGCGGTGGATTTGCGGTGGATTTGCGGTGGATTTGCGGTGGATTAGAATTTTCAGATTTCTGGCAGTTTTCTTGTGTGATTCGATTTTTTCTGTGAAGTGACGTCTCTGGTATGATTTCTGGAGCTTGGCCGTGTTTTTTTTGGTTGCGACGTCTTTCAGCATCAGATGTCATGACACAGACGGGCCCACGCGAGGATCGGATTGATTTCCAGGGTTTTTGCAGGCACACATCGTCGAGGTGCAGTTGGCCTGTGCGCAGGCGAAGGCTGCAATGATTGGTGCCAGCAGGTCTGCTGGTGCCACTGTGTGCCTGCGCCAGTTTGCTCGAACGCAATGCGCGTTCGCTTGTCGATCGGTGGCAGAGCGGTTGCACTGCGACAAGCGTTCTGTAGGGAGAGAGTGGAAATGTTTGGTCTGCGTCGCCATCGCCTCGCCACATCTCTCTCCACCTTCTCTGGTTTGGTCAAGCTTGTGCGCATCGTAGTCTTTGGCTCCAGGCATGGAGCCTCCACGCAAGGTCGCCAGGAGAACCTATGCGCGCGTGAAGCAGCCAGACACTTACAGCACGCCCGATGAAGCAGAGGCGCGTCGAGAAGAGCAGCGGGCGGCTGGCGCGGCTCTCCTCTTACAGAACATGTCTCTATATGCATTCGGCAAAACATCAGCAATGGATTTCGCGATCCAGTGCCACAACTGTGTCATTGCTGGCGTACCTGGCGCGCCGTTCCAAATGTATGCAGCGCCGCCTAACCGACAGAGCGGCGCAGATCAACAGCATCTTGATAAAGTGATACCGCCACCGTCAATCCAGTATATGCTGACAATTCCTGCAAATGTAACCAGAGAAGAGCGCCGAGCTAAATATAAATTCGAGGTCGCATTGTCACACGAGTCTATAGCCAAGGAGATCCGCGATGACCCTGGGATCCTGGACAGGGTGGACTACAACAACATGCCACCAGTATATCAACAAAACAAGGTTGTGCGGGATAACATTCGTGACGGGCGCAGGCCACCACTGCCCCTTGCGCTTTACACCGACGGGGTGGCATACACATCTGCTATATCGGGTAGGGCAGACAGCATAACAGGCTTCAGTATTGTCAACGTTCTAACTCAGCGCCGCCACCTCGTATGCTCTCTCAGAAGTAGGCTCCATTGTAAATGTGGGTGTCGAGGTTGGTGCACAGTTTGGGCAGTCCTAGATTATGTGGCATGGATGTTCGACATAATGCGAACGGGCGTTCGTCCAGATCGTACTCATGATGGGCTTGATCCAGGTCATGCCAGTGTCATCAGTAAGTGCAAGCGTAAATTCGGGGCCGACCTCGGATACACAGCGATGCTGATGTGGGTGAAGGGGGACTGGATGGATGCCGCGAAGACGCACGGGTTGCCGAATGTGTCGTCGAATGTGCAGCCTTGTCCGTTCTGCTGTGCTGACTCTTCCACGTTGTACGCGTTGATCCAGGACCATGGGTGTATCCAATGTGTGCGTGAGTGTGTGTGTGTGTGGCGTGGGGGGGTGTTGAGCGTCGGGAAAGTGTACTTAACGTTGGTCGCAAGGGCCAGTGAAACAGACGAAGCTGCACATTGTTCGACCTCGGGTTGGTGTGTCCCTGGGGCCCGCAATCGATTCAAACATCCACTTGCAAATTGGAATTCAGGGATTTCGTCTTCTGGGCCCCCTTTCCCCCCTGGATCGATCGACGTTCGATTGTGGTTTTCCGTCGTCCATCGTAGATTGTCATGTGTGCCGACTGCCCTAGGACGCTCAACTAGGACAGGACCCATGGGGCTGCGTCGATGATGAAGAATATGAACGGTTTTGCAATGGATGTGAGCACCGCGTGCACATCGCCACGGCTGGTGATAAACATGCCCTGTTATCAAAGCTCCGCTACCTAAAAGGCAAGGATAGTCACGGTCGCACAGTCACAGACGAATTGGCACAGTTTGGTTTACGCAAGGGTGACGTGCTGCAACCATCGCATGGACTACGTGATATCGGCGATTTAGATCGATCGAGCGTGCCGATCGATTTGGTTTTCTGGCGACCTGGTCTTGGCGTCGCCAGGCACAGAAACCCGCTGTTCACGCGCGCCCTCGGTGTCAACCCGATGTTGAGTTTAGCGGTCGACGCTCTGCATTCACTTTACTATGGCCCCCTGCAGCGTTGGTGCGCGGCAACCCTCTGGAGACTCACGTGCCATGGCGCCGCGAACCATCCAGGAGATAAGAAGCATAGGTTTGAACTTTCAGCTCGACGGCTACGGGCGCTACTCATGGAGTGGCAGGCGGATCCAGCATCCAGAATCTCACATGAAAACAGATTCAACGATTTCACATTGGGAATGTTAGGAGACCTCGACAATGTGGACCCGTCAAGTCCACACCCAGGGTGCACCATGAGACTCAAGGCCCACGAAACGTATATCATGTCCTTGTTTGCTCTGCATTGTCTTGAGAAGAACGGTGCTGGACTTCCGATGTGGGCCGACCTCGTGGCATCGGGGAGAGCGATTTTGAAGTTCATCAGCACGATGAAGGTGCAACCTCTTGTTGTCCCCAGAGCTAAGCAGTCCGAACTGTTCGATCTCATGATGACGCACCTCTCGCGAGCTGAGGCAGCATTGATTCATTTCGTGCCGAAGCACCACTTTGCACTACATCTAGCCGACAGGAGATGGGATATAATCTTATCAGTTCGATCGTCGGGGGGTTGGAGGGGGGCACCACCCCACTCTTCACGCTCCCTCCCGCCGATCTCCTCCCACAATTCTCGCTCTCCATCAACGTGCACGCGCACCCTCCCCAGGAACCCGCGAAGCCCCCCCCCAAAAAAAAAAAAAAAAAACCGCAACTGGAAGCCTAAACGCCGCCACACATGCGGACGCATGCTTTATGTAGCATATGATTGGGAGGTGTCTGGGGACAGTCGTCGGGGATATGTGCGCGGTGCCCTTACTTTCGGGAGACTTGTTCGGAGGCTCTCGGAGATTGTTTGGAGGCGTTTCGTTGTGCACCTCGTGGTCTTTTGGCTCACCTGTTGAAGGATTGCGCGCCGCGGGAATCCTACTGCCTACCAGTGTTTCCTAGACGAGTCTCTCAACCACACGCTCAGGTCGGTGGCAGAGCATTGTCATCAAGCAAAATTTGAGGAGAGGCTATTTCGGTCGTTTCATTTGATCGCAGCTGTCGATCCGCAGTCGTACTTTTTCAGTGGGATCATCGATATAGACTGACAGCGACATGTGCATGGATATGTGTATCGGATGGGCAGTGTCACGGGGAGTTCACCTTCTCACGGCGATTGGGATGACTGCTGACATATTGTTCACGCCACGTGCACTGCCGATCCAACAGATGGTGTGTGCCGTGGCACAAGACGTATGGGCATGGCCACACGCCGACCGCATCTTCGATGTCGCGTTGGTGTGCGGAGGCGAGGCTGGCATCAAATTCGCTGCCGAGATGCGTGGTCTGCGAGCTGCAAGTTTTGATGTATGTGACAACCCGTGCATGAATCTGCTGTCGCTGGGAGGTCTTATCATGCTTGTGGATATGTCACGTCGCGTCAAGCGGGGCGGTACAGTTTGGATGAGCCCCGAATGCAGAACGTGGCTGTCCTATCTGTCACGTAACACATACCAGCGTGACGCAGGTGACAACATTCTTGGCACTGCCCGGACCGACACGAAAAATGAATCCCTCAATGATGCGAATGCAACAGTGATCGTCACGACATGGCTCATGACTTTCTGCGGTTGCCAGTATGTTTACGTTGCTATAGAACAGCCACTTCGATCTCTGATGTTCAAACACCCAGTCATGAAGCTGACGCTGTGGATGCTGGATGCGTCACGGACGACTCCAGCTTTGGGTGCATTTGGTGGCTCGAGTGCAAAGCCGCTCGAGGTGTACACCACGCACCCGATGCGCATTGCTGCTGAACATTTTTCTTTCACGCAGCAGCATGCGAATGTGGCGCTCAACGCAAGCAGTTCATGCATTCTGACACGTGTGTCTGAGCGTGGCCAGACAAACGGCAATCACGCGATGCTTAAGTTGTCGCAGGCGTATCCACGGTTATTCTGTGAGCAAGTCGTCAATGTAGTGATTGCATCGTTCAACGCCACCCCACCTTTCTCTGATTTCTGTGACTGATGCGCGCGGAGCGCACATCATCAGCCATTGTACTGTTTGCTCTCGTGCTTAGACACACGTGCGACGTATCCTGACGATTGCTAGTACTGTGTTTCGGGCGTGGGCAATCTACGTTCGGCCGTGGTGGCAAGCTTCGCATCGCTCGCACGTGGTTCCCAAGCGTTTGAAATAACTGGTCATGATGTGATTGTACGGGCGCCCATGTGTGTCTGCCTATGCACAGCATGCACGTGACCGATGCGGAAGGGATGGGCGATGTAGTTTGCGATGGCTTCTAACTGGCGACCCGTTCTGAATGGCATGTGAGGGGTGTGTCGCCAATGGCGCGGTGGATTTGCGATGGATTTGCAGTGGATTTGCAGTGGATTTGCGGTGGATTTGCAGTGGATTTGCAGTGGATTTGCGGTGGATTTGCAACGTCTTGCATTGCATTTAAGTAATTTACACACAGTCTGAGGCAACCGACTGCCGTCAACTAGCAACTTGCGAGTTGAAGGCGCTATTGCCTTCAACACGCATGCACTTCGCATACGTAGCGGTGCTAAGCAATCATATTCCTCCGTTTCCACATCCACCTTCAAATCATCATCCCTCCATCCTCCCCCTCATCCTCCTCCTCCTCCTCCTCCTCCTCTTCCTCCTCCTTTTCCTAATCCCCTCCTCCTCCTCCTCCTCCTCTTCCTCCTCCTCCTCCTCCTCCTCCTCCTCCTCATCGCCCAGCCACCCGCTCGTAACATGCTCCCCGATCTCCCGCGTGCGTCTTCCGAAGCGAAGTAGCCATATTCGGTTCTGAAGACGCCCCCCCACTACAATGCACCGCCACCCATCAAACCGTCCCCCAGGGGGTGCACGAGGCCGTCCGGTGTCGGGTGGATGGGTGTGCATTGGAGGATTGATGAGGAATATAGACACGCGCGAGAGGGGTGCGACGAACGACGAACCACTCCCCCCTTGGGGCTAACACATGGACGATGTGGGTGTGCAAATTCGCGAACACGTGCCGAACATGGAAATGGTTGGGGTCGAGGGTCGACACGGCCATCAGAGAGAGCATCAAGCAGGCTGGGCGACGCAAGCGCGCACAGCCGCCACCCACTCCCTCCCCTCCAGTCCATTAGTTCGTTCGCGAACGCTCCAAGGATGGATGGGGAGGGGAAGAAACTCTTGCGGCGGTGTGCTTGCATCACTCACCCTTCTTGATGCTCAGGGTTGGGCGGCACGGCATCGCCGTGGTGGCGGCATCCAGGGGCCCACGTGGCCCAGAGGGTGTGTCACTAGGGAAGGGTTTGCGCATTTAGGCTATCACGTGCACTCTCTGCGCGGCGTCCACGGAGGGCGAGATTTGAAAAGCTGGCAGTTGAAACGCATGAGCATGAAAGGTTTCGGAGGCAATGGTGGATGGTAGGAGAAAAGACGAACAACTGGAGCAGACAATGATGATGATAATGGTAAGCAAAAAACATGAGATTTAATCATATGTGCTGCAATGCAAGATTTTGAAATCTCGCCCTCCAGCGATGGGCTGGCAAGGCCCGATAAGGCAACGTGTTTTAGGACAGACCCCGCGTGGCGCGAGGGCAGACCCACGTGGCGTTTTTGTGGCTGACCCCACGTGGCTTGATCGCCGACGGCGCTCGCTGTTGCTGCCGCAGACTTGCACTATCTGACTGGGACACGAACTAAAACAACAATAATTAATCCGACTTGCAGCCCCAGAGGTGACATAGGCATTGGGAACGCCAATGCCACGATGGCCCAAGAGTGCTTCCAATGTGGCGGTGCAACATCAACAAGGGAACAACAATCGAACACCAAGGGAACCACAAGATAACACTAGTGTGACCACCAAAACAACAACAACAACAACAACACCAACAACAACAACAACAATTACAGTACACCAGCTGCACTTACAACAACAACAACACCAACAACACCACCAACACCAACAACGACAATCACACCACCGACAACAGCAGCAGCAGCAACAACAGCAACAACGGCAACACCATCAACAACACCAACAACGACATCATCAACACCAACAAACATGCAACCAACTCCCGCTACAACGCGCATGCACTGATGTAACCAAATCTAGATGGCCGCAAGATGTTTCCAAGAAGGCAACACACGTACGATAGATCCGCTTCCGTTCTGGTAATCAAAATTATCAATGGCACCACACACGCTACAACGCATACGTGAACACGCACATACATGTGTTTGGTTACGAAAAACACGTGTTCCACATATATATGTATGTATGTATGTATGTATGTATGTATGTATGTATGTATGTATGTATGATCGTACACATATAAACACATATGTAAATATATATGCATGTATGTATATATGTTTTTTTATATCATTATGTATTATATTATACATGCGTATATATATATATATATATCCTTAATGGAAGGAAATAGCTCTCAATGAAAATAGCTTCCGTCTTGAAAAATAGCTATGATTCTCAAAAATAGCGTTTGATCTCAAAAATAGCTCACAACTTGAAGAATAGCTTTTCGCTATCTGGAGCTGTTTTTTAGCTTCTGGCAACCTCTGGGAAGGTGCTCAGCGAAGAGAACATGGACCCGCCGATCCACGCGGCATACTTGCGCTCGGGCGCGGCCGCGACCTTGATCTTCATCGTCCATGGCGCCAGGGCATGCAGCTTCTTGACCATGCGCTCCGCGATCCCTGGGAACATGGCGGCGCCGCCGGACACCACCATGTTGGCGTAGAGGTCCTTGCGGAGGTCGACGTCGCACTGCATGATGGACTGGCAGGTGGTGTCGTGGATGCCGCTGGCTTCCTTGCCGACGAAACTGGGCTGGAATAGCACCTCGGGTCAGCGCAAACGCTCGCTGCCCACGGAGATTACGTTGCCGTCACGAAGCTTGCACGCCTTCTCCTTGTCCGAAACCTCCGTGGCAAACTTCATCTCCGCGTCGACATCGAGGGCAACGTAGCAGAGCTTCTCCGTGACGTCGCGCACGATCTCGCGCCCAGCTTTGGTCGTGAAAGAATAGCCGCGCACATCAAGGATCTTCATCAGGTACTCCGTGAGGTCGCGTCCGGCCAGGTCGAGGCGCAAGATGGCGTGCGTCAAGGCGTCGCCCTCGTAGATGGGCACCGCGTGCGACACATTTTCGCCATAATCCATCACGATGTCAGTGGCGCGGCTGGGGGGGGCACAGCGAGCGCACTGCCTGGATGGCCACGTACTTTACGGGCACGTTGAAAGCCTCGAACATGATCTGGGTCATACGCACGCGATTCGCCTTGAGGTTCAGGGCCGCCTCGGCGATGAGCACGGGATGCCCATCCGGGGCCGCGCGGAGCTCGTTGTAGAACGTGTGGTGCCACATGTTTTCCATGTCGTCCAAATTCGCCACGATGCCGTGCTCGACGGGGTATTTCAACGACAGCACGCCGCGCTTGCTCTGCGCCTCGCCGACCACGTCGCTGTCTTTCTGGTCCATCCCGACCAGGATGCCCGGCATCTTGGGGCGCCCGACGATCGAGGGGAACACCGCGCGCGAGGCGTCGTCGCCCGAGAAGCTGGCCTTGCACAAGCCGCTGCCGCTGTCCACCACCAGGGCGGCGACCTCCTCCACGCCCATGGCTGGCTGCCGCAGGGCGATGGAAGCCGGGTCTCTCCGGGGGAACGTGGACACGTGAGACCACGTGCCCCGCGCGCACGCGCCAGGCTCACGTTGGGCCCCCTCTCGGGCCCCTTGAGCCAGCTTGAGCCGGGCTTGAGCCAAGAGCAGCCACTGCAATCGCGGCCGCATGGGTTTGGCAAACCATGTCGCGGGTGGGAGGGTGGAATGTTTCCGCGAGCGCTGGAGTTATCAACTCTCTACTGATATGGTTAAGGGAGCCGCTTTGGTTACAACACGTAGCCTATACAATATAGCTTCGACCGGGTGGCTTGCGCCTGTACGAAATGCACTGCAGGTCGCTTCGGCTGAATATCTTGCACCACAAATTTCGCACCTACATCGAATGCGCCACACATGCTGCACGAGACTGCTTGCACGACACGCGTTGCGCCACATTTTCTACACATGCCCAGTCCATTGTCTGACTGCGGACATGTGGTGTAAGCGGTGTGGTGAGAGAAATGCGATGCACGTTATGTGTGGTGCAAGCGTTTTGCTTCGCAGTGCCCGCTCACCCCACCTCAAACGCAATGGGGGGCACGATACATAGGCTCCCGCGTAAGCTGTGTGGTGTGAGCTACACGATGACACCCCTGTGGTGAGCTGTGCGGTGCAAGCTTCGAAGTGCAAATCAAGTGGAGAGCGCTCCGTGCCGCAAGCAGCATCGTGCAAGAGCAGCGCAAGGCGCCCTCAAAGCGCCCACTAGGCGCTCACTAGGCGCCCACGGCCGCCCACATAGGACCCAAGGGACCCGGAAGACTGCCCAACAGGTGCCCGTCGACAGCCGCAGCACGCCGACTTCGCTCTGATACCTCGGTCCGACCGTGGGCCCCACGAGGGATCCTCGGGAAGTCGAAAGAAGAGGTATCGCACTTGACGTCCCTGGGGGCGGAGGTCAACGCAAGGTCGCCACACACAGTTGTTTCGGCACGTTGGAGCATCTGCAGCTGGATACTTAACAGCGGTAACGTGTGTTTTTGTTGATGGTGGCGACACTGTGACGATGATGGTGCTGATGCTGATGATGCAGACGATGATGAGGATGACGACGATGATGACAATGAGGATGACTATGACTATGACGATGACGATGATGATCATTATTGTGATGATGGTGATGGTGATGGTGATGGTGATGGTGATGATGATCATACTGCTGAAGATGGTGCTGAATATGATGATGACGACGATGCTGATGCTGATGCTGATGCTGATGATGACGACGACGACGATGATGATGATGATGCTGATGATGATGATGCTGATGATGCTGATGCTGATGATGATGATGTTGGTGATGAGCATATTGGTAATGATCAGCGGCGAGCGAGGGGGGAGATTATAGGAGAAGGCCCTCTCAGAAGGCGGCGGGGCTTCTCAGAAGTCCTCGCGCCTTCTGAGCAGTTGTCTGCGTCTTGGGGGCCGACTAAAAAAAACGCTCTCCTGCGGCTGCTGGAGCCCTCTGTCGACGACAGCGGCACTGAAAAGCAGCGCGGGAGCCGGAGCGAGACCGGGGGAAGCGCAGAGTGCAGACTTCCCGAGGGAAGCGCAGAGTGCAGACTTGGGCAGGCCGAGGAGGAGGTCGCTTCCGGGACCAACAGAGTCATGGCGGGGGGGGGGGGTGTGCTCGCAGCAGGCTGGGGCGACCAGAAGCCCTGGGGCGAGTCACCACCGCCAGGAATCCAGACTGTACGGTGGGAGCCAGCAGTGGTGCCATGAGGCACAGCACCTGCGCATCGACTGAGCACATCATGCTTCTAACAAGGACTGCGTGCGATCAATGCTCAGAGCAATTCCACCCGTGGACTGATCATGGTGCTCCTCGTTCCTACCCTGGCGGGCAGCGCAGAGCCGACAGCGACCACAGTTGGGCAGGATACACTTCGCCTGGAACGGAGCACGGCCGCGACGAGACCGACAGCTAGTCCTGTTCAAATGCCACTTTCGATCTTCCATATAACCGCTCGGCGAGGCTGGCTCAGACAGCAAGCGCGTGATCAAAGCCAGAGGCGCCTGCCACGACGCCCGAGGAGTCTGGGCAGACGCAGAAGTCGCAGGACGACCTGCCGTTCACCACCAGCAGCCCGCAGTCGCCGCATTGGGCGCAGATGTTCGGTTCCCGCTGCCGAGCGCACGGCCCCTGGCCTATCTCGTCCTCGGGAGCGGAGAAGCGACGGCCACAAACACTGCGCTGGAGGAAGCGCCCCTGGTGCCCACCCCAGAGGCTGGCCCCGACCCCCCCTGGCCATGATATCCTGCGCCCGTCTTGCCCGAGCGGTGCGAACCTGCGCGCGACCTCGAGTGCCGCGCGCAAGGTTCAACGCAGCTGGGGCGTCGGGGTCAGCCGTTGGTGGGGGCGAACAGGGGCGGCTTCCTCAGCCCAGCGCCCCTTCTTCTCCCGCGGCGTCCCTCACCCTGTCCAGCGCGCGCAGGGCACCGTGCAGCCAGCAGCAGGCGCCCTTCGGCATCGGCCCGTTCCACTGCGACATCAGGAGCGCCAGGCTGAGGGTCTGCGTGCTCAGCGGAGTCGGCCTGTACTCCTGGAAGGCCACCTGCATCTCTTGGAAGGCCACCTGCACCTGCGCGCCCGCGCGCTCTCCCGACAGCATCACCGCGTCCTCCCTCACGGGGGGCAGGCTCCCGGGGCTAGTGTCGGACGTGAGCGAGCTGCCGTCCATGGCGCCCCTGGCCTGCCGCGCCTCCACCACGCCCTCGAGCTGCTGCAGGGCCCTCTTGGCCGAGGCGTCCGAGGGGGGGGGCCCCCCGCTGGTGCTGGGAGGCGGGCTCGTGCCTCCGGCGCCGGACCTCTAGAGGAGCCAAAAACAGCTTTCGCATGCACTTGGGGAGGTCCTTGTTGCGGAGATCTCTTGGGTCTGCGCCAGAACCCACCGGGCGGCGCCTCCAGCGCCGCCCCTGGCGGGCTCCTCGCGACCGGCGGGGGGGCCAGCGCCGATCCAATAAATTTTCGCAAGGCCCTCCGCATGCTTGTGCTTGTGCAGTCTATGGCGCCCCCCCTCTCCCCAGCCGCCGGCCCGCCGCCGCTGGTCTCCCCCCTGGCGCCGCCCCCGCCACGCGCCTGGCCCTGCTCTGAGAGGGCCCAGCTTCTCCCTCCCTCCCGCCGCCGCCGGGCGCCTCCTCCCTCCCCTCCTGCATGGTGACCCAATTCGCGTTCGGTGCCTCCCACCGACGCCGCTTTCGCCAGCGCAGTGACTCTGCCTAGCCGCCGACGCAACAAAAAGCTTGTGCAGTCTCTTCTACGGACCTTCCAGCGCAGGTGGCCTCTCCCGCCGCCGCCATTGCTCCGCCGACGAACGGGCTCAGCATCGCGGAGAGCTCGACGCTCACCTCGGAGGAGGGCAACATGAGACAGCGTCGGTTCCTCCGCCCGGCCATGCAACCGCTCGGAATCTATCCCTGGACCCCGCCCGGGGTCTATGCTGACCCATCTTTGGGGGGCGCATCCAGCCGTGGTGGCGACGAGGCCCCAGGAAGGCCCAGACAGGACGAAACATGCCAGGGCGGGCCGCCGCTGTGGGGCCGGAACTCCCCTGGTCGCCTGCCGCGCTGGCGGGCGCAGCGCGGGCACCGCCTGGGTGCACTGCTCCACCACCGAGCGGCAGGCCCGCGAGAGCTCGTCGGCGAGCGCGGGCCACGCCAGGCTGGGCGGCTGGCCGCGCCTCAGCTGCCTCAGCACCTGCTCGGCGCGCTGGCCCTCGAAAGGCAGGCAGCTGGTCACGATGAAGTACGTCACCAGCCCAAACGAGTAGCAGTCGGCGTCGGCGTCAGGGGGGATGGTCTGGCGCGAGAGCAGCTCGGGCGCCATCCACCGCAGGGTGCCGCCGAGGGGCTTGGCGCGGCGGGTGAGTATCCGCGAGAGGCCGAAGTCGAGGAGCTTGGCGCGGTAGGAGCTCCTGCCGTTCCTGCTGCGCCGCTCCTCCACGAGGATGTTCGACTCTTTCAGGTCACCGTGGACCACGACGGGCTGCCTCGAGTGCAGGTATCGCAGCGCGCTCAGGATGTCGAAGATGAGCAGGGACCGCGCAGACGCGCTTCGGGAGGCCGCAGGGCGCGGCCTGGCGGAGGACCTTTGGCCGCGGATGAACACGCCAAGGCTCACGCCGTCCACGAACTCGAGCACCAGGCACAGCTTGCGCAGGGTGGCGTCCATGCACGCACCATACAAAAACGCGATGTTGGGGTGGCGGATGCGCCGAAGGATCCTCAGCTCGTTGCAGAGCTCGGGCAGGGACGAGTCCCCGACGCCCTTGTGCGCGATGTTGTCCCTCGGTGCCTTCACCTCAGAGCAGGGCGAGTTGAGACAAACGCAGCTTATACAACAAATCCCCAGACCACCCATGGTGTTCAAACGCACAAGTTCTCCAAGCTGCGCCCAGCCGTGACAACGAGGGGTCCACCCGAAGGCCAACTGCCGTTGTCCCAACTCGCCCTCCTCTGATCACCGCCACCAGGGTGTTGTAGTACAGCCCCATCACGACAACACCGAAGCCGCCGCTGCCGAGGACCATGTCGGTCAGGAGCTCCACCTCCACGCCGGCCAGTTGTCTATTGGTTTGTGCCCTGTTGCTATTTGTGTGTCTAGTGTTTTGACGCCTTTTGTTTCCCACCTCCCCGCTGGCAATGAGCCACTGCTCCCCCTCCCCGATCGCGCGGATCTGGTCCAGCGACGAGTGCTCGGCGCCGCCCTCGAAGGCCGCCGCGCTCAGCGTCGTCTCCGGGCGGGTCAGCGCGGAAGACCGCTCGGAGCCACAGCGCTGCTGGACCTCCTTCGGAAAGCAACAACGACGCGATGAGCATAAGTTCTTGGAGCACCGCGCGGAGATCTTGGCTCGGCGCTGGAGGACGCCTAGCGCGCTCCGCGCGCCAGGGAGGGGGCTCCAGCGCCGATCGAACGTCCGCGCGGAGCTCCGAGAAGCTATGCTCATGCCGGTTTCTGCTCCTCTACTCCTGCCCGCTGGCCGCGGCCGCTGCGCTGTTGGACAGCTGGAACTCCGCCTCGAAGGGCCAGCGTTCGGGGGTGACCGACTGGGGGCGGGGGGTGGACGAGCTGGAACCAGAGATACATTGCCAGCAGATCGGCGATAGGCCCCTGATAGCGGATTCACGCGGTCCTGGACGGGGCGGACTATCGGGCCCCTATCGGCGATGACGAGGCGATTGGGGGCATCCTTCTTGAGCCTGCCCCCCCCTAACGTCGCCCCTGGTGCCTGAAACCGTAGCTGCTTCTCCGACAGGAGGCCAGCGAACATGAGGCGCTCCTGCCGCTCGACGGCCCGCTTCCCGATGGCCGAGATGACCACGAGGGAGAGGATGCCGATGACATTAAAGGGGACCTGGTTCATGGCCGGGCTGCCGAGGAGTAGCGCTGGGGCGATGTAGGCCAGAACAGCAGCCACTTCCAAGGGGACGAGGACCACCCAACGAATGGGCATCAGGAGGTGCACAAAGGTCGTGGCCAGGTCGATCACCAGTATTAGGTTGCAATCGGTGGCGCCCAGTTCCACGTCCCATATGGCCTCCGTGTCGTCATGGCCGAACGCTCGCGCAATGTAGTGCTTCGGAACGATCGAAAACAAAAACATATTGAGTGCGACTGTAGTCACAACAATGACCTCCATTACCAGGGTGCTGACAATATTGCGCTTGGCGAGCAGTCTCCCAGAGCCGAAAGCAAGGAGCATCCACACGAGAATAACACAGTGTATCAGAGACTGCCATCTGCTGAGATTCGAAGCTTCCTGCGCCTCGTGCTGGGAGTCGTCCCATGACCGATGGACAGCCAGACTCAGAAGGACCACGATGATCAGGCTGATCATTGCGACGTCCATGCCCTTGGACAGCTGCACCTTGTGGGTGCGCGCGAAGCCCTCCTCTAGAGAAGCATGAACAAACTGAGTAAGCATAAGCATTCGACGGTCTGCGCGGATTTCTTGGATCGCTCGCTGGACTTCCTAGCCCGGCGGAGCACGCCAGGAGCGGCGCCGGATACGCCGCCAGAGGGGGGTCCAACGCTGAGCCAAGAGGTCGTTGCGGACTTCCGCCGAAAGTCCACGCTTACACCCATATCGCGCTACCAAAAAGAGCGCTCAGGGCTTGCTCATTGGGCTCGAACACAAGGACGATGGCAACAACCTGCGGCGGATGACCTTACCCCCCCAGCCTTGGCGGAAGAGGGGCGCGGCAGGCGGAGCTGCAACGCACGACGAGCGGCACACCATCGGCCGCAGGAGGGAGCGACGGGCCACGAGCGAAAGCAAGGACCGAGGCCCGGGAGCGAGGGCGAGGAGCCCCAACCCCAGAACGGCGCCGTCCTGCTCTTTCAATGCGGCGCCCTAGGAAGTCCCGACACTGCTCCCCGGGACCGGCCTGTCGTCCCGAGCCACTTCTGGACGGTCCCGAGGCCCGGCAAGGGTCCTCTCAGGAGAGCCTCCCGCACCGACTTTTTTCTCACGGCGCGCTGGACCTCCCTGCCTGGCGCGCGGAACGCGCCAGGGGCGGCGCCGGAGGCGCCGCCAGGGGGCCCAAGCGCGCATCCGAGAAATCCAAGCGGAGCGCCAAAAGTTTGTTTATAGCGTTGCTTCTTCTTCGACGAAAGTGTCCTCCTTCCGCGGGTCCGCGAACCGCAGCGTCAAGCGGTCGATGCCGCTCTCGGGGTCGCAGCGGGACCATCGCCTGCCGCAGTACGGCGAAGCCGCGCGCTCGTCGCCGGGCGGAGCGTCCATGGGCACCTCGCCCAGGCGGGGCGGGCAGTGCACTGGCCGCCACTGGCCCAGGTGAACCCAGCATGAAGGAAAAGCCAGGCATCCAACGACTTGGAAAAATCAAGACGGCCCTCGCCAGGCCCTGGGACCGTCAGAGGGCGACTCAGGATGAGAGTCCAGCACTGCGGAGAGGGTCGTGACTTCTGGGGGCGTCTCGCATCACAACAATGAAAGCATCGGATTTCTGAAGCCCGACGACGTGATCTCTTCAACCTCAGGTGGCAACTTCTGGGAGGTCTTCGTCCGAACGGTTACTGGCGATCAAGGCCAATCAAGAATTATTGAACTTTCCGCCCAACTCAACCCCTGGAGAAAGCCGGACCAAACGAAATCTAGCCGTAATTGACAGTGAGCATGCCAGATCACGCCTGCTTTCAGTCACGGATGTGCCTGCGCCGGTGCTGAATTTAACCTCCCAGAAGTTGCATCCTCGTCAGCTCTGGCGCTCGTGTTCCTCGTTTTCGGCCCACAAGGGCCGTGATCGGGCTCCAGTGGCAAGCAAAAACGGGCCCAGCAATGAAGGGTCGGGAACTCTTGGGCTAGATCGGGGCCTATTGGGCCGCACACTGTCATGAACGCACACATCGTAAAATATCCGAGAACGGATCTGGGAGAAAAGAAGTCGGGGCAACCCGTTTCCCTCAGGGTCCTTTTCCTTCATGGCGATCCGCCGGATTAGATGGAACCAATACGGCTATGGAATTGACCGTCGCATGTCTTGGTCTCACTCTCGTCGCATCGGGGCGGCACTCAGACTTACCAGGACCTCCTCCTCATCCACGTCTGGGCCCGCGGAGAGATGCCCTCAGCGTCGGAGCCTGATCCGCCCTGGAATCCTAATCAGGACGCGCTTCGGTCCAGGGGACTGATTCTGCGGGTTGTGAAAGAGTAGGGAGTAGGGGGGAGGAGGAGAAGGCGGAGTTTTTTTTTTCATGCATCTGGATGCCAACCACAGTAACTAAGCCATCGAAGTCCGTAGTAGCAGTAGTAGCGCCTTCACGCCAATACTTAAAAGGATCTGGCGGCGGGGATCAGTTGCAGTTACCCGCCGCTCACGTGGTCCACTCATGTTTGAGCACTCGCAGCTAGCCGCCTCGCCGACTCCAGCCGCAAAGCCAACCGTGAACCACGTAGTCCCTCCTTCAACGACGCCGGCGGCAAGTGGTCCAGCCGTCCGGCGACCGTGGCGGTCGTGCTTCTGCGCACGCTGCCTATCCGCGTGGTCGCCAGCCGCTGAAAGATCTGCTTCGACGCCACGACAGCGGGGCCGCCACTGCTGGTGATGGACCGTCTGCCTGCAGGGCCATTCCAGTTGTCGGCCGGGGCCGCCGTCCGCGGGCGCACCCACAGTGGCGGTGGCGACGGTGGGCAACGCACGTCGCTGCGCTGCATGCGACGGCGCCCTGCTTCGTGCGCGGGCACGACAGAGTAGAGCGTCCAGCTGACGCCGCCCGTGCTCCACGAACACCCGCAGCTCACGGCCTTACGCCGCTTGAGCCGTGGGTTGTGCGGCTGCACGATGCTGGCGATTTGGGTGACGCGAGGGCAGCGCAGCACCTCCCGCAACACGGCGCTGTTGAGGGTGCCGTCAAACATGAGATTGCAGAAGACGATGGCGGTCGCGTCGCGGTACAGAGGCAGCCGAATGTCGCCCAGCACGGCGTTGAAGCTCGCGCAGAGGTGGTCCGCACGCGGCTCCGCGGCGCTCAGCAGCTCCTTCAGGTTGGCGCACGCCTGCTCGGCTGACCTGTGCCTTTTGAGCCCCACCTCAATGCCGGTGACGGATGCGCAGCCATTACGAAGAGCACTGTACATGACAAATTTGCCGATGCCAGAGCCGAGGTCGTAGAGCGAATCGTCAGGCGCAAGGCACAATGCGTTCCAGAGGCTCTCCATCCCGCTCCAGGTCAGTTCGCCGTAGACCATGCAACTGTCGGCAGCTGTGGGGCCGCCGCCATCAGCTGTGTGGCACTGGCCGCCGCCAACAGGCACCCCGAGGTATGCGCTGCTGGTGAGCGAGACGCACACCTCGTGCGACCGCAGCCGCGAGGTCTCGAGCGGATGGTCGGCCTCTTCCGCCATCACATGCTCAAAACCGCGTCAAACCCAACGGCTTGAGCCAAAATGGCTACGGGGAGGAGGCGGAGGAGGATGAGGAGGAGGAGGAGGAAGAGGGGTAGGAGGACGAGGAGAAGTATGAGACGGGAGGAGGAGAGAGCAGGGAACGTGTTGAGGCGCTTGTCGCGCGAGCGATTGAGGCGACTTAGGGCAGCTCTATGGCGTTTTGCAGGCCATGGGAGCGGAGGACGGCGAGGAGGAGGGAAGATCAGCAAGGGAGAAGGGAGTAAAGAGGAACAAAGAGGTTGATGAGGCCTGTCAGGGTGCTTGCAAGATGTTTCTTGTCGTTCTTGTTTGAGAACAAGAAGGCTAAACCACAAAACGGCCAAGGAGGAGGAGGAGGAGGAGGAGGAGGAGGAGGGGGAATAGGGAAGAGGGGTGAAACATCAGACAACGTACGAGCCAGGGATGAGGATGAAGCTGGGAGGAGGTTGAAGAGAAGGGGGCAGATGGAAGGAATGTTTCGGTGTTGCGCGCACTTCTCCTTCTCCTCCTCCCTCCTCCTCCTCCGTCCTCCTCCTCCCTCCTCCTCCTCCTCCTCCTCCTCCTCCTCCTCCTCCTCCTCCTCCTCCTCCTCCTCCTCCTCCTCCTCCCCCTCCCACCCTTTCGCCAGGACTGCTGGGGATGGGTCTGCTCGACTGCGGGGCTGCGCCGGGCCGGGCCTCGTCCTCTTCCCTTTGCTCTGCCCCCTCCTCCGCCTCGGTAGTCCTCCGCGCCTTCCTCCTCAAGCCTGCTCCTCGGCCTACTCCTCAGCTTACTCCTCGTAGTCTTCCCCCCCCCCCCTTGGCTCTGCCTCCCCCCTCCGCCTCGGTAGCCCTCCGCGTCTGCCTCCTCGGCCTGCTACTTCTCGTGCCTCTTTCCGCTCCTCCCGGAGTTCTCGCCCTGGCCTTCGCCGCAGGCCCGCAGGGAGCTTCACCCCGCGCACATGCTGAGATTGTCGCACTCCTCCTCCTCGTCCTTGTCCTGATCCTCGCAGTCCTCCCAGATCCTCCTCCCCACCCCTCCCTCACTACTCGCCCCCCCTCTCCTTCTCTCTCCTCCTCCTCCTCCTCCTTTGTCCTTCTCTCCTGCTCCTCGTCGTCCTTCTGCCCGCCCCTCCCTCACCCTCCGTTGTCCTCGCCCTCTGCGTCCTCCTCCTCCTCGGCGCCCTCGCCGCGCGGAGCCCTCTCCTCCCGAATCTTCTCGTCGAGGTCTCGCCAGGACCTGCCGGCGGCGCGCAGGCCCCGAGGGCGCTGCCCGCGGTTGCAGCGGGGAGCACGTGTAGAGAGGGAGGAGGCGGAGAGAGAGGGTGAGGAGGGGGAAGAGGAGGAGGGAGGAGGACGGGGGGAGGAAGGGAGGAGGACTGGGGGAGGAGGGAGGAGGACTGGGGGAGGAAGCGAGGAGGAGGGAGGCGGAGAGGAGGGTGAGGAAGAGAGGAGGACTGGGGGGAAGAGGAAGAGGGAGGGGAGGAGCGAGGAGGGAGGAGGGGAAGGAGGGGGAAGGGAAGGGGAGGAGAGGAGGGAGGTGAGGAAGAGAGGAGGACTGAGGGGCAAAGATAGCGGGGGGGGGGGGCTGGCATAGAGGGGGAAACATCGACCTGGAATCGGCGATACATCGCCGATAGATCGGCGATACGCTCTTGATAGCAAATTCGCACGTTCCTGGGCGGGGTGGGGCTATCAGACCCCTATCGGCGATCAATGGGCGATTGGGGGGTCGATGCATCCCCCCCTATGCCTAGCCCCCCCGATCGTTGCCCCTGAAGGACGGTGGAGGGAAAGAGGTAGCAAGGGATGAGGAGGATGAGCAGGAGGAAGGAGGATATGAATGCGCCTGGAGGGGGGGGCGCCCACGGCCAGAAAACACATGATGCTTCAACAGGCTACACGGATTCCGCATCAGACGGCGGAGAAATCCCCTCCTCGCACCGGCGCGTCCCGAGCGCAGCAACCCAGCCTTCGCCCTCCCTGCGAAGCCCGAAACAAGACAAAATGTCGTCTCGAGTGGGCGGTTGGCGCGGGAGCTTGCGCCCGCTGGCACCGTGGCCGCGGGCGGGCTCTGACTCCGCGGCCCAGCCGACGATTCGGATTCCGGCCTGCCCAGAGGTCCCACGGGAGCGCCGCGAGACGAACGCGGTCTTCGCGCGAGGGCGCGTGTGGAAGCCCGAGCGCCGAATTTTTGCGGTCGGCCCTATAGTTCTGGTATTCCCGTTCGGTCACCCGCCAGTGCTTGTCCTCAGCTCCGTGGCAAGCGCGCGCTCCCAGCCACGGCCCCGGCAGGACCTTCCCTGGGCTGGTCCCTGTGAGGCACCCTCCACACTCGAAGCAGCATAAAACAGTGCGTTCGGGCGCTTGCGTGATTGTCGTTTTGACCACCCGGTGCCCTGCGACTCGAAATACAGTAGAAGGGATGAAGGAGGAGGAGGAGGAGGAGGAGGATGCAGAAGGGAGGTATACGATATGAGGCGAAGGAGAGGGGAAGGGGGAGAAGGACTTGTTATTTCTCGCCACGCAGATCACCCCGCGAACACCTGCCGTATCCAGGATCAGACGCCGAGGTGCGCTAGCCATGTCAAGCTGACCAGGACAAGCACACAGGAGGGGGAGGCAGGGGGGCAGGCAGGAGGAGGAGGAGAAGGAGGAGGAGGAGGGAGAGAGGAGGAGGAGAGGGAGAAGGAGGAGGAGGAGGAGGAGGAGGAGGAGGAGGAGGAGTGCAAGTACCCAAAGAGGAAGAGACGAGGGCAAGCGGGCAAGAAGCGAGACGAGGGCAAAGACTGTCCGCTCCCGTCCGACTACCGCGCGACTACTTCCAGAGCAATGCTTTGATGGCCCACGACACTTCAGCTATCGAAGCTGGGGTCGGTGCGGCGTGCTTCATTTCGTAACAGCAGTTAAAGGCGAGCGCAATCCACTGAACCAACCGCATCAACGAGATCTCGTTTGCAGGCTCAGACGAATAGGCTGCGACGGGACCAAAGTCCCAAGTTGTAAGCGCATTGTGGAGGTTGGGCGAGACGGTGGAGCAGGGGAGGCTCAAGGAGGAGGTGGAGGAGGAGGAGGAGGAGGAGGAGGAGGAGGAGGAGGAGGAGGAGGGAGGAGGAGGAGGAGGAGAATGTGGAGGAGGGCAGGCTAAGCACGCTGAGCAGGGCCCCCTTTCCTCGGGAAAAAACAGGCTCAGCCCTCCCCGAGGCCAGACCGAGACATTACACAGACTGGGTTGCCAAGGGGCTCCTCCTCGTCGCTACAGTCCACCGTCCACTCATTCTCGGCGTCGCCTTCACAATCGCACTTCCCACTTCCCCTCCCCATCATCACCTTCTGCTCTCTCTCCCCTTCAGCCTCTCTCCTCGTCTCCCCTCCTCCTCCCATCCGCCTCCTCCTCATCTTCCTGTCCCGTGTGCGCGGCACGCTTAGCGGCTTAGCGTGTGTGTGCATATCTGTATGCATAGGTTTGTGTTTGGGTCTGTGTGCTTGGACCCCTTAGAGGAGCGGTCAGCTAGCCCCAGAAGGCTAACTGACTGCCCTCCGCAAATTGAATCGGCACCTCGAGGGCACCTGGAACACTTAGACCCGGGAGCCAAACAACCAGACCACAGGGGCCCTCATTCTAACAACATTCCCAAGGCAAGCACGGCACTTCGGCCGCCACTCCAAAAGACCCCAGAAGGGCCAACCAAGGCGCACAGGCCCAGGCGTCAGAATGGGATCACGGGGGTCCAACAGGCGGCCCCAGGGGCTTCGGCCCAGGAACCGCGCGATTCGCACTGTGATTCATCGAGCCAGCTCCCACGCACGACAGGCGCGCCGCTGCGCGCAGCGAACATGGCACCGTGCAGCATACGCACTCTGACACGGCCGAAGCTCGACCCCGCACGATCGGGCCAAGATAGGCCTGCGAACCACTCACCGACGGTGCCGTCGGCGCCGCGAGGTCACAGGGGCTCCAAGCTCCCCGAGCTCCTCGACGTCGTGGGACACCCCGATCGCCCTCGGCACGACGAGGTCGCAGCAGCGCCGGATGCAGGGTGGGTCCGCCGTCGGCACGGTGGCAACTGCCCACGCCGCGGCTGGGGCGGGGATCATGCCACTTTACCACGGCCGAGCGGTCGGCCGACTCAACGACTCAACGACGTCCGACGGCCTCGCGCCACGCGAAGCCGAACGGCACGACCCTGGTGACGACCTTGGCACGGTCGCCTTTGGCCAGAGCCTTGGGCGCGCCGCAGCCGCACCCCCCGACCTCAGTGCCCAGCACTGCCCCCATGAGCGTGCAGTCTCCGCACTGCTGGACCTCCTCGAGCGGCATCGCGGCCCGAGAGTCCATTTCGCCGGCGACCCTCGGCCCGCTCGTCGACGGCATGTCGGGCGGGGACGGTCCTCGTCTGTGAAGCCAACCCGTGCCTGGCCGTGCGGTGTGCCGCCATGCCGACGTGCAGCGCCAGCCTCATCGGGGGCACCCTCGCCCTCCGTGCAATGCCCAGAAGGCGCCGCCTCGGCGTCGAAGGGAAGCTGGCCGTCGGGCTGGGCGTCGGTCAGAGCGCTCGGCGCACGGTCCGCCACACCGGCCTCCGCGTCATGGCACTCCTGGGGAACTCCACGCCCGGCCCGGCGGCAAGCGAATCCACGGTGCCATCCATCCTCGACCTCGGCCCCGTGCGTGGCCTGCACCGCTTGCAGCTCGCGCGTGTTCCTCATGACGTCCCCGCCCTCCCTCCCCAGTCGTCCTCCCCCGCCGCACCTCCAAGGACGGCCACGAAACCGTCGATGGCCAACGCGGCGAGCGAGGCGTGGAGCTGGGCAGCGGGCGCCCTGTCCGCCGCCGCGTCCAAGGGACCGACGATGCCCAGCGTCTCCACCGCGGCGTCGTCCTCCACCACAAGGGCCATCATGTCGCCCTCGCCCCTCCTCCTGCGCGCACCCCCCCCCGCCTCCACACATCCAGGGACAGCGTCGAAGTGGCAGTCGGGTCGGCGCGCCGGCGTGGGGCTGGGCGTCGAAGACGGTGGCCGCCGCCGCCGCCGCCGCCGCGTCCACCAGGTCGCCTAAGCCCAACCTCTCCGCCAGCACGTCGTCCAGCGCCGACTGGCCGCTCGAGCGCCTCCTCCGCCTGGAGCCGCGGCGGAACGTCTCACGCGAGGCTCGCATCCGCCGGCCCTGGCCCATGAGTGCCGCCAGCTTGACGGCCCAGCGCCCACCTCCACAGCAGCTCACCGAGGACCAGCATCGCGGCCTGCTGCACCAGCTGCGAGGCGCCCGCGCCAGCGTCGGGGCCCGCCAGGCCCGAGAGGTCGTCGCCAACGATGGCCACGTTCCTGGCCGCCTCGACCGCCGTGGGCCCGCGCCACCGTCCTGCCAAGGCGGTTCCGGCCCACCCTCAGGTGACCACAGCATGTCTGCCTTATGGGACGAGTGCAGGCAGATGCACGACCAGCAAGCCACTCAGAAGGGACGTGACCCCAATCGGTACAGCCGGGAGCTGCTGCTTGGCTGCCTCGAGCTGGTGAACATCCACGACCTGCAGGCTCCCCAGCCAGCCGGGCACGACCCTTGGACGGGGCGGAGGCGACAGCAGTCCATCCACAACATGACTGGCGCCTCCCCTGCCCAGACGGACGCCGACAACACGGGCGCCCGCGACGGCGCCTCCGCTCCAAGCGGAGCTGGACAGGCGCATCGGCTCGCCAGCAACTGCGCCATTGCCGCCGCCCGGTCCGAGGAGCCCCCGCCAGCCCAGCCCCGCCCGAGACCGCAGCCCCAAGCCGCCCGCCCCACGGGAGGCAGGCGCCACCGCAGGTGGAGGCACCTCCAGCGGAGCTGGCCCCCTGCGCACTGACCACCAGGACGCACCCGGGAGCGGGCCCCCCAGACGCGCCGCCGTGGACGTGTCTCCCGACACCTCCCCGGCCCCCCCCACTCCGCCACGCAGCGACGCCCCCGACCGGGGCCCGTGCCCCGACCCACCTACGCCTGCAAGCCCAGCGCACCAAGGGGGGGGGGGGGGACAAGCACCGCCCAGCCCCCGCGGCCCCCCGTGCAGACGTGGAGCGTCTGGGCAGCAGACGAGCAGGGGGACAGGCGCTGCAGGCAGAGCAGTCCGACGGCGGGCCCAGGCCTGCCGAGGCCCCCGACGAGCATGCCCGCAAGACCCAGCGGACGCCCCCCCCCTCCGACGCCGAGACACGCGGAGGCCGGTGATTCCCGAGGAAGCGACCGCCGCGCGCACTTACCTGACCGCTCCCACCGAACGGCCCACCTACCGGGTCGCTATACCCCCCACGGCAACCCCAACGACTCGCTGTATAACAAGCCGCGACAGGCTATGAATCGAAACCCAGTCAGAAACTAAAGCGGCAGAAGGATGGAGTCCTGGCCCGAGGTTGCCAATCGCCTCAAGCGGGAATGCGGCCCCATGCTAGTCATCGGCTGGAACGTCGTCTGCAACCACCAGGCAGGGCGCCAGGGATCCACCCACGACACAGCTGTCAGCTGTCCAGGGGGAACAGGCCTGCGAGAACTTCGCAGGCCAGCTCATCGAGGCCGACTTCGACGTCCGCAACCTCTGATGGACGATGGGCACCCAGATTAAGCGGCAGCGCGCCTGGAACAAAGAGATACAAATGAGGGACCGCGCCGCCGGGCTTGGCAAGGGGAAGGGAAAAGGCCCCGTGCCACACGGAAAAGGCAAGAGGCGCGCCGTCTCCGCCTGGCCCAGCAATGACCACTCCAGGCAGCGGTGCCCGGGGCTCTCCCCTCGCTGCTCGGCAAAACGGTCTGTCCCGTTCCCAGCCGCGTCCCTCGGCGCTGGCTGGTCCCCCCCCCACCACCACCCTGCAGCATAAGCCTCAGAAGCCTTGATCCTGGTGGAGCTGCTTCTCCCCGCGTTCACGCGCCCCCCCCCCCCCTCCGGGCCCGCCACCCGCGCGGCGGGGCCGCTCTCCGCACTTCAGAGTGCACCAGTTCGAGGCGCCCGACCCGTCGCCCCGCCCGAGGGCCCCCCCCGTCCGACCGCCGCGCCCGACACAGGCCGGCGCCGAGAGGTCCACCACGCCGCGGCCCTGCTCGCGCCTGGCCGCTGCTTGTCCGCCCTGCTTGGCCCGCCCCTGCGTCACGTCCTCGGCCTCGCGGCGCCCTGGCCCGGGACCGCGGCTGGAGCCAGCGGCCTACCCCTATATAACCTTCCCCGCCCCGTCCGCGGATGCGGCGGGGGCACCCGTGACGCCTCCCGCGGCTGCACGACTTCGCTGCAGCCTGCTTCCAGCCGGCCCGCCAGCCAGCACGCCGGCCGATCGGGGCATCGGGCACTGGGCTGGTCTTGCCGCCCTCGCCCCGCCCCCTCCGCCACGGGCGTCGCTCGCCGGCACCACCCTCCTCCTGCTGGTGGGTGCGCTCTCCTTCCCCTCCGCCCCGTCGCTACCCACCCTGGGTGCCGCGGGCCACGCCGACCTTTTGGCTGGGGCGCCGTCGCCTGGTTCCCCTCTGACCCACGCTCCGCCGCCCTCGCTCGGGGTCGCTGGGCGTCGTCTTTCGGGGCGCGCCCTAGCCAGGCCACACCGGATTCTGGGCCGCTCTGGCGTGCCCTCCTTAGACCCCCCTCGCTGATGGGCTCCTTTGCCTCGACGCGCACCTGTTCGGTGCCCCCCCCCCCCACGGGCTGCTGCGCCGGCCTCTGCGGCCCTCCGCCGTCTTCGCCTGCTTTGGGGCCTCGTTGGCCGTGGCGCCGGTGCACCCCCCTATCCGCCTCTCTCGGCCTTGCCTGGCTACAGGCCAATCCCCCGTCTTCAGGTGGTCTGCGTTGGCCGCCGCCCGGAGTCGCCTCGTAGGTCACGTGTGACCTCGGCTCCCTCGGCGCGATGGCTCCTCTGCTTTACGGGCACAGGCTCGGCGCCTCCCTCGCGGTCCTCGCTCAGCGTCGGGACCGCCTTCCTCTGCTTCGCCAAACCTCCTCCAGTGATCCTGCGCCCGCTGACGGAGGAATGGTCCCTCCAGCTTGCCACAGGAACCGCATGGGCCGCCACTGCGCAGGCAGAAGAGCCCACGAAGCCTCGAAGACTGCTCCCAGAGGCTCCGAAGACGGCCTCTCTGAAGGAAAACGGCTGTGGACGCCTCCCTTCTGCGAGGGTGCCTGAAACTCCCTCTGGCCTGCGAGCTGCAAGCCCTGACCCAGACCGAGGGGAAAACAAGCCTGCGACTGTCGCTCCCGGCCACCTGCGCGTTGCCAGGGGGCGGGCGCGTGTCAGGCCCGGAGGCTGGAAAGAAACGCCGGGCACACCGAGACCGACTTTGGCCCCCCCGCCACGCCCCCGCCTCGCCCTGGGGCCTGTGATGGTTCTGCCGCCTGCGCCCCGCCTGGCACGCCTCTTTGCCTTGCCTGGTTTTCAGGCCGTCCCCTGACCTCGAGGCGGTCTCGTACTGGTCGCCGCCGGCCCGGATGCTCACGGGGGGCTCACGTGACCTCGGCACCCGCTGGCCCTTGGCGCTGCGTGCACACCTTCGCCTCCAGCCTTTGCTGGGCACTGCCCCCCCAGCACGGCCTGCTGCCCGGCAGCCTGCCATGCCAGCTTCCCCACCCCCAGCTGCCCCCCCACTGCTGCTGGACCCTACCCCCAGCGCCGTCCCGCCGCGCGCCTGGCCTGGCTCTGAGCGGGCCCAGCCTCCGTCTCCCTCCGGCCACCGCCGGGCGTCTCCTCCTGACCCCCCTCCTGCACCGCGGCCTAATTCGCGTTCTTTTGTACTACCAACGCCCTATCCACCAGCGCAGTCCCTCTGCCTAGCCGCCGACGTGAAAACTATGTGTGTATACATATATATATATATATATATGTGTGTGTGTGTGAGTGTGTGTGTGAAAGTGCGTGTGTGTGTCAATGTGTGTCAGTGTGTGTCAGTGTGTGTGTGTGTGTCAGTGCGTCAGTGTGTGTGTGTGAGCGTGCGTGCAAATGTGCGTGCGTGCGTGCGTGCGTGTGTCTGTGTGTGTGTGTGTGTGCGTGCGTGCGTGCGTGCGTGCGTGCGTGCTTGCGTGCGTGCGTGAATGCGTGCGTGCGCGCGCGCGCGTGCGTGCGTGCGTGCGTGCGTGCGTGCGTGCGTGCGTGTGTGCGTGTGTGCGTGTGTGTGTGTGTGCGTGTGTGGCGCATGCACGCCACCCTGCGGCAGGGGCCTCAGGTTTCAGGAAGGGGATCCGGCGGACTTGGATCCCTCCACTTTCGGACTCCTGGGCCATCCCTGAAACTTCTGGGCTCGGTAGCGAGCCAGCGAACACGAGACAACCCCAACAACTCCTCCTTGCCCATCTCCCTCGTCGCCCCCACCACTCTGCAGGATAAGGCTGCGCAAGAGAGGTCTGGAAAGACTCGAACTCCCGCCACCAGTCGTAGAACGCGACCACCTCCGGCGCGGTGGCAGTGGAAGCAGAAGCGGCATGCGGGGGAACCAAAAGACACCGATGCCGTTACTGCTACTCCCTGGACCTCCCAGGGGCACCAGAGTGGGCTTGTCGCTCCTCCTCTCAAGCAGGTGGCGGACGGCGCAGAGGGGCAGGCCTCTCGAAAGGGCCCTCCGCGCACTCGTGTTCTGCCTCCGGCCCGCGCCTGGCCAGACGTCGGAGGACGACCTGTGCACCGGTAGGCTTAGGTCGGGCATGTCCTGCTACTTGGGAGGGCCAGTGCACTTGTCAGTACTTAGCCGACTTCGAAAGTATTTCGCCGACTTGGAAGAGACTTGCTAAGTACCTAGCTGAATCACTTACAAGTGACTTGTCAAAAGGCTTAGCTGAGTACTTGGCTTGGCACTGGGAAATACTCACTAAGTACTTAGCGAAGTACATAGCTTACTTTGCTAAGTACTTAACTCGGCACTTAGAAGTACTTACTAAGTGCTTAGCAGGTGGCTTAGCAAGTGACTTAGCTAAGTACTTAGCTCGGCACGTATAAGTATGTAGCTAAGTAGTCAGCTTGATTAGCTGAATACTTTGCAGACGATTCTAAGTACTTAGCTACGTGCTTACCTATAGGCCCTGAAATGTTTAGTGGGAATAGAAAATGTCATGAGGCCCCCTCAGGGGTCTCAAGAAGGCCCTTCCAACAGCATCATCATCGGCAGCATCGCCATCATCAGCAATATAGCCATCGTCATCGCTATCCTCATCAGGAGGAGGATGGTCATTTTCATCATCCCTTACCTCTCCGGCCTACGCTTCATTCATCATCGCATTCTTCGTCAGCTCCGTCGTCGTTCCTCGCGTGCTCTTTTCTCATCCCCCTCTTCGCCAACCATCCCCCTCTTTATTGGAGGAGGCAGGTGATGAGAGGGAAGAGAAAGGGGCGACAATGCGAAGATGTGCGCGTGGGCGAGACGAGGAAAACGAAACGATGGATGACGAACAAGGAGGACGACGAGCTACGAGGAACATGACAGGGGACTTGGCGGCGCGCAGAGGCGCAGAGGGGGGTAGGGGGGGGGGAAGGCTTCTTAGAAGCACCCCTGCTTCTTAGAAGGCGCGGGCCTTCTCTATAGACGTAAGGCCGAGGCCTTCTAAGAAGCAGGGTGCTTCTAAGAAGCCTTCCCCCCTCCCCCATACCCCCTCTTGCGCGCCGCCACAGGACGACGAAAACAGTGATGGACTACGAGCCGAGTGGATTTTATCCCAACGCCCCTCCTCCCCCTGTCGCTCCCGCGCCCACTCTCCTCATGGCGCGACCAAGACCGCACCCCCGGGCGACGCCGCCTCGGTGTGCGGCGTCTCCGGGCCCCCGAGGTCCGGCACCGGCTTGTGCTCGCTCCACCTGGCGTTCCTGCGCCGCCGGCCCGCGGCGGCGCCGCCGTCGGCGCGCCGTCCCCGCCGCCGGCGGCGTCGCCGTCGGTGGGCGTCGTGGGCGGCGTCGGCGTCTGCGCCGCTGCCGCCGCCGGCGACACCGCCGCCGACGTCGTCGATGTCGACGCTGAGTAGGAGGAGGATGGTGCCGTCGACGCCGTCGCCGTCGTCGGTGCAGACATCGGCGGCAGGCGACGACGTCGCCTCCGCCGCCGCGGGTCCCGGCCTGCCTGCGGCGGCCGCCGGGTGAAGCCCCCCCCTCGGCGGGCCCGTCGGGGGCCTCCCTGGCGGCGCGGCAGCGGCGCAGAGGGCGTCGTCGTCTCCGTCGTCGTCGTCGTCGTCGACAACGAGCTCGTCGTCGGGCGGGCGCCGTCGTGGTGGACGTCGCCGTCGTGGACTTCGTCGTCGCTGTCGTGAGCGTCGTCGTAGCGACCCTCGGCGCAGAGCAGGGGTGCGGATGGCGTCGTCGCCGAAGCGGGTGTAAGGATGCGGACCCATCGACGGTGCGATCGGCAAGCCAACATGCATTAGACAAGCATGCCTGCCGAAAGGCGTGCACCCGAGACAATGATTTGAAAGCCAACTTCACAACCTCCTCGTCGCCGTGCAGAGGAGCATCACAGCTAAAGAGCAAGTGCCTTCTGCTCTGTATTTGCATCCCGGGCTGTGTCAAAACTCGCCAGCCAAATTTTCCATCTGCAGATGTCCATACGCATATCTGTATATATATATGTATATACACAAATAATTGGAGCCACAAGCTTGCTCATGTAAGCATATATACTTATATACTTATACACTTACACAGATATACGGGGAGCAGGAGGTGGGGAGCGGACGCCCTGGCGACCACACGATTGATCGAATCGCGCGACAACATTCCGTATAATCGTTGGGTCCGGCATCCCCGCCAGATTTAAACGACAGGTCCTGTCAGACAGGTCAAAGGATGAGAGGCAGAGGAGGACAAGGAGGAGGAGGAGGAGGAGGACCAGGAGAGGACATGAGAAGGAGAGGGCTCCAAGGTGGTACGACCTGGCCTAAGCTGGCTTCTGGCGCCGCCCGAGATGGCCAATCTAGGCCCAGAAAGCCCTCCAGGACAACCCAAATGAAACCTACTATGATTGCTTCAAGATGGCTCCACAGAAATCCTCAAGTTTCCTCGGCTCCACGGAGTGGTCAACAGATCTTCCGGCGTTCTCGACCTCGGACCGGCCTTCAACACGATCGAGGTGCCCTATGGCGGCCATGGCGGAAAACACGGGAAGCCAAAGACCAATCACCTCACCCACCTGCAGTCTCTGCACCTGCCCCTCCTCCTCCTCCTCCTCCTCCTCCTCCTGCTCCTCCTCCTCCTCCTCCTGCCCCACCTTCCGCTAAAGCTGGTGCTTCAGATCCTCTCCCCCCACCTCCTCCTCCTCCTTCTCCTCCTCCTCCTCCTCCTCCTCCTCCTCCTCCTCCTCCTCCTCCTCCTCCTCCTCCTCCTCCCCTTCCTCCTCCTCCTCCTCCTCCTCCTCCTCCTCCTCCTCCTCCTCCTCCTCCCTCCTCCTCCTCCTCCTCCTCTCCTCTCCTCCTCCTCCTCCACTCCCTCCTCCCTCCTCCTCCTCCCTCCTCTCCTCCTCCTCCTCCTCCTCCTCCTCCTCTCTCCTCCTCCTCCCTCTCTCCTCCTCCTCCTCCTCCTCCTCCTCCTCCCTCTCTCCTCCTCCTCCTCCTCCTCCTCCTCCTCCTCCCTCCTCCTCCTCCCTCCCTCCTCCTCCTCCTCCTCTCCTCCTCCTCCTCCTCCCTCCCTCCCCTCCTCCTCCTCCTCCTCCTCCTCCTCCTCCTCCTCCTCCTCCTCCTCCTCTTATTATTATGTTTCTTATTATCCCTCCTCCTCCTCCTCCTCCTCCTCCTCCTTTTCCTCCTCCTTCCCCCCTCCGCCTACTCCACTTTTCAGGACCCCCATCTCCAGCTGCTCATCGTTCTCCTCTTCCTCCGCCCCTTCCGCCTCCCAATCCTGCTCCCCTTGCTCATGCTGCTCGTCCTCCTGCCCTCGGATTTCCCAGCTGCGGCCAGGGGTGCCGGGGTTCCCGCGCGACCCTCTGAGGGCACTGAGCGGCACGAGGAGACGGCCAATGGTCGCCGTGATAGAAGCAGCAGCAGGAGCAGCAGCAGCAGCAGGAAGAGCAGAAAGGAGCAGGAGGCACCATGAGGCACCATGAGGGAGTAGGAGCGCGAGAATGCGATGGAGCCGGGGGGGGGACGAGCCTAGAGGAGGCAGCATGAGAATGAGGTGCAGGGGAAGGCATCAGGGGCTATTCAGTCGAACCCGTGCCTCAGCGGTTGATCCAATGCGCAGATCAAATGATCCAGATAGAGCAAGCGAATTCTTGCCTCGTCCGAGTCCTTGGCATCTTCCTTCTGCGAATCGCGAGTGCGTTGCTTGAGGAGGGGTGACTGTTTAAGGCCCCCCCCATCCTGAGCCTTCGGATACCGTAGCCGCGACGGCTTAAACAAGTTTATTCTGAACGTTAGCTTTTCGAATCTTGAACCCTGGTCCTGCTTCAGCTGTTCCTCCTCCCTTGTCATCTCCCTCCTCCTCCTCCTCCTCCTCCTCCTTCTCATCATCCCTCGCCCTCCTCCATTATATCACTCCTCTTCCATCGAACATCGGCCTCCACATTCTCAGACCTGACGACCCGTCCAAGAGTGCCCTTCGACCAGAGTCCCCTTCAGCCCCCTTCAGATACGAGGGATGCCCAAGACGCACAAACGCATGGGCCCTAGATTTAGGTCGGGCACGTCCTGCTACAGGCGGATTTCGAAGGAAGAAAAAGTAGTCAGACAACGCGCAGGCATGACAGCACTAATCAACGAACATCGTCCCCCCACACACTACTCCTCTACTGTCTTTGAAATATTATCCTGAAGAGGGAAAGGTCCGACTTCACCCTAGAGCCTCCCTCGCCTTTCCGCTGTCCCCTCTCGGCAGCACGCGGGTGACCCCAGGCACAGGCTCACCTTTGTCGGGTCGGGCGCAAGGGGGGGATAGCAAAGGGGAGTTTGAGAATCAGCTCACGTAGCTGATTTTGCCGGCGCCTCCCGGCGCCGGAGGCGGCCGTGTGTCGAGGAATGGTCCCCTCGGCGGGGCAGAAACCAGCTGCATGCAGCAAATTTCGCAACCCCCCCCTTCCCCAATCCCCCCCCTTTCGTTCGGCCCGACTTTGGTGCGCGACTCCACGTGGGCGCGGGGGCGCCAAAACCCGAGCGCGGAAGCCGCTGAGGTCGCACCCGCCATCCGGGGGGCCCGTGGCGTGCCCGCACCGGGCCGCCACTCCTGGGGGGCCCAGAGCATAGACACCACCACCACGCCGATCCCTCCTCGTTCCTCCTCCCAGTGAGAGGGAGGGAGGGGGGGAAAGTGGTCGTGGTGGTGTATATGTTTGGGGCCCCCTAGTTCTGGCGAGAGGTCACTCCCTGCGCGCAGCCGATCCCCCCTGCTCCTCCCGCCCGCCCTGCCCGGGGGACCGTCCGGCCGAGCGGGTCCTCTTGAACACCGGGCCGAAGACCTCGAAGAAGTCCTGGCGGCCGCCGGCTCCCGGTGCCGTGCCCGTCGTTCGCGCGGATGTCTTCACTTCAAAACATTATCTCTCTCTCTCTCTCTCGCTTGCTCTGTGTTTTGTCCTCCCCTGGCAACCTCTCCCGTCAACTCGTCATCACGCCACTCTCTCCCCCTCTCTCCCTGCGACTGTCTGTATAAGATCCCTTCACGGCGTGTACATGCGTAGGTGTGTATGGGTAGATTTGGTTATCAATGCATAGAGCTCCTAATCTTGTTTTTAAAATGGCACCCTCTCTCTAACATTTCTCCCTCTTCTATGCAAATAGTTACAGGTATATCTCTCTAGATCTCTCTCGGTCTCTCTATCTCCACCACTCTCTCTCTCTCTCTCTCTCTCTCTCTCTCTCTCTCTCTCTCTCTCTCTCTCTTTCTCCAAATACGAATACTTTTAAAGTCTACAGATGCACGTATCTAATGATATCCCCCACGCCCATCCCCTGACTACAATATGTCTCCCTTCTTCGGTCATGTCCGCTCACCCTCTCCATCTCTCTTCGTATGCATGTTTACGAACACATTTCTACGATTATTAGCTGGCCGCTCTGCGGTTGATCGGGAGTTTCTGCATGAAGAAAGGGGCCTGTGCTTGTGGCCGAGATGACAATGCGCGGGAGGCGGTGGTTCAGGAGGGCGAGGCTCGCCCTCCTTATCCTCACCACCTCGTCGAACTCTCCTCCTCCTCCTCCTCTTCCTCCTCCGCCTATTCCTCTCCCCCCTCCGCCTCCTCCACCTCTTCCAACTCTCCTTCACTTCCTCCTCCTCCTCGTCCTCTTCCTCCTCCTCCGCTTCCTCCTCCTCCTCCTCCTCCTCCTCATCATCATCATTATCCTCCTCCTCCTCCTCCTCCTCCTCCTCCTCCTCATCATCATCATCATCATCATCATCATCATCATCATCATCATCATCATCATCATCATCATCACCATCATCATCATCATGCTCCTCGTTATCATTATCCTCCTCCTGCTCCTCCTCTTCCTCCTGTATCCTCCCCCTCCTTTTCCTCCGCTTCCTCCTCATTTTTCCTCCCCTCCTCCGTTTTCCTACGTCATTCGCTCTGCTCATCCTTGTCGTCTTTCTTTGGGGCCTCCCTCGGGGGGTGACTTGGCAGCTTTCCGAGGGTGTCTCGAGCGGGAGCCCCAGATTGGGACACGCCCAAGTTGACTCTTGCGAGGATATCTCGAGCGAGAACCCGGACTGGAGCACACACCGTGCGTCCCCGCGCGCCCCGGCGCCCGCCGGCAGATCCCCGGAACTGGTTCCTGGGGGCGCGGTCGGGCCTGACAGTTTCGCGCGCCAGGGGTCGATTTTACCTAACAGCAGAGACTGAGCATCATGACGCCCCGGGGGGTCTGGGCGCGATCCGGGGGAGGATGCCGGGGACTTTTTTTAGCCAGCAGTAACACACTTCGTGGTCTTCGAGTTCCCAGAACTCCACTCCTGGGCATGATTTAATACCCGGAGCCAACTGTAGGCCACTTCGTGTTCTTCGAGTTCCCAGAACTCCATTCCTGGGCATGATTTTGAATGCCCGGAGCCAACTGTAGGCCACTTCGTGGTCTTCGAGTTCCCAGACCTCCATTCCTGCACATGGGCATGATTTTGAATGCCCGGAGCCAGCACTAGGCCACTTCGTGCTCTTAGAGTTCCAAGAACTCCATTCCTGGGCATGATTTTGAATGCCCGGAGCCAACTGTAGGCCACTTCGTGTTCTTCGAGTTCCCAGAACTCCATTCCCGAGCCACATGTTGAATGCTGAGGCAGGCTGATGCTGAGACTGAGGCAGGCTGAGGCTGAAGCAGGCTGAGGCTGAGGCCGAGGCTGAAGGCAGGCTGAGGCTGAGGCTTGAAGCAGGCTGA
>CAUYUJ010016382.1:701529-814029 GCA_963575745.1 Prorocentrum cordatum | reverse complement strand
TTGATGTCCTCATGTTTTGTCCCAATCATCATGTGGTCCTGGGTCCTCGTTTTGAAGAGACAGCGCCACGCGTCACACCTCCTCCCTTGCCCCCTCCTCCCTCCTCCCTTCCCTGCCTCTGCCCTCCGCGTGTCCAGCACTTCGGCACACCCCTCACAGGTTTCGTGGCCCCCACAGGGCGCTCCACCGAAGGCCCCAGTGCCACCGCCCGCATGCGCCACCCACAGCTATTTCGGCACACCCCTCGCATGCTTCGTGGCCCCACAGGGAGCTCCACCGAAGGTCCCAGTGGCGCAGCCCGCATGCGCCACCCACACGAATTTCGGCACACACACACACACACACCTCACACGCATGGTAGCCCCATAGGGAGCTCAACCGAGGGTCCCAGAGGAGCAGCCCGCATGCGCCACCCACACCAATGCCGGCACACCCCTCACACGCATGGTGGCCCCACTGGGAGCTCCGACGAAGGTCCCAGTGGCGCAGCCCGCATGCGTCACCCACACCCATTTCGGCACCCCTCACGCGTGTCTTGGCCCCATAGGGAGGTCCACCGAGGGTCTCAGTGGCGCAGCCCGCATGCGTTACCCACACCCATTTCGGCACACCCCTCAAACGCTTCGTGGTCCCACAGGAGCTCCACCAAAGGTCCCAGTGGCGCAGCCCGCGTGCGTCCCCGCCAACCATGTCGACACACCACTCACACGTTTCGTGGCCCCACAGGGAGCTCCAGCGAAGGTCCCCTGCATTCCCGCCACCCATGACGGCACACCCCTCACCCGTTTCGCGGCCCTCCTATGGGAGCCTCGCCGGAAGTCGCAGTGGCGTAGCCTGCATGCGTTAACCCCACACGTTTCGACACACCCCTCACACGTTTCGTGGCCCCGTAGGGAGCTCCACCGACGGCCGGAATGGCGCCGTCCACATGCGTCCCCGCCATACATTTCGGCACACCCCTCACACTTTAGGCCCCAATGGTACCGTCCATATGCGTCCCCCCACTCATTCCGGCAATCCCCCTACACGCTTCGTGACCCCATAGGGAGCTCCACCGAAGATGATACCCACAACTGCGGTACTCACAACTGCATATGATTCGGTTCTTCCCCAGGCTATTTTGAAGGATTTGGGCATCTGGTTTAAAGCGGCCTGCCGTCGGCCCAAGACGCCCAAGAGGCTCCCAATGTTGACACAAGATGGCCCAAGAGGCCTTCAAGATGGCCCCAGGACGGCTCAAGAGGCTCCCAAGACGGCCCCCAAAGGGCCCCAAGACGGCCCACGAGGCCTCCAAGACGCCCAAGATGGTCTCCAAGACGGCTCCCAAGAAGACCCCAAGACGGCCCAGAGAGGCTCTCGAGACGGCTTCCGACAGCGTGAGGCGGGCCATAAACGCCGTAAGACGACCAAAGAGGCCCCCGAGAAGCACCCGAAGGCCTCCAAGATGCCTCCAGGAGGCCCCCAATATGCATGCCTCCAGGAGGCCCCCAGGAAGCTCCCACGAGGCCTCAAGGATGACCCAGAAAGCTCCCAAGAGGGTATCCTCATCCTCCTTGTCCGTCGTCTCCTCAGCCTCCTCTTCGTCCGCCACGTGTTCACCGAAGGGCTTCCACAACGGCTGGGGGAACGCATGATCCGATAGCGTGGCCAAACTTTGCCCAAGTGGTTGGCCACATAGGCTTATCCCAGAAGGCAGGGAGCGGCGGTGATTCGCCGTAGGCATCTTCATTGAGCCTGCATCTACAATTTTGTACATACATAGATGTTTGTATCCATATATATATATATACACACAAAAAATGTATGAACATACGTTACTATGTCTCGCTCACTCTCGCTTAATCTCTCTATATATATATATCTATATAGATACACACATTTCCCTTCCTATATGTTATAAGCCCAGGCGGGGGGACACTCCCCCCCAAAAATATCCTGGCGAAGGACCCAACCATATGCAATTGTGAATACTGCAATTGTGAATATCTTCTCGGTGGAGCCCCCTACGGGGCCACGGAACGTACGAGGGGTGTGCCGAAATGGGTGTGCGGGACGCATGCGGGCACACCCACTGGGGCCTTCGGTGAAGCTCCCTATGGGGCCACGAAGCGTGTGAGCGGTGTGCCGAAATGGGTGTGCGGGACGCATGCGGGCACACCCACTGGGACCTTCGGCGGAGCTCCCTATGGGGCCACGGAACGCGTGAAGGGCGTGCCGAAATGGGTGTGGCTGACGCATGCGGGCGCGGGCACTGGGGCCTTCGGCGGAGCTCCCTATGGGGCCACGAAACGTGTGAAGGGTGTGCCGACATGGGCGTGGCTGACGCATGCGGGCGCGGGCACTGGGGCCTTCGGCGGAGCTCCCTATGGGGCCACGAAACGTGTGAGGGGTGTGCCGAAATGGGTGTGCGGGACGCATGCGGGCACACCCAGTGGGACCTTTGGCGGAGCTCCCTATGGGGCCACGGAGCGCGTGAGGGGCGTGCCGAAATGAGTGTGGCTGACGCATGTGGGCGCGGGCACTGGGGCCTTCGGCGGAGCTCCCTATGGGGCCACGAAACGTGTGAGGGGTGTGCCGAAATGGGTGTGGCTGACGCATGCGGGCGCGGGCACTGGGGCCTTCGGTGGAGCTCCTATGGAGCCACGAAACGTGTGAGGGGTGTGCCGTGGGGGCCTTCGGTGGAGTGGAGCCACGAAACGTGTGAGGGGTGTGCCGAAATGGGTGTGGGTGACGCATGCGGGCGCGGGCACTGGGGCCTTCGGTGGAGCTCCCTATGGAGCCACGAAACGTGTGAGGGGTGTGCCGAAATGGGTGTGGGTGACGCATGCGGGCGCGGGCACTGGGGCCTTCGGTGGAGCTCCCTATGGAGCCACGAAACGTGTGAGGGGTGTGCCGAAATGGGTGTGGGTGACGCATGCGGGCGCGGGCACTGGGGCCTTCGGTGGAGCTCCCTATGGAGCCACGAAACGTGTGAGGGGTGTGCCGAAATGGGTGTGGGTGACGCATGCGGGCGCGGGCACTGGGGCCTTCGGTGGAGCTCCCTATGGAGCCACGAAACGTGTGAGGGGTGTGCCGAAATGGGTGTGGGTGACGCATGCGGGCGCGGGCACTGGGGCCTTCGGTGGAGCTCCCTATGGAGCCACGAAACGTGTGAGGGGTGTGCCCGCAACTGGGGCCTTCGGTGGATGGGTGTGGGTGACGCATGCGGGCGCGGGCACTGGGGCCTTCGGTGGAGCTCCCTATGGAGCCACGAAACGTGTGAGGGGTGTGCCGAAATGGGTGTGGGTGACGCATGCGGGCGCGGGCACTGGGGCCTTCGGTGGAGCTCCCTATGGAGCCACGAAGCTGTCGTGTGGGTGACGCATCTGGGGCCTTGGAGCCTATGGAGCCCGAAACGTGTGAGGGGTGTGCCGAAATGGGTGGGTGACGCATGCGGGCGCGGGCACTGGGGCCTTCGGTGGAGCTCCCTATGGAGCCACGAAGCGTGTGAGGGGTGTGCCGAAATGGGTGTGGGTGACGCATGCGGGCGCGGGCACTGGGGCCTTCGGTGGAGCTCCCTATGGAGCCACGAAACGTGTGAGGGGTGTGCCGAAATGGGTGTGGCTGACGCATGCGGGCGCGGGCACGAGGGAGGAGGGGGAAGAGGAGGAGAGGAGAGGAGAGGAGAGGAACGCGGGGCACCGTCTCTTCAAAACGAGGACCCAACACCACAGGATGGTTGGGAAAAACTGGACTCCTGGGATCTGAGGCTTTGGGACCCTCTGGACGGGCCTCGAAGCGGCCCCCAGAACCTTCCCAAGCCTTCCCAGCACACCTAGGACCTAGGGCGATCAGGGGGGTCATCGGAGACGTCCCAGAGACCCCCAAGACAGAGCAAGAGCGCTACAGGAGTGACCGACGTGACCTCAGAATGGCCCAAGAGGCCTCCAGGACGGCCCCAAAGGCCTCAAAAAGCCTCCAAGAGCACTCCCAAGAAGGCTCCAGAGGCAAAACTGATTGATTTTCTGCGGGTGTTTGGTGATCTTTGGGGTTACCCTCTTTTCGGCTTCCCGACGCTCTTTTTCGGGCGTCCGAAGCCGCCTGGGAGGCTCCCAAATCGCCCCACGACCATCCGAAAAGGCTTCCAGGCAGTCCAAGAGAGCCCCAAAACGGCACAACAGGGGTCAACGATGGCCCTAAGAGAGCCCCATGGCGGCCCAAGACGGCCCCAAGACACCCTCCGAAGCATTCCAAATCGTGACCCGGTCGTTCAGGGAGACCGCGGTGGGAGGCAGGTTGGCCCGAGGAAGCCCCCAGAACCTCCAGAACACGCCCAGAAGGCCTCCAGAAGGCCTTAGGAAAGCCTGAACATTTTGTGAGGCCCCCAGAGGCTCTCCACGGAGGAGCCTCCGCAAAAAGAGCTGAGGAGGATATGGGAAAATGCGCAGGGTATGACGACAACGGAGAAAAAGAAGCATGGAGGAAGGATAACGAACAACATCATTTTAGCGGCGATGGTGGAAAAGGCAACAAGGAGTTATCGCTAAATTGTCGGCTTGACCTTCCTGCCATTCCGCCTGCATACCAAACTTCAAGGACCAAGGTGCATGACGCGAAGCGTCACTGCAGTCTTGTATATACATATGTGTATATATATATATATACACGACAACCCTGCGGGTGATAAGGAGGTTGGGGGGGAGGGGGCCAGCAATGGGCAGCAGTGGCGATTGTTGTTCTGACGATGCCAGTGGAGCGTGTTGCGTTACCGCTCGCTCTTGAGAGCCTTGGTGTCGAGTTGTTTACGTCACCCTTCTCTCTCGGGCGCCTTGGTACCAGTCCCCCATCCCCCCCGGGAACTAATGAAATAATAAATTGTTTCGTTCATTTTGCAAGGGCTTGGGGGGCCGTTTGGGCTCGTCTTTTGGACCCCTTGGGGGGCTCTTGGGGGCCTCTTGGGGGGCCTGTTGGGGGCCTCTTGGGAGCCTTTTTGGGCTCCTTGGGGGCCTCTTGGGGCCTCCGGGGAGCTTCTTGGAGCGACCCTTAAGAGCCTGTTCCGCCAACGTTCGCACTGGGAGCTGTGTTCAGAGATTGTTGCGTTGCCGCTCGCTCTTGGCACAGCACACAGCACGGGATGTCGATGTGCCTGGCGATTTGCATTTGCAATTGCTTATCGATGTGCATGTCGATTTGTTTTTCGATCTGCATTTCGATCTGCATTTCGATTTGCATCTCACTATCGGTCTCACTATCGATCCCACGATCGATCTCACTATCGACCTTACTATCGATCTCACTCGATCGATCTCACTATCGGTCTCACTCGATCGATTTCACTGTCGATCCCACTCCCGATCGCGTTTTCGATCCCACTATCGATCCCACTATCGATATCACTCCATCGGTATCACTCCATCGATCTCACTATCGATATCACTCAATCGATCTCACTATCGACCTCACTATCGATCTCTCTATCGATCTCACTCGATCGATCTCACGATCAATCTTACTCAATCGCTCTCATCATATATCCCACGATCGCTCTCACTATCGATCCAAAAATCGATCTCACCATCGATCTCACTCGATCGATCTCACTATCGATCTCACTTTCGATTTCACAATCGATCTCACAATCGATCTCACTATCGGTCTCACTATCGTTTTCGCACCAGCGGGACATGGGGACACCAGCGGGACACTGGCGGGACACCGCGCGGCCCCGTTTGCCGGGGGGGGGAATCATTTTGTCCGGCCGCGCCTCAGCCACAGGAGCTTTCCTCTCGCCCGCCCACGCAGCTTCGCCTCGCCCGCACGCACGGCACGCACGAACACGAAACCGAAACCGATTTCCCGGTGGGGGGCTCTCCGTTCCACTTCGATCTCACCCCCCAACCTCCGATGTAGATGTATTCCTCTCTCCCTGTGTTATCCCCCCAGTACATGTTTCGCTCGCTATGTGTGTATAGATATATACACATATATGTATAGGTTTGTCGGTTCGCTTGTCTCTCTCTCTCTCTCCTTCGATCTACAGCCCCCTCTGTTGCCAGTATCTCCCACAGACCCTTCGCCAAGAAAGAAAGGGTTGACATTCATCCCTCAATTTGCGCGCGATCTCGGGCAAGATAATCCTGTGCTTTACACATGTTGGATATTTCTGTATACGAACATAAATCATGTAAACAAAATTGTGCGCCCATATGTAAGGGTGCCTGAAAACCTGCAAACGTCTGAATATGAGTACGTCGCCTCTACGCGCGGGATAACCTAGGCCGATGCACAGATAAAGAGATGAGAAGATGTGTTCTGCTGGAGGGCTCGCTTTCATGGACAGCCTGGGAGCTCGTGTGCGCGCGCGCGCGTGCTCGGCAAACCAGGCCTAAACGACTAGAACACACTCATGTGCCCGCGCCTTCTCGCCCTCTCCTGCTCAATCTACGTACCCCTCGCCTTCCTGCCACCATGGGGTTGTTGAGGAGGTTGCACTCATCTGCCTCGCCGATCTCGGGAGGGGGGGGGGGAGGGGCGGCTGCCTGGCCGTCTCTCAAGCCAGATGGGACGGAGTCGTCGAAGTCACCGATCGAGTCGTACTTGCGCCTGCGCAATGAAAGGAGGCAGAGGAGCAGGGGCAGGAGCAGTCGGAGAGGGATGGTGTGTGGGGGGGAGGACGAGCATGAGGAAGAAGAGTGGAGGAGGACGAGAACGGGCGGAGGGGAAATGGGAGGGGGGATGAGGGGATGAAGGAGAAAGAGGGGGGAGGGGTACGAGAGCGAGAGGGGGAATGACAGTGAAAGAGAGAGAGAGAGAGCGAAAGACGGACAGCGAAAGAAGGAGAGAGGGAAAGAGAGAGAGAGAGTGTGAGAGAGAGAGAGAGAAAGAGAGACAGGGAAAAAAAAGAGAGAGAGAGAGAAAGATAAAGAGAGAGCGAGAAAGAGTGAGGACAAACACATGTGAATGAGAACAACAGGAAGGGCGACAGAGGAAGAGGGAGAGCCATTATGGCAAACGTAGAGACGAACAGTGGAGCACCCCTGCGAGAGGGTAAGGAGACGGGGAAGGGGAATTCTGAGAGCGGAGGGAGTCCTCCACCGTCTACGGCAGCCGAGAATCTTGATCTCAATTGAACGCCTGGAAACCTCAAGAACAAAAACAGAGAAACATCTGCCTAAGCAAAATCTGTCGGAGGTCCTCGCGGATAGCATGGATCGGCGCTTGACCCCCCTCCCTGGCGCCAGGAGCGCGCCAGGGGCGGTGCCAGAGGCGCCGCCATGGGGGTCCAGTGCCCATCCACGAGATCTGCGCGGACCTTCGAACTGGAATCCCTCCTCCTCCTCCTCCTCCTCCTCCTCCTCCTCCTCCTCCTCCTCCTCCTCCATCCTCCTCCTCCTCCTCCTCCCCTCCGTGGCCAGTCTGGCTCAGGACGCCTGCCTCCGGGGCTCTCAGCGCCCCGTGGCACGACTGGCCACTGCGAGTCCCGCGGCAGGCCGGGCCCGCCCCGGCCTGGCGCCCATGGCCTCCCGCCCCTCCCTGCTGCCGGGTGTCCCGTGGCTGGCCCGGCAGCAGCGGTGGGCGGGCAAGGGTCCCTGGCGTCTGGCGGTGCGCGCGGCGGCGGCGACGAGCCCGACTGATACCGCCAGTGTTAGGTCGGGCGTTCTACGAGGAATACGAAATACTGCAAGAAGACTCCCAAAGGGTCAAGCAGTACTCCAAAAAAAGTCCCCGACTATTTTTTTCACCAGTCCCCCTGTAGAGGGACAGGCCCGACTTAACGCAAGTGCTGCAAGCACGACCGAGGCCGCAGGCTGGGCATGCCATGCGTCAACTTCGGGTCCAAGGAGCAGCGCACCCTCTGCCAGCTCTCCAGGTCCGCGCGCTTCGCGGGATGAGTACGGCCAGACCTGGGGCAGAAGAGCATCCCTCAAGAACCTGGGACCCTCCACGGGCCAAATGGAAGAATATTCCCCCAGGATGCACAAGAACAGCCGAACAGCCAACAAGCACGAAGAACATTGGGGTGCCCTCCCAGGGGCGACCTCGACCCCATTCGAGGAACAACACAGCCGTATAAGCATCTCAACGTTTGACGGTCCGCGCGGGTTTTTGGGATCCGCGCTAGAGACCCCCTCCCTGGCGCGCGGAGCGCGCCAGGAGCGGCGACTGAGGCGCCGCCAGGGGGGCCCAGCGCAGAGCCAGCAAAGATCCGCGCTTGACCTCCAAAGGGAGGCCAGTCTACAAGACTCCGTGCTGTGTGCGGAGGCCTCCCAGGCCTGCAGCAGACAGTTGGGCATGCGGAAGTAGTTGCTGGCCTGGTGGCCAACCGCTGTTGTTCGTTGTCTCTGATCAGAGCTCGTCCTCGAGGGAGAGTCGTGGCGCGAGGGCGATGTAGCAAAAGATGAAGACGCTAGCGCAGCCTATCCAGGAATCTGGCGGCGAATTCGATCCGAGGCTGTACAGCAAGCGAGGTCGCTTCCTGAGTTCGCGTGGTGCCCAGCCCACAAGAGTGATGATGATGTCCTCGTCCCCGCCTCTGAGGCTCCAGCCCATCCTCCTTGCGTTTGGTATGTGGGAGATGCTTGGGCAGACTTGTCCTCAAGCTTTGTACTCAGTCTGCAGAAATTCATGATGCTCATGCTTGTGCGAGGCCCATTGGTATGCCTCCTACCTCCCTTAGGCCGTCCAGAGGGCGGAAAAGGCTCGAGCTGTTGGCCGAGAGAGCGACTTTGACTGCGCGCGTCCCTGATCTGCTCCCCCCTCCGCCTCTGCACCTGTTTCACGGACACGACCTCGCTGAACTCTGGCCAGGCCGGCTGTTCTGCAGGGGCTGCCGGCGGTCTGCGTATACGGCCGAGTCTCGGCGCCAGCTCGTGGGAGGCACGGATCGATATTGCGTGCCCTCAGTCCCGACCAGGCTTCAGTCGAGCAGGGACCGACCGTCCCGGCATTCCTATAGGCCTACCACACAATGCTCTTAGGACCCAAGAACGCACGAATAACAAAAACAATGTTCTTCGAACATAGGACCGATGTCTTAAAACAAAGCTCCGCCAGACACGCTCTAAGAACATGTTTGTGCAGACCACAAAAAGTTCTTAGAGCACTCTTTGGTGGGCCTACAGGCGAGCACGACGCTTCGCCACTGCTTGATTCAGGCGTCCCTCCTCGAGGCTTCCGCCGTCGCCGCCAGCCCCGCCCCGCCCCCGGCGGGCGAGCGTGCTTGCGCTGGGTCGTCTGGCGCTCGCGTGGGGCCGGCGGTCGGGGGAGGCTGCCTGTCGTTTGGGGGGCTGGGGGCTCTGGGAGCTGACATCCGCGTGCGCATGGTCACGGGCATCGAGAGCGCAAACGATGACCTGGTCGAGCACGGCCCAGAGCGGCTTGCAGGCCGAGGCCCAGCAGAGGCGGCGGCATTGGCTGCCCACCGACTTCGGTGGCGCTTCCGCATGGGACGCCACCCGCGCGACGAGGACGACTCCGAGATGGACCTCGCCGAGCTCACTGAGCACACACTCCTGCGCAACATCGACAGGGCGCAAGGACGCCGCATGTGGGCGGGCGCGGCGAGCCACCACAACCTCCCGCATGTCGAGAACGGCGCGGCCATCGACCACTGAGTCCGCGGGCTGCGCGCGACTGGCAGGGCCGGGACCGATGCGCAGGCCTGGCTCACCATCCGCCCACTCCTTGCAGGCGGTTCGTGGCCTGTCGCTCGACGGGCACACGTGCAACCTCCGCTTGCGGCATGCAGCCGCTGCCCGTACGGTTGCGCCGAAGATGGCACCAGGCGGCACCTCTAGCGTGGCGCTGCCCCGCCCTGGACGCCGCTCGTCGCCAGCACGCCACGGATCTCGGCATCCGGCGCACCTCATCGACGAGGAGAGGCAGGCGTCCCTGGAGGACCTGGAGCACACCGCCATGTGGGAGGGTGGACTCGTGCCTGACCCCGCAAAGCGTTGCCCGCCATGGAGCTCCACAGTCGACGTCGTGCATTCGGGGCCGCCTCTACATCGCAAGGCGTACCTGGACGGCAGCGCGCCTTCTCCTAGTAACCAGGTCTGTGCCCGCGCGGGTTGGGCTGCGCTGACAATGGTCCACGACCTCGCATCTCATGCGGACGTCCTGGACGCAGTCGTCTTTGGCCTGGTGCCGAGGCCTCCTCCGCAGGAGAGCGAAGCCGCAGAGGTCGTCGCTGCTCGGGGTGCCATATTGCACGCGGACGGCGGCCTCTTGGAGTTGCTGTCGGACTCCCAGCTCCGTGTCGATGGCTTCCACGGCGGCCCCGACAACATCGACTTTCGGGTGCCTTACGCGGCCATTTGGCGGAAGTTCTGGCACGTGGCTTGCGAGTACGGCGTGGCCAACATCACGGTCACCAAGATTCCAGCCCACGCCCCGTGGCGATGCGTCCTCGAAGGACGCATCACAAGTGCCGACCGGCTCGGAAATATTGCGGCGGACCGCCCGGCCAAAGCCGCGGCGCTACGACACCCGCAACTACCACGCCTCCGGGAGCAGGAATACCTTGCGAGGCGTACGGCCGCTGGCATCGCCTACTGGGTGGCCAAGGCGGTGAACATCGGCGAGGCGCTGTTGCGTGCACCTGACGGTTGGGTTGCGCCGCCACTGGAACGGGTGACTTGCGCCCATCCCGAGTGCGGGTGGCGGCATTCTGGACGATGTCTGCTTCGTACGGTGCACTGCGACGGGGACATGTGCGACCGCTACGGAACAGCTACGCAGGTCGGCCCTGCGGTGCTGTGGGCTTGCCCAGCTTGTGCCAGAGCGGCCGGAGCGGCAACGTATCCAGAAGGGCGCGCCGCGCTCCGCGACGACCCTGCAGCGCGCCACGAGCTGCGGCGCATCCGTCGCGAGACCGCAGCTGGCTGGCCGGGCGCTCTCACGGCCAGTCGCGCTCGTCAGTGTGGCATTCCACAGGCAGCCAGTGGAGCCGACGGCCAACAACATCCGTTTCTCGTGACGGTGGCTGCAGTGGCCGCGACCGCCGCCTCGGCAGCTGCGGCAGGCGCGGAGCCAGGCCAAGGGCAAGGGCCGCGTGCACTTCGACGAGCTCTTTCCGACCCCCTGCAAGCTCGAGGGCCCGCGGTGGCGGCCGCAATGGCGCCCAGAGCTGAGGCCCCACCACCACCACCACCGCCACCACTGGACGCCGACAGACCAGCATTGCGGAAGCGTCCCGCTGCTGTGCCGCTTGCGCCCAGAGCTACGCGGCCGCGTGCGACCGTCAACGATGACAACATGCAGGCTGGTAGTGGCGCGCTGGACCCTGTTGCGTCGGCCTCTTCCATCGTCGTCCACGGCACCGCTACTGCAGCGAGTGCAGCATCAAGGGGTCCAGTTGCCGCCGGCCATGCGGCCGAGCTCGTTGACGCTAACCGCCGCGACGACCACGCCCACGGCAATCACGGCGACACGCCGACGTCCACCCAGGAAGGGGGTATCCTGGAGGACTTTCCGTCCTGGTGGAATGTGCAATTAGATCCTTCGCACGTGCTTTACACAGCAGGTGCCAGAAATCCCACCAGCCCTCTGGGCGTAGGTGGTTTAGGGAGTTTCCTCTTCCAACCCCCTTTCTTCCCCTTCGGGGAGGGGTTTACCCCTCCCCCTACCCCCTCCCCTGGACCTGGACGGGAGGTTTCGCTGGTAGTTGGAGCGTCCAAGATGGCCCAAGATGGCTCCAAGAGCGCCTCGGGGAGCCCAAGATGAGCTCCAAGATTGCTCAAGCTAGCCTCAGATGCCTCAAGATGGCTCCGAAGATGCTCTAATAGGCCCGAAGACCGCCCCAAGACGGCTCCAAGAGGCCAACTAGCTTTTCCAGGAGGCCTCCAAGAGGCCAAAATCCTTCAAAAACCGTAGGAAAATCAATGTTTTTTGCTTTCTCGCCTTTTCGCTTCCGATGGCCATTCAAGGCCTCAAGATGGCTCCAAGATGGCCCAAGAGGGCCCCAAGAGGGGCCCAAGATGGCCCTAAGACGGCCCCAAGAGCGCCCAAGAGCGCCCCAAGAGCGCTCCAAGAGGGGCCCAAGAGGCGATTTTAGGCGCTCTAGAGGGGCAGGGCGAATCTGGACCCTCCCTTTCTTTGATCGATCTCCTCCAAGATGGCCCCAAGAGCGCCCCCAAGGCCCCCAAGAGCGCCCCAAGAGGGCCCCAAGAGGCACCCAGGAGGCCCCAAGAGGCCCCCAAGAGGCCCCCAAGAGGCTCCCAAGAGACCCCCAAGAGGCCCCAAGAGGCTCCCCGAGGCACCCAAGACGCTTCAAGAGGCCTCCGGGACCGCCAAGGCGCTCCCAAGACGCCCTAAGAGGCCTTCAGGACGCTCCCAAGAGACATCCGGAAGAGACTCCGAGAGGCATCCAAGAAGCCTCTGGCCATTTTGCTCACCCTTCTCCTCCTCCTCCTCCTGCTCCTCCTCCTCCTCCTCATCCGCCTATTCCTCCTCCTCCCTCCTCCCTCCTCCCGCTCCCCCTCCTCCTCCTTCAGTTCCTCCTCCTCCTCCTCCTCCTCCTCCTCCTCCTCCTCATCCTTCTCCGATTCCTCCTCCATCCTCGCCGTCTTCGGTAAGACGGGTTCCCCGGCCCTGTGTTACTCTGTGTGCTCCCTCACTTCCCTGATCACCTCCATTTGCCTGGGAATCGTTTCTGGATGGGCTGGTGGGGATACGCGAAGCGTCTAGAATTTCCATTAGAAGTGTGGCAAGCACGCTGCAGCCCAGCACATCCAGGACCTCGCCGTGGGCGAGCTGTGCCAGCCCCTGCCCGAGCATGTCCCTAAAGGCAGCCCTTTGGTACCGGAGGCGCGAGAAACTCGCGAGGCTGCGCCGTGGTATTCATCCTTCTGAGGCTGGAGGCAAGCCGTTGCCAGTGCAGAGACGGGGCCGGGCTGCCCCAGAGTAGCTCGTAGCTCGTATGTGTCGCCCTGGCATGCTTCCTTGACGGCCATCTTTTGGTCCGTCGCCGCGCCGAGCACTTCTGAAAAGGCCTTCCTTCAAGAAGGTCCTTAGCACGCGTGTTGACCAGCTGCGTGGGAGGGGAATCCAATCTCCTCCTCCTCCACCTTCTCCTCCTCCGTTTCCTCCTCCTCCTCCTCCTCCTCTCCTCCTCCTCCCCTCCTCCTCCTCCTCCACCTCCTCCTCCTCCTCCTCCTCCTCCTCCTTGGGACGGGCCTCTCCCTGCCCCTGGTGGCCAGGGAGACGGCCTGAGGGCGGATCCTGCGGGCCGTTTTGCCTTTTTTTGGCCGGTTCCGACGCTGATTGTTTTACAGGTTCCGTCGCCGTTCTTTTACGGGTTCCCGCTCCGGTCCCAATCCTGGAGCCGTTTTTGTTGCCGTTTCCGGTCGCCGTTTTTTGCCGCTTCCATTTTTAAGGGACATTTTTTTGGAAGCGGTGACAACGGCCCTGCCGTTTCCGGGGCCCACAAAGGTCACTGCCACGGGTGCGTACAGCTGGTGTCGGCGGTGTGGGGCCTACGGGGCCGTCATGGCGGGGCCAACCTTTCGAGTTCCCTGCCTTGGACCCCGCGACCTTCCACCCAGCCGTCGCAATATGTGGGAGAGCTCCGTGGCAGGGCGCCATCCCAAGACAGGCAACCCCCTGGAGGGTCCTGTGCCGTTATCTGTCCCCGCCGCGTTGCCGAGATATAGACATGCCAACACTCCTGCCTGCACAATAGCCGTGGATCCTGTTGGTGCACTCCGCCGGCGCCATGCCGGCGATTCCCAGGGCCATGCCAGCGATTCCTCAATCCTCGTTAGCTTGATGTCGTTCGGTTGCACGGAAGGCACGTGGTCGGCGCCCCCATCCTCCTCCTTCTTCTCCTCCTCCTCCTCATCCTCCTCCCCATCCTTCTTTTCCTATTCCCACTCCAGAGATCAGCGCGGGGCGGGAGGACCTCTTCTTCGGGTCGTTCAGCACCTGAAGGCCGCCGCCGCTTGCCGACAAGGCCTACCTACCGCCGTTTCTGCTCTGCCCTTGCAAAGACGAAACAACCGCATAAGCATACACTTCGGAAGATCCAGAAAGATTTCCCACGAGGGGGAGGAGAAGGAGGAGGAGAAGGAGGAGGAGGAGGAGGGAGGAGGGAGCGCGACTACAAAGCTTCACCCGACTCGGCCTCGACCGCTGTGCGACTCTAGAGGTCGCCAGGCAAAACTTGGAGCACACCTGGGGGCTTTGCCCAGCAATGGGCACAGCGCCCGGCTGGGCGCCGCCCACAGTGCGCTCCGGGGAAGGGGGCCCCGCAGCGACGCAAGAGATCCGCGCGGAGCTTCGACAATGCACGGCGGGGGCACGTTTGCCGACACACGCGTCAAGCAGCTGGAACTCGGACAGGAAGGGAAGAGGGAGAGGAACCCTTCGACAAGAAACCCTTGGACAAAGACTCCGGGGTCTGGAAGCCGGTGGGGCTCCAATCGCGGATTGGCCCTGGATGTCCCCGCCGCCCTCATCATGTACGGAAGCCTCCAGGGTCTGAGGCCTCCTGGGCACGTTCCTGAACCAACGGTCTCGTTGTATTCAAACCCTGGCCTGACCTGCCTAAAGGTCAAGCCCCTGCACGACCTGCCGCTCGCGGTCCTCAGACTGCCCCTCCGCCTCGTCCTCCCCTCGCGCTGCTGCTCCGCTCCTCCTCCTCCTCCTCCTCCTCCTCCTCCTCCTCCTCCTCCTCCTCCTCCTTCTCTAAGTCTGTGTCCCCGTCGTCTTTCTTCCTCTCTTCTCCTCCTCTCCCTCCTCCTTCTCCTCCTCCATCCTCCTCCATCCTCCTCCTCCTCCTCCTCATCCTCCTCCGCCTCCTCCTCCACCTCCCCCTCCAGCTTGCATTCCTCCCCTCTCAACCTTCTCCTGATCCTCCTCACTCTCTTCCCTTCACTCCTGTGGCACCCTCTCTTCCCACATCCCCCCCAAGCCGCAGCTCCGAGGAACTCCTCCGCCTCGGCCCCGCCGCGCCGAGGGTGGGCCTCTCTGGCTGCCGGGACGCATCGAGCTCCCGTGCACGCAGACCGGGCTCTTGCGGGCGCGAATCGCTCGGCCCCGTCTGTGCGACTGCCCCAGGGGAACCACCATCATGAGAGGTGCCCTACCACGCGACAAACCACGGGCCCCCTCCCCACTCCCCCTCTCCACTCCCGCGCCCTCCCGGCACGAACGCCTGGGAGTACATCCCCCTCTCCACTCCCCATTCCTTCTCACCCTCGCCCTGCTCCCCCACTGTTGCTCTCCTTCCTGCTGTCGCCCCTCCACCATTCCTCATGTCCCTCCTTCTCCTCCCGCTTCTCTTCTGTGTCCCAATGGAGTCGACCTTCTACCAGATGGTTTCTCCTCCTCCTGCGCCTCCTCCTCCTCCTCCTCCTCCTCCTCCTCCTCCTCTTCCCCCGCTCCCCCCTCAACGGAGTCTCGTCGCCAAGGCCGAATCCGACTCGAAACACATGTCAGGATGGACCTCTGGATGGGGTCCGGTGACCGATTTCGGAAGGATCTGGGGCAGGGAAAATAGCCGCCGTTGTCTCAATTGGCCCTCCTCCGAATTTGGGAGCACGGAGTATCTGAGAGCGAGGGGAGCTCGCCATACTGACCCGCCCCCTTGATATCCTAGGCTCGCTCGCCGTAAGGACCCAGCCCCTTGAAATGTCCACGGCAAAGCGCCCGATTCTTAATCCTTGGCCCGTTGGCCAAATAAGCACACGTCACCCCAGTATGGCCCAACCCCCCTCCTGGCTTCGGAATCCAGGCTGCGATCTTGGGTGACAAGAGAATAGAAGAAACACACGGAGCACTACGGTCAGGAACTGCTGTTTAGCGTGTCGCGGCGGCGGCCCCGGCGACGCGCTGTGCCGTGCAAGCTCATGGCGTGGTGCTCCGCTCCGCGGGGCGGAGGCCTGAGAAAGCCTCGGGGTGTTGACGACTGGGGACCTGGACGTGGTCAGCGTGCCGCGCCGAAGCGCGGTGGGTCAGAAACCCGCGACGCAAACGTTCCCGATCGCATGTACTTGCGACTGCGGAGCAGGCACGTGGAAGACCCAGCGCCCGCCGCGCACTCGCCCCCACTCTCCCCTGCCATCGCTCGGACGTCCATCCCCCCGTGTTTCTGTTTCGCCCTCGTTCGCTGCTTCCTCTCGGGATGCTCAGAGGGGCTCCTGGATGGTCCAGATTCTCTGGAGCTGGTCGCTGAGACAACTACTGCACGCGTCCGAGCGATGCCAAGCTCCGCTGCGCGCGGAACAGCCGCGTGGGCGCACCTCGAAGGCCTCCTGCAGCTTGACCTCCCCCGCACCGCGCAGGGGCCGAATCTCTGAGGCTTCCAGATCTCCCTCTGGACGCCCCCAGGGGGGAGACCGCGACTAGAGACGACGGCTTTGTTAGGAGAGCGGTTCACTTGTTGAGAGCCCCCACGAGGGGGCTCGAGCTAAACGGTGTAGCGACCCACGGAATCGCCAAACTGCCGTGTAGCTCGAGCCCTGCCCCCCGAGCTGCAACCCCGCCGCGGAACTCAGGCGACGGAAGCACAGCACGCACCCAGACCCGTAGGGAGGACGGCGGCGGCTATGGGTGCGTGAGGTCGGATGCGGGCCCCCGCTCGAACGGGAGCATCCCGCCAGCTCCGACAGCCCGCGCCCATGCCTGTAGTCAGCCCGTCTCCCTCCGACCCCCCTATGGGTATGGGTCCACGCGAGGCCCCCAGGAGTACCCGTAAGTAGGGCCTGTCCCTCTACAGGGGGATATTCAAAAACAGTCAAAAAATGGTCTGGGGACTAGTTTTTGCCGATTTTTGGGCACCTTCTTGGAATATGTTAGGGTATTTTTTACTGTTCGTCCAAAATCCCCCTGTAGGGGGACGGGCCCGACTTACGGTTTGTGTGTGTGCTGTTCGCTCGCCATCAGGAGCGGACGCCGACCTCGCGAGCGCCCCTCCCTCCCCGACCGCCCCGCTCCTTAGCACTGCCTGCACGGCGACGCGCAGAGGCCCCGTGCGCGCAGAAAGCCCAAGTCAGGCTGACGGGCTGCCCTCGGCCGCCCGACATGGGATACACGTGCGCACAGGGGCTCCAGCGGTCCAGCGGTCAGGATGCCGAGCGGCGACGGGGGCATGCTGCGAGGGGCGGCGCCGGCGCCAGTCCCGCTCCTGCTCCTCCTCCTCCTCCTCCTCCTCCTCCTCCTCCTCCTCCTCCTCCTCCTGCGCCTCCTCGTCCTGCCGCTCCTGCGGCGCCTCCTCCTCCTCCTCCTCCTCCTCCTCCTCCTCCCCCCTCGCGTTTGTCCCTTGCTGCTCTGCAGTGCCCTTTTCATCCCACTGTCCCTTTATCATCATCCGCCTTCTCTTTCTCTCTCTCTCTCTCTCGCTCTCGTTTCCCCGCTGTTCCGTTACCTCGGAACGCAGTTAGCAGCCTGTCCCCATCTGGGGCACCAGGCTTCGAAAACCACTGCTGGACTGGATTGCTTCTGCCTGTTGCAATGTTCCCCGCCCACCTCTCGGTCTGTCTCTCTCTCTCTCTCTCTCTCTCCCTCCCTCCCTCCTTCTCTCTCTCTCTCTTGTCATGTCTCCCGTCTGCTCTCTGTGTCCATCCACGGTGTTTCTGACAGTCCCTGCACGAAAATTGGTGTACCCTCCCTCTTGCTGCCCGCCTCAGCCCAGAGCCCGCTCTTCCATCGCCCCACGCATTTGGCGCCACGCCTCGCGTCTGCTCTTTCGTCCCCAGCCATCCTTTGGTGTTGGGTCCTCGTCCTCCCCCATCCTCCCTTCTCCCATCCCTGCCTCTGCCCTCCTGCCTCTGCCCTTCGCACGGGGAGCTCCGCCGAAGGCCCCAGTGACAAAGCCCGCAAGCAATTCCACCTCCACGCCGGTGTGCCCCTCAGACGTCCCGTGTCCAGTGGCCCCATAGGGAGCTCCACCGAAGGCCCCAGTGGCAGCGCCCGCATGCAGTTCCTTCTTCCATTTCGGCACACCTCTCGCACGTTTCGCGGTCCCATGCGGAGCTCCACCGAAGGCCCCAGTGGCAGCGCCCGCATGCAGTTCCACCCTCCATGTCGGCACACTCCTCACGCTCCGTGGTCCCATACGGAACTCCACCGAAGGCCCCAGTGGCAGCGCCCGCATGCAGTTCCACCCTCCATTTTGGCACACCTCTCACACGCTTCATGGTCCCATAAGTGAGCCCCACCGAAGGCCTCCAGTGGCAACGCCCGCATGCAATTCCACCCCTACTCCAGTGCACCCCTCATACGCTTCGTGGCCACATAGGGAGCTCCACCGAAAACCACAGTGGCAGCGCCCGCATGCAGTTCCACCCTCCATTTCTGTGTACCCCTCAAACGTTTCGTGGCCCCATACGGAGCTCCACCGAAGGCCCCAGTGGCAGCGTCCCCATGCAGTTCCACCCCCATGTCTGTGCACCCCTCAGACGCTTCGTGAACTCATAGGGGGCTCCACCGAAGGCCCCAGTGGCAGCGCCCGCATGCAGTTCCACCCTCCATTTCGGCACACCCCTCACACGCTTCGTGGCCTCATGGGGAGCTCCACCGAAGGCCCCAGTGGCAGCGCCCGCATGCAGTTCCACCCCCACTCCGGTGCACCCCTCACACGTTTCGTGGCCCCATACGGAGCTCCACCGAAGGCCCCAGTAACAGCGCCCGCATGCGGTTCCACCCCAATTTCGGCACACCCCTCACACGCTTCGTGGCCTCATGGGGAGCTCCACCGAAGGCCCCAATGACAACGCCCGCATGCAGCTCCACCTTCCATTCCCGCGAACCCCTCATACGTGTCGCGGCCCCATCGGGAGCTTCGCCTAAGGCCACAATGGCAGCGCCCACAATGGCAGCGCCCTCTAAAGAAGATTCACCGACGGCAATATTCACAATGACAGCATCAACAATTGCATTTTGCTGGGGCCTTCGCCAGGCTAATTGTTTGTTCGCTCTCCCCCTTCTCTCTCCCATTCCCTCTCTCTCTCTCCCTCTCATCTCCGGATCCTCGTACCCTGCCCGGCCACCAGGATACCTATACCACTGATGCCCAAGACCGCCCCGCCCATGGCGGTGGCAGGCCGAGGTGGGCAACGAGCAGGAATATCTGCGTGCCCGCCTGCAGATGTGAGGCCGACTGGCTCTCAGTCTCCCTCCCCCGCTCTCGCTCCCTCGATATTTACCTAACACCGAAGACTGATAGGTTTCTAGTGGGCTCAAAAGAGAGCATCTTGACTCCCCAGGGGGGTCTGGGCGGATGCCGGGGAGAATCCGGGGACCTCCCGGGACTCTCCAGGGGAGTCTGGGAGGGTGCCGGGGAGGATCCGGGGACTCCCCAGAACACAATTCCCAGGCCACATGTTGGATGCCCGGGGCCAATTGTAGCCCGCAGAACACCGTTCCCAGGCCACATTTTGAATACCCGGAGCCAACTGTAGGCCACTTCGTGTTCTTCGTGTTCCCAGAACATCTTTCCCAGGCCACATTTTGATTGCCCGGAGCCAACTGTAGGCCACTTCGTGGTCTTCGTGTTCCCAGAACACCATTCCCAGGCCACATTTTGAATGCCCGGAGCCAACTGTAGGCCACTTCGTGTTCTTCGTGTTCCCAGAACACCATTCCTGTACCATATTTTGATTGCCTGGAGCCAACTGTGGGCCACTTCGTCATCTCCGTGTTCCCAAAACACCAGTCCTGTGCCATATTTTGAATGCCCGAGCTGAAGCAGGCTGAGGCCGAGGCAGGCTGAGGCCGAGGCAGGCTGCGGCTGAGGCTGAGGCACGCCGAGGCAGGCTGAGGCTGAGGCCGAGGCAGGCTGAGGCTGAGGCAGGCTGAGGCTGAGGCTGAGGCAGGCTGAGGCCGAGGCAGGCTGAGGCTGAGGCTGACGCAGGCTGAGGCTGAGAGGCTGACGCTGAGGCTGAGGCAGGCTGAGGCTGAGGCTGAGGCCGAGGCAGGCTGAGGCTGAGGCTGAGGCAAGCCGAGGCAGGCTGAGGCTGAGGCTGAAGCTGAGGCAGGCTGAGGCTGAGGCAGGCTGAGAGCTGAGGCAGGCTGAGGCTGAGGCTGAGGCTGAGGCTGCTGAGGCTGAGGCTGAGGCTGAGGCTGAGGCTGAGGCTGAGGCTGAGAGGCTGAGGCTGAGGCTGAGGCAGGCTGAGGCTGAGGCTGAGGCTGAGGCAGGCTGAGGCTGAGGCTGCCGAGGCAGGCTGAGGCTGAGGCTGAGGCTGAGGCTGCAGGCTGAGGCTGCAGGCTGAGGCTGAGGCAGGCTGAGGCTGAGGCCGAGGCAGGCTCAGGCCGAGACAGGCTGAGGCTGAGACTGAGGCTGAGGCTGAGGATGAGGCCGAGGCAGGCCGAAGCTGAGACAAGGTGAGGCTGAATAGGGGGGGGGAAGGGGGGGGGGAGGAGGGGAGGGAGGCAGGCTGAGGCAGGCTGAGGCCGAGGCAGGCTGAGGCTGAGGCTGAGGCAAGCCGCAGGCTGAGGCTGAGGCTGAGGCTGAGGCTGAGGCTGAGGCTGAGGCAGGCTGAGGCTGAGGCTGACGCAGGCTGAGGCCGAGGCAGGCTGAGGCTGAGGCTGAGGCAGGCTGAGGCTGAGGCCGAGGCAGGCTGAGGCTGAGGCTGAGGCCGAGGCAGGCTGAGGCTGAGGGCCCAGTACCGCGCTTCGTTGCCTTAAAAGGAGACCACCACCGAAGACGATACATACAACGCTGGCGTTCGCAACTGCATATGGTCGGGTCCTGCGCCAAGCTAACGTGTTTTGTTTCTTCTCGCTCTCTCTCTCTCTCTGTGCCCCTCTTTCGAACAAAGGGAACCCCAACGGCAATGGACATCCCATGTTGCCCCGTCCTGCCATGCCGCAGGACTCTGAAAGGGCCCCTCCCAGCGACAAAGCGAGCGTTCAGCTTCTCCTTCTCCTCGGCGGTCAGGGTGTTGGAGCCCTGCTTGTCCTCGCAGCGCGAACAATCAATCGTATCCTAAGGATGCGCGCTAAGGGTGCAGTGGCCTCGGAGGCCCATGTTGACGCTGTTCGAGCGCGGCTTGCCAGCGAAGGTCGCTAAGGATGGGCCGAAAGGGCAGGGATGCAAGTGTACCCTCGGGAAGGTTGCCCATCCTCACTGTGCGGGCTGACTGTAATGGCCAGGCGGCTTGCCGAAGCATGCCGGGGAGGAAAGGCACGTGCGGCCGTGCCACAGCGGGCGGCGGGCGGAAGGTCCCACATGCACCCGCTATGGTGGCACTGGCAGTGGGCCGCGGGAGAATAGTACAGTCATGGTCTTGCGATGAAGAGCTCTGGCACCAAAAAACAAACAAACACACATTCGATCTGGACCTCAACCAGGCCTTCGTGACGGGTCCCCAGCAGAGAAGCCTGGGAACACGGAGCCACTTCCAAACCTGGAGGCCACTGGGGCTGGGGTGTGCGTCTCTCTCTCTCTCTCTCTCTCGTACCTATACGACCACCCTTCGGGTGACAAGGAGGCTGTGGGGGGGGGAGGGAGGGGAACCAATATCTGACTCAATCGATCTCACTATCGATCTCACTCAACAAGACACCACGGGATACTTGTCGATCTCACTATTGACCTCACTATCGCTCTCACTCATCTGGACACCACGGGACACCACGGGCCACCACGGGACACCGCGGGACATCTCTCGATCTCACTATCGGTCTCACTATCGATCGCGCTATCGATCTCACTCAACGGGACACCATAGGACAACACGGGACACCTCGGGACACCACATCGATCTCACTATCGATATCACTATCGATCTCACTCAACGGGACACCACGGGACACCACGGGACACCGGCGGGACACCGGCGGGACACCAGCGGGACACCGTCGGGACACCGCGGGCCACCGGCCGCCGGAGGAGAAACATTTGGTCCGGCCGCGGCCCAGCCACAGGAGGGTTCCGGGACACCAGCGGGACACCGGCTGGGCACCGCGGGCCACCGGCCGCCGGAGGAGAAACAGTTGGTCTGGCCGCGGCCCAGCCACAGGAGACTTTCCTCTCGCCCGCCCACGCAGCTTCGCCTCGCCCGCACGCACGGCACGCACGCACGAGACGAACCCAAAACCGAAATCGATTACCCGGTAGGGGGAGTCTGACTCACCCCCCAACCTCCGATATACAAACATGTTAGCCAGCGCGTATCCCCCAACGTGTTCCAAGCAACAAATGTTGTGCAACACGTGTTGTGCAACAGTTGCAGTTCACACGGTGTGGTGCAATCTACGTTGTGCAAACTATGTAGTGCATTCGATGTTGTAACGTCTATAGGTGGTGTGCACTCAATGCGATGCAACCGACGTGGGTCACTATTTGTGGAGCAACCGGCGGTCTGCAATCTGCGTGGTGGGATCTATGTGTTGCAATCCACTCTGCTGAACTTGAAGTCGTCATCTCCACTGCTCGCGCAAACATCCCACCCACCCACCCGAAACTTGGTTTGCAAAACCTGTTCAGACCGACTACGACGACACCGACGACAACGACTAGGACGACACCGACGACGTCTCCGACGACTTCGACGACGACGCCGACGCCGACGCCGACGACGACGAAGACGACGACGACGACGACGCCAACGAAGGCGACGACGAGGGAGGAGGAAGGACGACGACGGCGACAACGACGACAACGACGACAACGACGAGGGAGGAGGGAGGACGGCGACGACGCGAACGACGACGAAGGAGGAAGGACGGCGACGCCGACGATGACAACGACGAGGGAGGAGGGAAGACGACGACGACAACGACGACGACGACGGCGACGAAATAGGAGGGACGACGACGAGACGCCGACGACGGACGACGACGACGACGACGTGGGAGGAGGAGGAAGGACGACCACGGCGACAACGACGACGGAAACGACCACGACGCCAAAGGGGACGACGACGACGAACACGCGAAAAGACAGAGGACGACGTAGGCGACGACGACGACGACGACGCGGGAGGAGGGAGGACGACGACGACGACGACGACGACGCAAGAGCGCGCGCGCGCACGCTTTTGTTGAACATCCGAGTTGCGAAACCTTGGGTTTTTGTATGTTTTTGGACGCACGACTTTGAAATCCTTCCGAAACCGATGGGTTTAGAAGGTTTTCGGCATACGCCCGCGACGACGCGCGCGTCTGCACTTCGTCCAATTTTTTGCAGAGGATTCTCGCGACGGCCCACGCGCAAGGGCGTTCGACATATTTCGACATGCGCGCGCGCGAAGCCAGTTTGGTAGCATGTTGTGAAAATGTTGAAAACCAACGGTTTCCCTAAGATTTCGCAAGAGCTCGCGCAGAAGCTTTTTTAGCAAATCAGCGTTGCGAAACCATGTGTTGTTGTATGTGTTTTGGAAACTCGATTGCGAAATCCTTCCGACACCTACGGTTTTTTAAGGATTTCGGCATGCGCGCGCGACGACGCGCGCGTGTGCACTTCGTCCAATTTGTTGTAAGGGATCTGTGAAAAAGTGCTATGTTAGAACAAAAAATGTCACCGCAGTGTTTTTCACAAGGGAATCTCAAGGGGGGGGAACCCAGCCCAGCTGGGATGGTATGATTTCATTTTTAGGATGGACGAGTGTGCAGAATATATATATATATACACATCTGAAATCGTACTATCCCAAGGGGAAGCGATAAGTCCGGGGGGGAGAAGAGTCTATTCTCTTTTTAGAAAGGAGAATATATGCTGTCAACTTTACGTGGTGCAATATAATTAGGTTGTGCAAAAATGCTGCGAAACTTGCGATGCATACTATATGTTTGCAATATTAACTGTAGAATCCAATCGGTGCACTCCACGATTGGCAATACACTTGTTGTGCCGTCTCTACGTGTATATATACACCTATACGACCACCCTGCGGGTGATCAGGAGGTTGGGGGGTGAGGGGGGCCAGCAATTGGTAACAGTGGTGATTGTTGCGTTGCCGCTCGCTCTTGGGAGCCTTGGTGTCGAGATGCTTACGTCACAAGCGATGTCGTTATCGGTCTCACGATCGATCTCACCATCGATCTCAATATCGATCTCTCTATCGATCTCACAAGCGATGTCGATATCGGACTCACGATCGATGGGACCCTCGATCCCACTATCGATCTCACTCGATCGATCTAACTATCGATCTCACTCGATCGATTGCACTGTCGATCTCGCTCTGGATCTCGGTATCGATCCCACTATCGGTCTCACTACCGATGTCACTCGATCTCATAATCGATATCACTATTCATCTCACTATCGGTATCAGTATCGATCTCACGATCGATCTCACTATCGATCTCACTATCGATCTCACAATCGATTTCGTCATCGGTCTCACCATCGTTTTCGCACCAGCGGGACACCGGGACACCGGCGGGACATCGGCGGGACACCAGCGGGACACCGCGGGCCACGGCTTGCCGGAGGGAGAATCATTTGGTCCGGCCGCGGCCCAGCCACAAGCGGGACACCAGCGGGACACCGGCGGGACACCGCGGGCCACCGTTTGCCGGAGGGAGATTCATTTGGTCCGGCCGCGCCTCAGCCACAGGAGACTTTCCTCTCGCCGGCCCACGCAGCTTCGCCTCGCCCGCACGCGCGGCACGCACGAACACGAAACCGAAACCGATTTCCCGGTGGGGGGCTCTCCGTTCCACTTCGATCTCACCCCCCAACTTCCGATATATAGAATGTGCATTTCAGGTGGTGCGCCATCTGTGCGACGCCATCGACGTGACGTGATATATGTGGTGCAACCGATGTGGTGGAATATGCGTGGTGCAGTGTATGTGGTGCAACCTGCGTTGCGCATTCTATACCGTTCAACCGGTGTGGTGTAGCATGTGTTGTGCAACCTTTCTTGTGCCATCTATGTGGCGCAATGTAGGTGGTGCAAGCAAGATGTGTTGCGCAACCGATGTTGTTCAACACATGTTGTACAATCTATGTGGTACATCTACGTGTTGCAGACTATGTGGTGCCATTCGTCCCGTCGAATTTGAAAACGGCAACCCCACAGCTAGCGCAATCATCCCACCCACCCACCCGCGACTTGGTCTGCAAAGCCCATGCGGCCGCGATTGCGATAACTGCTTGGCGCTGGCTGGCGCGCCGCTGCGGCCGCACTAGCGCTCGCAGGCTCCCGCACAGAGCAGACAGGTAGCCTGGCGAACCACGCGGCCGCTGTGGCGCTGACCGCAAGGGGCTGCCCAACCCGTCCCGCAAGCGAAGCTGACGCGCGAACACTGCAATGCGATTCGATGACTCGGGCGAACTCGGTATCGTGGCGACGTCGACAACCGCAGACACGCTCATGATTGTAGCGGTGCTGGTGACGACGATGACGACGACGATGATGACAAGAAGGCCGATGACGGCGCCGATGCTGAGCACGCCGATGACGATGATGGTGTCAACGCGTTGGTGATGAAGGTCTGAGAGCGATTTCGTCATGCGGGCGCGGCCGACGGGCGCGAGTGGCCCGCATGGTATTATTTGATAGGGATCGCCCCCCCCCCCCCCCCAGAACGCGCGCATGGGCGCTCGAATGATTCCGACATGCACGCGCGGGGGGCCAGTTTGGCCGCGTTTGGTCAACATGTTGGGGAACAGATGGTTTCCTGAAGCCTTCGCAAGAGCGCGCGCATAATTTTCTTGTTTGGAAGTATCGCGTTGCATAACCATGTGTGGTTTCTGTTTCCTTTTAACAATACATGTTTTCGGGACCACCGTTTTTGGAACCCCTGCGGCACCTGCGATGTCGAAGAACATTGGCCATTCGCGTGGGACGACGCGCGCGTGGTAACATCGGCACATTGTTCGCAAGGGGTTCCTGCGACATGATGATGTGCGAAAGACGAGTGTGCGCGAATGGCCCATGTTGCACAGGATGATGGGGTGGTATGAATCAATGTGTATGATCAGCGGTGGGACAAAATCATATGCCAACTGCACATCCCCACAGAGAACCGATAATCCCCGTTTCGGGGGGGAGATCATAACTCCTGTTTTATACATATATATTCATATTCATGTCTGTGGTGCGCAAGATATGCGGCGACGGGGCGGCGAGGGGGCAGCGACGGCGGAACCATAGATGCAAGATTGGCGGTCAGGCCCAGACGACGGGCGGCGACGAGGCGGCGACGGGGCGACGACCGCGGCAGCATAGCCGCCATTGCGGCAAACATGCGCAGACAGTGGGCGGCGGCAAGGCGGCGACGGGGCAGCGACGGCGGGAGCATAGCCGCCTGAGCGGCAGAAAGGCCTGACGACGGGCGACGACGAGGCGGCGACGGCGGCAACATAACCGCAAGAGCGGCAGACAGGGCCAGTTCCTTCGAGCAGAAGTAAGAAACCCGAAGTGCAAGCACTGTTCTAGGAAACATGTCTATCCAGAGACGGACGTGTATATATGTATATATATATATATACAAAGATGTGTGTGTGTGTGTGTGCGCAGGTCTGCACATGTACGTATACGTGTGTACCCATATATGAATGTACATGGGACGTCATGCATGCGACTAATCATACACACAGACATACATACATACATGCATACGTATAGGCAGACATACAGCTAGACATACACACACGTATGCATACGTTCATACGTACATGAATACATACACACCTACATGCAAACATATCTATATAGATATGTGCGATATGCATATTTATATGTATATATGTATATGTATATATCTATATATATATATATGTGTGTATGTGCTAGACAATGCACAGGCATCAACATAAGCAAGCGAGAATTCGCGAGGAATTCTGGAGAGCGGCCAGGGGAGGGGCAAGCGGAGCGCGCCAGGGGAGGGGCCGGATCCCCGCATGTGCCCTTTTTTGTCCTGCACCTTGCCTCGCGGCCTGAACGCGATGCCTGCTGCATCGCGGTGATCTTTCGATGGAGGAGAAGCAGAACAAAGAAAGTGGGCAGCGGAAGTTCCATTTAACAGATCATTGGGCCACAGGTACCCGCATGTAACTGTCTTTACATTGCACTTCCCCTGGCGGCTAGAATGCGATACCTGCTATATCGGAAGGATCATGCAAAGGAGACGCACAAGGAATTGCGAAATAATGATACTGGAGGTTCCTTCAGAGTGGCTGTCATTCGAAGCGGCGATCCCCACAGATCGTCATCTTGTACTTACCCTCATGGCCCGAATGCGATGCCTGCTACAACGCAGTGATCAAATGGGATGAAGGGGAACAAATAAGCAGGATTCAAAACGTCGGCTGTGGAAATCGATCTGAATGTATGACAAAGCCGTGCCTTGAAAAACTGGCCCGCGCTGGAGCGAACCTGGAACAGACAGGATGTAGTAACCAGGAACGGAAAAATAGAGGAAGACGGGCCAGGGCTGGAAAAAGATCGGCGGAGTCTCGATGGGCGATCGATGGGCGATTGGGGGTCGATGCTTGCCCTACTGAGCCTATCCCTGATGGTTTTCGGGTCATAACTGGGGCCTCCAGTGGCCGCTCGGGACGGTCCAGCCAACCCGAGAACGTCCTCGGCGAAGAGCTGCTGTTGGAACGCCTTCCGAGGCTGGAAGGCCGCTGATAACCGACGAAAGCGTCAGAAAACCTCCGCTAACGTTGCCCATGAGGTTAGAGGCCTCCCAAGCAGAGTCGGAGTAGTTGGGGCGGAGGGTCGCGCTGCATCGCCGATCATCGACGATGCATCACAGATGCATTGATGATGCACTGGCGACGTCGGCGATGCATCGGCGCAGTCGGCGTGGAGAAAGTCAGGCTCCACATCAAGCCGAATCCCCGATGCATCGGCGATGCGGCACGATACTCCGACCCCATCTGCTCGGACCCCATCTGGAAGGCCTAGAGAGGTGTGGGTCGCTCGAAGCAAGATATGTGTCGTGGCGCCGTTTGTTCCCGACGCGCCCAAGTGGACAGCGCCGACACCACGGCAAACCCACGGCAGCCCCTGCGCCCCGGCCCCAGGCAGACGAGGCCGGCACCGCGGCAAACCCAAAGGCAAACCTGCCGCGCCCGAGGCGGCGATTGCCCTGGTGCCCGCGGTGCCCTCCCCAAGACGGAAGGCCGCGCGTCGGAACAAACCGCGCGGCGGCGTCGATTTCGGGTGAGGCCTAACCGACCCCTTGCAAACCGTCCCTGTCCATGCCGCATACATACGGCCCTCCGGCCGCATACATACGTCTTGGAACGAGGCGGGGAGGGCGTCACGGAAGGGGATGGTCTGCCAGGGATCGGCCAGGACGCCTCGTGGTGCTGCTCGACGCTTCTCTTCGGCCGCGGCCGCCTATGGCGTGCGGGCCTCGACCCGGCTCCCAGCAGCACCGGTGCGCCGCGCAGCGGGGCGGCGGCGCGGCACCGGCCGCGGCCACAGGGGGGGGGGGCGCCCCCCTGAGCTCCAGGCGCGCGCGCGGCTGCCATGGGCCCGTGCCCCCAGCGGCCGAGTGGGCACACGGGCGACGAGGAGAAACGGGCCCGTGCGCGAGAGGGCAGAGCGACCTTACGCCTCGTTTCACGCGGGCCGCTTTGGAGGCGGCGCCCACGCGACATCTTGCGCGGGCAGCTTGCGCGCCAATGCCGGCACCGTCGAAAACCCGTTGTTCCCAGACCCCCGACGTCGTGATTTTGTCTCAGCTTCGACCCCCAGAAGTCTGTGGACCCCCCCCCGGGACCGGCTCCTCGTCCTGAGTCGTTGCTTGACGGTCCCGAGGCCCGGCCAGGGGCCCCCAGAAACCGAGGGTAGACAAAGACCTCCCGTCGTGATTGTTTCACAGCGCCAGGGGGTCTGCAGGTTCTGCGCCGCTCACACGGAGAGGGGTGCTCTCAGATCTCCGAAGATCTGCGTATTCCGATGCGGGCCCTCCTCCTCGGGTTCGGCCTCTGGGGTCTGGGGCCCGCTGCCAGGTCGGGGGGTATCATCGCAAGGTCGGGGGCAGAAATCTGCCCCCCTCGGGAGAGTGCGGGGGCATCTGGGGCCGCGCGCTGAGGACACCGCATCGTCGGACCTCTGGCGCAGCAGTCTCCGCGCGCTGCTCCGGGCAGAGGCTGGAGGGCTTGAAGCTCTTCTCCGCGGTCACGGCGCCACCATGGGCTTCCGCAGCGCCGGAGGCCGCCGAGGTCCATGCCGCGACGGCTGCATGAAAGAAACGGCGAACCCCTAATCTTTGCGGGGCGTTTGAAACCAGACATGTGACGTCCTGATTTGTTCAATGCGCGATCCCACGAAGTCTCGACCCTTTCCCCGGGACCGGTTTTCATCCTGCCGCGTTTTTTGACGGTCCCGGGGCCCAGTGAGGGCCCCAAGAAGCCGAAAACGTTGAAAAAGCTCCTGTCCTGATGTTTATCACGACGCCAGCATCTCTGGGGAGCCAGCTGCAGACACCGTTGCGCAAGAGCGAGAGCTGCACGTGGCGATTCTGCATGCACAAGGGGGAGGGGTGGGCGAAAAGACGCACCGGCAACATCGAGGTGGTAGCGGATAGCGGTCGCGGGACGCGCCAGCGTGATGGAAGCAGCGACGGCCTGGCGGGGCCTGGCTACTCAGCCAGGCGAGGCCCGCAATCGCCGCAGCCTGCTCCTCTGCGCCACCGCCCGGGCCAGCTCCTCGCGGGCGATCAGGGCCGCACCGCCGCGTCCGCCTCGCTCTCCTGGTGGGCAAACCGAGCTACTTCGCTTTTGACCACCCCCGCTTCCAAACGGGAGCCAGGCGATACCACCCTGCACGTGACCACGCCGCTGCCCAGAAAAGCAAGACGCGAGGCGCCGGACCGTCTTCGGCCTGTGGGGGCCGGCCGTCGCACGGGGCACCAGGACCGTCACAGCGACTCGCGGTGAAAAGCTGGCCTTGGGGAAAGGGTCGGGACTTATATGGCATGAGCTGGTTTCGCCGGCGCTGGTTTCGCCGGCGCTGGTTTCGCCCCGCTGGCTTCGCCCTGCTGGTTTCGCCTGCGCTGGTTTCGCCGGCGGCTGGTTTCGCCCGCGCTAGTTTTACCGACGCCGTCGTCGGCGTCGGGGTCGGCGCCAGCGCCTTCGCCGCCGCCGTTGTCGTCGTCGTCGTCGTCGTCGCCGCCGCCGTCGTCGCCGTCGCCGTCGTCGTCATCGTCGTCGTCGTCGCCGTCGTCGTCGTCGTCGTCGGGCGTCGGGAGTCGGGCGTTGAAACCTAACGGGCGGGTCGGGTCGGGCGGGTGGACCGTAGCGGGCGGGTCGGGTCGAGCCGGGCGGGTGGACACTAACGTGCGGGTCGGGTCGGGCGGGCGGGACATTAAACTGTGGAGCGCGCTCGACCGAACCCGCGCGAACCCTAACAGGCGGGTCGGGTCGGGCGGGCGGACCCTAGCGGGCGGGTCGGGTCGGGCGGGCGGACCCTAGAGGGCGGGCAGTTTTCGCCGACGGCAGCTTGTTTCGCGGACGGAAGCTGGCTTCGCCGACGGCGAAACAAGCAGGGCGAAACCAGCTGGGCGAAACCAGCCGTCGTCGAAACCAGCCGTCGGCGAAACCAGCGGTTGCTGGACTTATGGGACCCCGCATTGAAAAATCAGGACATCAGATGTCTTGGAACTTACCCGTGGGATAGCCCGCAACGGTCAGGCGTTTATTGTGACTTGGTTTTGCCTGGAAGCGATAGCGGTGTAGGTGTTTCACCCTCCAATCGGCAAACGAACCTACCTCGCTTTTGGCCACCCTCGCTTCCAAAAGGAGCCAGACGATACCGAGCTACCCGTGGGGTGGCCCGCAGCGGTCAGGCTGCTTGAAGAGGAGGCGTGTGGTATGACTCTTGGTTTTGCCTGGAAGCGAAAGCGGGGTAGGTACGCAGAGCTCCGTTGTCGTGACGTTTTCACTCACGACAGGGGCCCCTGTAGGTCTAGACCCCTCGCCCCCTCGCCAGGACCGTCTTTTCATCCCGAGTCCGTTTTTGACGGTCCTGGGGCCCAGCGAGGGCCCCCAGAAACCGAAAATTACGATAAACGCCGTCAGGGCGTTGCACGTCTGAGCAATTCTAGGTGGCGACATCCGAACCCTGACCCCCACCAATCATCGGTTCTCCTGGATCGATCGGAAGCGGGGTTGGGTTTGGATTTCGCCACGTGCCCGACGACTTCCGAACCCTAATTACCCCCGCCGCCCATCGAGCTGCCTTAATCGTTGGTCGGCGAGGGTGGGGTTAGGATCTCGCCGCCTGAATTCACCACCCGTTCAGAAAGCGAAGACAACGGGGACCATGACCAAGACTGAACGCAGGAACATCGTGTCGATCTTGGTCACCGTCCATCTGAGTCAGCGGCCATTCGTGGATCACCCTCGCGAGATCGGCGACGACCGCCATGGACCATGACCAAGACGGCATCGACAAGATCCGGCGACATCTGAGTTGATAAACAGTTAAAGGACCCCTTACACTTTGGGAGTGGACCTAAATTAGGAGGGCTCAGAACTCTAGGGACAGGGGATCTTTTCTGCAGATGCATCAGGCCCGACCACCCAGATGTACTATCCCTAGTACTGCGAAGACGGGGACGGAAGTGAGGCCTCGCCTTCATCGTGTTATGAAGGTTAAAGGGCTCTCCTGTTCTCGAGGATTGGTCCATGACCCCCTGGATTCCCAGACCCCCGACGTCGTAATTCTGCCATGACGTGACCCCCAGAAGCCTGGACCCCTTCCCGGGGCCGGTTTGTCATCCTCAGTTGCTTTTGACGGTCACGGGGCCTGGTCAGGGCCCCGGGAGACCGAAAATAACGACCCCCCCCGTCGTGATTGTGTTCACACCGCGAGGGGGTCTGAGCTGTACGTCGACGGGTCTCGCGTCGGCCCCCAGCCGGTCCCGACCCCCCGGGCAGCTCTGCTCGGGAGCGGCGCCAAGAGGGGGGTGTCCAAGAGGGGGGGGGGGTGCAAATCATGACCGGCGGCACGTGCGCGGCCCAGCGGGGGGGCCAGGGACGTAATGATGTAAGAAGAGGCGCCATGAGATCTGGGGAAATATCATGGCCCCCGCCATGAGAAGCCACCAGACCACTCCAGGGGAGGGTATTTTTCGACACCCCTCACGAGGATCGTGGCCTCCGAGGGGGGAGCCGCAATCGACTACCCCCAAGAGCCCCCCAAGAGGCCCTGGGGGCCTCCAAAACGCCGCCAAGGAGCCCCAAGAGACTCCCAAGAGGCTCCCAAGAGGCCCCCAAGAGGCCCTAAAGAGGGCTCCAGGGCCGGCGGCATGAGCGAAGCGATGATATATCATGGCCCCCGCCATGATATCCACCCCCCTCTTCTCCGCCCCCGATCAGCCCCCCGGGCAGCTCTGCGGCCTGCTCCAGGGGGGCTGTCCGCCAGGCGCCCGCTGCGGGCGCCCTTCCCGGGCTCCTCCTCCGCCCCCCGCGCGGGCAGCTCCGCGGCGGCCGCCAGGTGGTCGAACACCTCGCGGGGCCGAACGGTGCCAGACCTCCGCGCGCGCTGGGAAAACATCACGACGGCAGGTTGTTCGCGAGTTTCGGCCCGAAGGGGCCCTCGCCAGGCCTCGGGACTGTCAACAGAACGACCCGGAGGAGGAACCTGCCCCCGGGCAGGGGCCCAGGCTCCTGGGGGTCACGTCGTGAGAAAATCACGACGTCCGGGGGTCTGGGACTGGCCCAGGGGAGGAAACGTCTATGAGACGGAGCCAGGCCGAGGGTAAATCCAGGTGAGGATCAATCGAGAATCTCTGAGGCCTGGCGGATCTGGAAGATGCCTCGTGCGCCGCGGCCTTCCCAGAGCGCGACGGGGCGCTCTGAGAGCGTTCTGGAGCGCTCTGGAACAGAGTTCTCCTCGTCCTCGTCCTAGCCCCGTCCGACCTGGAATCGGCGATACGTCGAGAGATCGCCGATGGGCCCCCGATACTGAGCCCAGACGCTCCTGGGCAGGTTGGGGCTGTCGGGCATCTATCGGCGACCAGTGGGCGACTGGGGGACGATGCACCCCCCCCGTATGCCTGTCCGCCCTATCGTTGCCCCTTGATCACACCTGCTTGGGAGGCGGCCCAACGTTCTTGAGGGCCAGGTACAGCTCCTCTCGGCGGCGCGCCGAGGGGGGAAGTGAGAGGTGGCAGGCCTTCTCAGAGGCTGCGGGGCTTCTCAGGAGCCATCCATCCCCCCTGCAGCGTCGGAGAATGCCCAGGCATGTGATGATGATGATGATGATGATGATGATGATGATGATGATGATGATGATGATGATGATGATGATGTTGATGGTGATGGTGATGATGATGATGATGATGAGGATGATGATGCTGATGATGATGAGGATGAGGATGATGATGATGATGATGATGATGATGATGATGATGATGATGATGATGATGATGATGATGATGATGATGATGATGATGATGCCCTGATATTTTGAAGACGGGGTCTCCCGAAGTCCCCACACTTGCCCCAGCCAGCTTTCCCCGGGGCCAGCCTTTCCTCGCGACTCGTGGTGTGTGTGACCGGGGCCTGGCGAGGGCCCCCAAAAGCCGGACACGGCCAACAACCTCCCGCCGTAAACTCTCACGACGCGAGCATCCCTCGGCCTGCACCTGCAGAACCATCCGCGCGGCATCCGCGCGGCAGGTGCCGCGCTGCCACGGCCGCCGCCGCGGCCGCACCGCCGCGGCACCTTCGGCGCGGACGGTGCGGAAGGTGCAGGTCGATTCGAAGGATGTCTGGGCCTGAGCCTCCCGAGAAGGCCCGCCCCGTGCGCTCTCCCCGCCCAGGCGGCGCCGCGCATCCTCGGCCGGCCTCCCGCGGAAGCGAGCCACCAAGTCGTGCACGCTGGCGCCGCCGCAGCTGGCGGCGGACACCCCGTAGGCAGCGGTGCCGCCACGCTCGATGCACTCCGCACAGCCGTCCTCGGCGGCGCGCCCCGGGGGGGGGAGGCGAGAGGGGGCGGGCCTTCTTAGGAGGCGGCGGGGCTTCTCAGGAGGTGAGCGAGCAACGACATATGCACATGTACTCCCTCCGCGATCTTGAATGCACGAACGTCCTCGTTCAAACACCCCCCAAGGGAAGCTAACCGCGTACGTGTACATATGTTGCTGGCCTCTGAAGGAGCGCCCGCGCCTTCCGAGGAGGGTTCGGCGTCTTCGGGGAAGGCTCAGAGAGCTTCTCAGAGGCCCGCGGCCTTCCGAGCCTCCTGAGAGCTCTCGGGGCCGTCTTGGGCCGCCGTGACGGCTGTCTGGTGGCTCTCGGAAGCGGCCCTGGGCCCCCACAGGCAGGGCGCGCCCTGGGCCACACATTTGCGGTCAGGGTCGCGGCCTCGGGACAGGCGGGGAGCGCGTCAGGGGCGGCGCCAGAGGCGCCACCAGGGGGACCCAGCGCTGATCACAAAACTCCGCGTGGAGCTCCGAAAGCTTGTGCTTGTGCTGTGCTTTCTTCTTCGAGTCCAGGCCGTGGAGGAAGCACTGGTTGCCCGGGTTTTCGCAGAAGTGGTCATAGACGTAGTACTCCAGCCCGGGCCCGCCCAACAGGGCCGTGGCGAGCCACACGGCAAGGAAGTACTGCTGGCTGTCCCCGAACCACAGCCCGGCGCCCCAGGGACCGGTGCCCACGCGCATGACGACAGAGCCGAAGACCTCCTGGACCTCTGGCAGGTACATGGGCGCGTGGAAGGCCTGGACCCACACCGCTTTAGGAAGGAGCGCGACCACAAAACTTCACCGGACTCGGCCTCGACCGCTGTGCGGATCAAGCGGTCGCATGGACTTAGAACGCAGCCACGCGCAATTGCGGAGAGGAGTGAGGAGTCGGCGGGGTCGTCCGCCGTCTGCGAGTCTCGACAAAAAATCCCGCCGCAGGCGCCGATTTTCTGACACATTGCACAACGAGCACGCCGCAGGCGTGCTCGTTGTTCGTTCGCCGATTGCTTCGTTAAAGCAACGTGGGTCGGTCGCGGGGTGGGTCGCGGGTGGCCCATACTCTGGATAAGATAAACTTTACGAGGGGAGGGTGATTGACCATCCGATGGAAACTTGCCCGTCCCCCGCATTCCTCATCCAGCTCCCCCTCCTCCCCCTCCTCATCCTCCTTCTCCGCCTCCAACTCCAACCCACCCTCCACCCGGTCCGCCTCCTCCTTCCCCTCCTCCTCCTCCAACCCCCCTCCTCCTCATCCTCCTCCTGCTCCTCCTCCAACCCCTCTGGGACTTGCCCATCCTCCCCCGCCCTCCTCCTCCTCCACCTCCACCTCCTCCCCCTCCTCCTCCTCCTCCTCCTCCTCCTCCCTCCTCCTCCTCCTCTCCTCCTCCAACCCATCCTCCACCCGGTCCGCCTCATCCTCCCCCTCCACCTCCTCCTCCACCCCCTCCTCCTCCTCCTCCTCCTCCGCCTCCTCCTCCTCCTCTTCCTCGTCCTCCTCCTCTTCCTCCTTCTCCTCCTCCTCCTCCCCCTCCTCCTCCAACCCACCCCCCGCTGATCCAGGGGGGGGTACATTGGGCGCGTGAAAGGCCTGGACCCACAATGAAATGTCAGCGTCCAAGTGTCGGCGCTGCGCATCGCACTGGTTGTTCTGGGCGTCTTCTATGCTGCAGGCAGCATCCTGGACGGAACTCTTAGAAAACACCGTGACAAAGGCGCTGGGCGCAATCTGCTCGACCCTGTCAGCAATCACCACCGGCACTGTCTGGCGCAAGATGGCGTTGTTGAGCCAATCCTCGCGCTTGATGAAGCCACAGCTCGCTTCTCCGCGTCTGGACTCGCCCGTAATGCTGCCCATGTACCTGCGGGCGCCCAGCAGCGTCCAGGGGACCCTCAGCATCTGACTCTGGCTGGAGAAGAACGAGAACGCGAGCACCTCGCTGTAGAAGATCACCAGAGATTCGTCCTGGCTGTTGGCCACGTCGCATAGACCTCCTCCGCCTCCAACGGCGTAGCCCGCAATGTCCGTGAGGGCCTGGCGAAACCAACAGGCACCAACACCCTTACTCCTTGGACCTCTCCCGGGGTTCGATCTGACCACGATTCCGAAGCGAATCCAGCCGTGGCGACGAGGGCCTCCCAGGAGGTCCAACACGGCGATGCAATGCAGCCAGCCCGTAGGCTGAGGACGCGCGAGCAGGATGCCAGGACCCTGAAAGGCCATGCCGACACCCTGCGTGCGGGGCGCGGCCAGCGACAGTTGCCAAGGGGGGGCCGCAGGGGAAGGGTGCAAGGGTCACCTTGGAGAGTCGCTCATCCTTACTGTGCGCGCTGCCTGCAACGAGGGACATGAGAGGGGCCTTGGCCCCCAAGAGTTCCGACAACTTTCGAAGAATCAGACATGAACAGCATGCATGTGCACCTTCCACTCCCCCCGCAGGCCTGCCCCGCGCTGCCGCCGGCCATGAAATCGACGCAGGCCGAAGGCTCCGACTGCAGGCAGAGGCCCGGCTCCCGCAGCACCGCGCCGGGGACCAGCCGCTGCCAGCTGCCGTCCGCCTCCCGCGGCGCCGCCGCGACCAGCACCGAGCCGTGCCCCTGCGGGCCTGGCGCGCCGATCTCCCTCGAGAGAACGGCAAGCAGCGACAGCAACGAGTAGAGACACCAGAGGAACAATCCGATGCGCGAACACACGAGCGGCGAACCAAAGATTGGTCGGCAGAGCGACCCTGCGCGGCGGCTCGCGCGGGCCGCCGGCTCGCCACGCCACATCAGAGAGGAGGTCGCTTGCGCGCGACCTCACGCGGGCAGCTCACGCGCCAGTGTCGGCGCAGTCGTCTCCGTTCGCGTACGCCGCTCCTATCAGCACTCGGAAGGTCCGCGCGGACACCTTGCATCTGGGCTGGAGCCCCCTTGGCGGCGCCTCCGGTGCCGCCCAGCGGGACCCGCCGCCGACCCGAGACACCCGCAAGGACCTCCGAGGGCCCAGCGCTGTGCAGCTCCTGCTCCTCCGGGATAGCCCAGGCCCCCGCGCGCGCCAGCCGCTCGGCGCGCCTCCGCGGCGGCCGTGCAGCGGACGAGCGCCTCCGAGAGGGCGTTGCCCCCCTCGACGTCGTTGCCCATCAGCACGTTGGCGACCACGAAGGCCAGCTGCCGGTGCGTGATCGCCGCGGCCTTCGCGGGGGAGCCTCCCGCGCCGAGGCCGAAGTCCATCCAGGGCACCTCGGGGCGGGGCGGGCCGGCCGGGGGCGAATGGCTCGGGGGGGCGGAAGTCCATCTCGGGCACCTCAGGGCAGGCCGACTGGGGGCGAATGGCTCAAAGGAGGGGGGGCATGTGCGACCCGCTGTTTGTATGATTGCAACAAGGTTTTTGTTGAATTTCCTAGCGATTGCAACGCTATTGATCATCAATTTGCTCATCATGCTTGTTCATCGTATTCTTTATTTCCCACTGTTGTCTTTCATCGTATTCCCCCCATCCACATTCCTCCCGTCCTCCCCCTCCTCCCGCGCCGAGGTTCTGGCTCAATTCAAACGAGGTTTCAGCCCAAATAAGGGAACCGTTTAAAGGGCACGAAAGCCTACCAGGCGAAACTTGAGAAAAGCGCTGACTATCAGGCCCCAAAAAACCTTAAACAATGTATGATTCAGCCCCGAACGCGGCGCTTGATGGCGGAGGGCGCCCGCGCGGCCGCAGTGAAGCTCAAGAACCGCCTTGAGCAGGCAACCGAAAAGCACCAGACCGACGCAAACAACCTCAGGATCTTGTGGGTCGGTGTCAAAAGTCAACAATTAAATAATATATGTGTTCTTTCGAACTGATACGTCAACTGTTTTGCATTTCCGCAGGACATGCATTTCCGCAACGCCAAGACTGCCAAGGACGACGCTACGGCCAACCGCGAGGATGCCAAGCAGGCGTGGGCGGAGGCGAAATTGTGGAAGAAGAGGTACTTGGAGGATCGCGGGCGCAATCAGGCGACATATTGCCCCCTGCAATAAAAGAAAACGTTAATATTGTTGTTTTTGTTGGCGGATCCTCCATATGTCGCCTGCTTGCGCTCCCTTCGAGGAGAAGAAGGGGCGAGAGCAAGCGGAACAAAAACTGGCCACGACTGCGGCCAAACTGAAGTCAGCGTCGCTCAAGATTCGCGAGAACTTCAAGAGGGACGAAGAACTGCGCAAAGAGAAGAAGCGCAACGCCGACCTCCAGCGCCGCCTGCGCGTCGTGCTGGCCAGCTACAGAAAGGAGCGACGAAAGGGGCCACGAGGGGACCACGAGAAGGAACGCAAACCCACTTGAATGATGCACGCCCTTATCTCGCAAGTGATGCGTTTCATGCACTTGTTGCTGCGTTTTGGAACATATGAAAATCATGTTTTCAAAACTGTTTTGCTCTACTTGTAGTTTTCCATTCAAAGCCAGCAATTTCCACGAGAAAAGACTCAACCAGACTTGAATAACGCACGCACTTATCTCGCAAGTTGTGCCTTTCATGCAGTTCTTGTTGCGTTTCGGAAAATATGAAAGGTCATGTTGTCAATACTTGTTTGATTAATTCGCGGTTTTCCTTGAAAACGACCAAATTCAAGGAGAAGGAACGCAACCCCGCTTGGAGAATGCACGCCCTTATCTCGCAAGTGATGCGGTTCATGCAGTTGTGTTGTGGTGTTTTGGAAAGTATGAAAAACAGTGTTTTCAATACTTTGTTGCTGTATTCGTACTTGTTCATTCAACGCAAGCCCATTCAAGAAGGCGCAAGCGAGCTCCGCCGAGCGTCGACACGTGTGAATATCTCGGGCCCTCTTGGGAAGCCACTTGCGGCGTCTTTGGGGCCGCTTAGACCTCCTTGAAATCATCTTAGGGCGTCTCCGGGCCGAACGGGCAGAAAAAACCAAGCAATGGACGCAGCAAGGGGCTCTGGAGGGGGCTCAGGAGAGCATCCAGGAGGGCGTCCAGGGCCGCCAAAGCTTACCAGGAAAACAAGAAAAACAAGAGAAACATGAACAAGCATTGCATTTCACGTGGGAGATAACAAAATCAATCACATAAAAAACAACAAAACAAAAGAAAACCTGTAACTGTCAGCATTCTCTCTCATTTGTTCTATTGCAAAAAACGGCGACAGTCACGAGTTGTCTTTGGATTTTGTCCTCTCCCCATGTGAAAAACAAACGTTTCTTCTTTGCTTTTCATGTTTTTCTTGTTTCCCTGGAAAGCTTCCGCGGTCCGAAAGCACTGCGTCTGGAAGTCCCCACAATCAAAATCAATTTGCACATGGATTACACACTGATATTAATTGCCGATGCCTCTGAAAATCCCCACCATGAAATCAAATTGTAATCCATTTACACATTGATGTTGATTATGGGGAATTCCAGGCGCATTGCTTAGGCAGTGGAAGGTTACTCGGGAAACAAGAAAACCACGAAAAAAACAGCATGTGATTTTTCTTTCAAAAAGAACAACTCCAGAAAACCAAAAAAAACCTGTGACTGTCAGCATTTTCCTTTGTTGAATCATAAAAATGGCGACTGACACACGTGTTCTCTGCTTTTCCTATTTGTCAATGTGAAAACACATGTTTTGAGGTTTTTCATTTTTCCTGTTTTCCTGGTAAGCTGCCGCGGTCCGAAGGCGCTGCCTCTGGAAATCCCTACAATCGAAATCAATGTGTAATCCACTTGCAACTTGATTTTGATTGTGGGGAATTCCAGAGGCAGTGCTTGGGCCGCTGAAGTGTACCTGGAAAACAGGAAGCACAGGAAAAAAACAACAAAAAGCCTGCTTACACATGCAGAACAAAGAAAAACCAGAGAAACGATGTAACCGTCGGCATTTTCAGTTGATTTCTATTCATAAAGATGGCGACGGTCACAGGTGTTGTTTGTTTCTCTTATTCTTCCATCTGGAACCAGAAGTTTTGTGCTGCTTCATGTGGTTTCGTAAATTTCCGCGGTCCGAAGGCGATGCGTCTGGAATCCCCCACAATCAAAATCAAGCTGTAAATGGATTACACATTGATTTTGATCGTCGCTGCCCGTGGAGATCCCCACAATCAAAATCAATGTGTAATCCATTTACACATTGATTCTGATTGTTGGGAATTCCAGACGCAACATGAAAACATAACCAGGAAATCATGAAAAACATGACAATCATCACGAAACATGTGTTGTTCTGTCACACGCAAAGAAAACCAAAGAAAACCTGCAACCAAAGAAAAGAAACCAAAACAGGAAAAACATGGAAAGGAAAAGCAAAGAAAACCTGTAACTGACAGCTTGTTCATTTTGTTGTATCAATAGATATGGCGACGGGCACAAGTGTTCGTTGGTGTTTCTTCTTTTCCATGTGCAAACCCAAATGTTTTGTTTGACTGTCCTGTTTTTCTTGTTTTCCGTATAAGCTTCCGCGGTCCGAAGGCGCTGCGCCTGGAATTCCCTTCAATCAAAATCAATTGGCACATGGATTACACATTGATTTTGATTGTCGCTGCCTCTGGAAATCCCTACAATCAAAGTCAAGTTGTAAATTGTTGATTACAAATTGATGTTGATTGCTGCTGCCTCTTGGAAATTTGTGAAAGCAACATCAATTTGCAAATTGAATTGAAATTGATTTCGGATGTGGGGATCTAGAACTGGATTTGATTTTGGGTGCTGTTGGAACAAATTGTCAGAGAGAGGATTAAAACATTAAATATCGCTGTTTAAACCAAGAGAAAAACTTGGTTGCAATATCGCACGAACGGCGGGTCCTACGGGGGGGCATCGACCTGGCACTGGCGACATACATAGCCGACAGATCGGCGGTAGGTCCCCGATTGCGAGCCCGCACCCTCTTGGGCCCTTGGCCCTGGGCGGCGTGGGCGATGAGGCCCACATCGGCGATGAACGGGCGTTTGCGGTTCCATGCGCACCTTCCTGCGCACCTCCGGCGGCCCCAGCGACACACTATGCCATGCGAGCGGATAGCGTGTCTCTCCACTCCGCGGGTCGGGAGTCTGGGGAAAAGATCTAGAAGTTGACGCTCGGGGACTGGGACGCGGATGCCGTGGGATGGGATGGGACTGCGCCTCAAGACAGTCGAGACGGGAGGGAACAGCCCGAAAAGAGAGACAGAACAATGCTCGAGCACGCACTGCTCGCGCTGAAGCGTGGTGGGCACTCTGAGCAAAAGTTCCTGAACGCATCCCTCCCTGACTGACCCCTGCGGGCACAGCAAGCGACCACAACCACATCGAGGACACACCCGGGAGGATGCCTCGCGCAGGCCAAGAGCTGTCGAACCACCGACACCAGCTTCGAACTGGTTGCGGTCGCTGCGGTGTCCCAGGGCGGCCACGTCGACCACAGCCACAACCCAAGCGATCACGTCGAGGTCGGTGGGATTCCCCCCGAGGAGCCCTCCCAAAAAAAACCCACTTGGTTGTGGTTGTGACTCTCTGCTGCGCCCGGACCCCCGTGAACCTGTGCTCGTGCCCTGCGTGTGCTCGCCACCGCTCGGCCGTCCGTTCCCCGTGCCTCGCTCGACGTCGGGCCCGCTTCTTCTTTTCGCCAGATGATTTAGCATGCTCCGCCTCCTCCTCTTCTTCGTCGTCCTCCTCCTCCGCCTCCTCCTCCTCCTCCTCCGCCTCCTCCGCCTCCTCCGCCTCCTCCGCCTCCTCCTCCTCTTCCTCCTCCTCCTCCTCCTCCTCCTCCTCCTCCTCCTCCTCCTCCTCCCCCTCCTCGTCGAACTCATCCGTCCTCTTCCCCGGCCCCTTCTTCAGGCGAGCGGGCCCGTCCGCGGCCCCGCCCGACGGCTCGCCGCAGACGGCTGTCGAGAAGAACACAAGTGCACACGTCCGAGCGGTGCCAGATGTGCTCGATGCCCGGACCACAGAGAAAGGCTGCTCGCTGCGGCGGCCGCCCGCTCGGGACCGCCCGGGGGCGCTCCCCCGGCACGCTCTCGGCGAAGCGCAGCCGCTGCTTGCCGTCACGCGGACGTCCATTCCCCATGCAATGTTCGAGTTCGTGCGTGTGCTGCTTCGTCAGGCGATGCGATCTGCTCCTCGATGACCCTCGCCGAGGAAGCAGCAACGCACACTTCCGAGCGATGCCAAGGCAGAGGACGGCACCCCGAGCCTGGGAGGCCCCCGAGAACCACGGGCGCCCAACTTCGCGCTCCGCGAAGCGCGAGAGCGCGAATCCTTTCGCGCTCCCGCGCCGCCCCCCAAGGCGAGAAGAGGAGGAGGAGGAGGAGGAGGAAGCGGAGCCGCAGCGCGGAGCAACTCGCGCCCTCGAGAGCGCCCAGAGAGAACCGGCGACCCCAAACCCGGATCGCCTCAGACCTCGGCACCTCATACCCCCCCCCCCTGGGCCCATCCCGCCCCCCCCCCCCCCGACGCCTCCCCCTGACCGGGGCACCCTCTCGGGACCGCCGCCGAAGGGGTCCTCCCCGAGCAGCTGCTGCATGAAGGCGGCCACGGCCTCGAGGCCCACCGGCGCGCCGTCGAGGGCGGGCGGGCTCTCGCGCCAGCGGGCCGCCACCTCCTCCAGCGCCCAGGGGGCCACGCCCCGCAGCTCCCGGAGCTCGGCGTGGACCTGAGTGGCCAGCCACGCGGGCTGGTCCTTCCACGACCGCCACTCGTGCTGGCCGCACTCGCCGGGCCTCGAGGAGCGAGGTCGAGCCACGCCAGCATGGGGAAAAGGGACCTGTCCTGAGGGAACCGGGTCCGGGACCCCGAAGCCTTCCCCCAGGACGAGCTCTTCATCCTGAGCCGTTCTCGGACGGCCCCGGGGCCCGTGTTGGGCCCAGAGAGCCCGAAAACGGCGGAAAGCCCCAGGACCCGCCTCCCTCGAGACCCGCTCCCCCCACGGCAGCCGTGCACCGACCATGAGACAAGCGCGCGCCACTACTCGCAGAGCAGCTGTTCGCAGAGGGCCGGGACCTGGCGAGGAGGACGCGCGATCTGTTGCATCGAGGCAGACGTGTGTTAGTTTGTCGGACGTCTGCGAGTATAGGCACTCTGCGAGTCGTGGAGCGCGCCCGGCGAAACCAGGGCAAGGCACGCCCTGGACCCGAGGCCGGGGCCTTGGCGCCCTGTGCAGGGGATGAATAGGCACAAATCGCAGGATCCCTGAAATGTTCCCACATCTTCTAAATCTTCGCCTTCCCCCCCCCAATTCGTTATTTTCCCGGGGATCGACGATGAATTGTGTCTGTGCGTGCGTTTGCTTCTCATCCTGACTCTTGGCCTGGCCCAGGCTCGGTGAATGAGCAGAGCTATGAGGGACCCGCAGAAACACCCCCAGAATGCACCCATGCTTAGATTCAGAAAATCTTACGCTAAGAAATGGACTTCACTCCAAGCGTTTTCGTCGACAGTAGTCCGGGTCCAAATATATTGAAGTTCAACGGAAAAAGGAATATCCAAAAGCACGCCCTGGATCCAGGCCAGTTTCTTGGTTCTCTTGCACGAACTCAGGAGTCCATGCAAGTTGCGTCTTTGTCTTCAGATCCCTGACGGGTGGACGCACCCCGACAAGCGAAGCCGTGTCGTAAAAAGCACCCGAGGAAGAAATGGAACAGGGCAGGGCTGTCTCGCAAACGCCCGGCGCCGATCAGCGAACGCCAGTCATCGGGGTCGGGGTGGTGTCTCCTCCCTTGAACTGTCTGGGGGAACAAACAATGGCACCAACAGAAAACAACTCAGAGGTCCGTGCTGACTTCTCGGATCGTCGTTGATGCCCCCCCTCCCTGGCGCGCGGGGGGGCCCCAGCGCCCATCCGAGACGTCCGCGCGGACCTCCAAGTGTGCACGTTTACTAGGTCATCGCTTGCCTCCCTACGATATTCAAGTCGGGCGTATCCTCCACAGGAGGAGTATTGAAACGATAATCAAACAATAGTCTGGTGACGATTGCTTGAGTACGTTTGAAGATGTTTGGGTTAGTATTTGACTATTTTTAACATTCGTCCCAAATCGGCCTGTAGGAGGACGCGCCCGACCTAATACTATTTCGTAGCTGCCCCGATGCGCAACACGAAACACGTAGCGTGTTGACACGGTTTCCAAGACGTAATTCGGCTGAAAACGTGTAGGTCTGGCGCGATGCATTCGCCAAAACGTGCACCACCACGTGCCGCGCCAGCACGCAGCGTATCAACACGGAGGTCCTGAACACGGCACACTCGGTCAGACGCAATAAGAGTGAAGATGGGCAAGAGTGATCTTGGGTGCGCGGCTCTTGAGGGGCGCGAGGGGGGCCCAGCCCAGGCTCGGCAGGCGCTGCTGCCGCGTCGCGCTCGGCGATCGGCGGGGGTGGACACGATGAGCCCGCACCAGAGGTCACCTCCTGGCGAAGGGCCGCTCTTGAGCGTACAGTCGATGCTACACGTGCTGCGCTCCGGCACTGGCGCATCAAGGCAGCTATACGGCGCATCAACCGAGTTCTCGCCGCCCGCGGGCCCAGGGCAGAGGAGGAAGTGCCCGCCGGCGCCGCCCTCCTCTGGGGAAACCAAAAGGTACCGACACCGCTGCTCCCTGGACCTCTCCTGGGGTGCGTTCTGGCCAGGACTTCGAGGCGAGTCCAGCGGTGACGACGAGGACCTCCCAGGAGGCCCCAAAAAGGGGAAAACGAGGAAAGGGTAGAGGTACGAGTACGTTTTCATCCTCTGATCCTCGTCCAGGCGCAGCGGCGGCGCGCCCTCGGTCGCGGCCCGCCCGGCGGGCGCCGCGGCGCGACGCCCCCGCAGGCGCCACGCGGCCAGCAGCGTCGCTGGCAGGGCCACGGCCAGCAGCCGGGCGGGCCACGCGCGCCGCCAGCCCGCAGCAGGCTCCAGCGCGGGTGGGCGCCGCCCGGCCTCGCCGAGCCGCCGCCACGCCGCGGGGGGCTCGCGGGCGCGGGGCCCGGCGGCGAGGCCGCGCATGGCGGCCAGCAGCGTCGCCGGGAGGGCGGCCCCCTGGCGGCCTCCATGCGGGGGGGGCCGCGAGCCAGAACGGCTCCGAGGGGGGCCGCGGGGCCCTCGCGCTCCGGCTCGCAAGGCCGTGCGAGCTGGCATTCCGGCGGGGCGCGTGTTCCTTCCGACCTCGGCCTCCTGCACGGGGCCTGCTGTCGGGCCCCCGGACACTCCAACGTAGGCCCCTGACGAAGAGGGAAGCGATCTGGCTGGCCGCGGAAATCTAAAGCTGTCCTGCGGCCACCTGCGGCCCCCTTGCATCGGCTTGGGGGCCGCTTGGGCCTGCGGGCAAGTTTTATATCCATAGCCAGTGCATCTTGCACTTTCTCGGAAGTGGCGCCGTAAGGCCGAGGCGCTCTGGATATGTATGAAAACCGAGCCTCCATAGCGCAGAATCCCACCAGCCCTTTTGGGCGTAGGTGGTCTTGGGTGTTTTGACTTCCATCTGCCCCGCTTTCCCTTCTGGGAGGGGTTATCACTGTTCCTTACAACCCCTCCCCCCGGTGGCCAGCGTCCATCAAGGAACCATGAGGATACCATGACTAACCGCCCCCCAGCATCCTGGTCAAAAAACAAAACAAACCGCACTCTGCCCCCACAGCCTGCGCGGCCAACCCGATGCGGCCCCCCCCCCATCCCTGTCAAAAAACAATGCTGAATACCTTTTGGGCTGCGTGAGTCTTGAGTCATGTCCGTGAGGCCCGCGAACACTTCGCACTGCTTTTGACAGGGACGGCGGGGGTGCCATATTCCCTGCCGTGCGCAGGGCAACCATCCCTGACAAACAAAAACAATACAACATGCACCTCGAGGCCAAAACTGGATCATGCGCGGCCATCCTGCGATCACTGTCAAATCGTTTTTGACGGGGACCGCGGGGGTGGTTGCGCGTGGCCTGCTGTGCACAGGCCCACCAGACACAATGACGGGCATTGGTTTCCGACAAGGATGGCGGGGGCCAACATGTTTCCCGATGTGTGCTGTCACGTGCGCAGGCGCACCTGACGAACTCTGCAAGTGCCCCGAACATGGCGCACCTCGCGCGGCTGGAGTGTGCGGCACACCTGGCGCACTCGGAGCATGTGGCGCATCTGGCACACCAGGCGTGCCTGGCACGCTCGGGTCCCAGGGGTGCCTGGCGCGTGGCGCCCTCGGCACGCGTGGGGCACCTCGCCCAAGCGTTGCGCACCTGGTGTCGGCGTTGGTTACCAGTAGCTGCCCATCCAAAGACGACCGCTGAGCATGCTCAGGCTCGGGTGTTACTTATGTGTTGGGAGGGCGGGTGCGAGTGAGCTAGACGGCTTGCGGGCGGATGGGTCGCTTGACCCCTCCCCTACCCCCTCCCCTGGACCTGGACAGGGCCGGTTGCGAGGTGTCAGAGCGTCCAAAACGGCCTCGGCGAGGAAGCCAAAATCACTGGTTCCCCAATCAGTGCTTGCACTGAAGGTGGATGTTGAAAAATTTGGCGAAAATTCTGGGTCGATTTCGGTATCCGGTTCTGAGTTCCCAGGTTCCCAGTTCCCGGCCGATTTCGGTGGGCGGCGGGGTTCCTGGGTTCCCGGGTTCCTGGTCGATCTTCTTATCGATCGGTCTCACCATAGATCTCATTACCCACCTCTCTATCGATATCACCATCGATCTCACGGTCGATCTCACAAGCGATCTCACTGTAGATCGCACGAGTAAGCTCGGGATCGATCTCACCATCGATCTCATGACATCGACTTCACTCTCGGTCTCACGATCGACCATACAATCGTCCTCACTATCGATTCCACGATCGATCTCACTATTGATCTCCAAATCGATCTCAATTTCCATATTACTAGTTTGCAACCCATCCTCTGATTGAGGCTTTTCTCTGGTGTAATGTTGCTAAGGTGTTGGCCCCCATCTTGGCCTCTGGGTGGGGGGGGCACCGCAAAGTTCAAGCTCCCCTCTTGTTTGATCGATGTCCTCCAAGATGGCCCAAAGATGGTCCCCAAGGCTCTCCAGGGCGCTCCAAGGGAGCCCCAAGAGGTGCCCAGGAGGCACCAAGAGGCCCCCAAGAGCCCTCCAGGATGTCCCCAAGAGGCCCCCAAGAGACCCCAAGAGACCCCAAGAGGCCCCCCAGAGGCACCCAAGACAGCCCAAAGGGGCCTCGGCGAGAATGCCAAAATTACTGATTCTACTAAAAAGTGTTGGCCACATGTTGGCCTCCTGGGGGGGGGGGGGGGGGGGACACTGATTAAGATGGCTCCAAGAGCGCCTGGAAGAGCCCAAGATGACCTCCAAGATGGCTCAAGATATCCCAAGATGCCTCAAGATGGCTCCCAAGATGCTCCAAGAGGCCCCAAGACCGCTCCAAGACTGCTCCAAGTGGCCAAAGAACTCCCCCAGGAGGCCCCGCAGAGAACAACATCCTTCCAATACATTGGGAAAACCATGTTTGTTGCTTTCTCGCCTGTTCGCTTCCGATGGCCTCACGATGGGCAAAGAGGGCCCAAGAGAGGCTCACGAGAGCCCCAAGACGGTCCCAAGAACGCCCAAGAGCGCTCCAAGAGCGTCCCAAGAGCGCCCCGAGAGGAGACTTTTGGGGCTCCCGATGGGCAACGCCAATTAATGCTCCCCTCTTGTTTGATCGATCTCCTCCAAGGTGGCCCCAAGAACCAGGAACGCTCCCAAGGCTCCTAATAGCGCCTCGAGAGGGCACCAAGAGGCGCCCAGGAGGCCCCAAGAGGCGCCCAGGAGGCCTCCAAGAGGCTCCTGAGATACCCCCAAGAGGCCCCAACAGGCTCCCCGAGACGCTCCAAGAGGCCCCCGGGACTGGCAAGAAAGAGGCCCAGGAGTATCCCAAGAGCGCTCCAAGAGGGACCCTTCATCTGAGTACTGCCCACTTCCCTGATCAAGGCAAACCATCTGGGCATCGTCTCTGGATGGGCTGGTGGGGCTACACGAAGCGTCTAGAATTGGTATCCGTATCCAGTGCGCCTCGGGTTTCTGGGGAAGGGCGCCCAGGAACTCCAAGCTGCAGTGGATATGGACAGAAATTGTGCCCGCAGGGCCGTCCGTGGGGCACCCGTGGGCCTATCCGCGGCGATCGTCCGAGGGTGTCAGCGCAGGGCGCGTGTGCGCAGAGCGCGTGTGTGCGGGCCGCGGGCCGGGCCCCGGCCAAGGCCTGCCCGCTCCGGCCCCTGGACAGCCACCTCACTGTTGAAGGGGCCCCAGGACACACAAATAAATACACACAGATAAAAAGATACCCCATATTTCCAATATTTTCTGGGTTTTCGTCTTCCCCCCCCACTTCCCATATTTTCCTGGGAGTCGACGATTAATCGTGTCTGTGTGTTTTTTTCCCCTCCTGAACTGTGCATGCCCTGCGCCGCGTCGTGCGCCCCGGGCACCCGCACAAGGGCCACAGGCTCTGCGGTGCGGCCTCCGCTCCCCCGCGTGCCTCTCCCCTTCCTTTCCTCCTGCCCCCTTGACTAGAGGCCTCCTGGATGGGGTCCGCGTAATTAGGTGGGGTCGGAGGATCGCGCCGCATCGTCGATGCATCATCGACGCATCGACGATGCATCGGCGACGTCGGCGTGGAGAAAATCGGGCTCCACGTCGAGCCGCATCGGCGATGCATCGGCGATGCGGCGCGACCCTCCGACCCCATCTAGGAGGCCTAGATTGACGCGCACGCTTGCCGCGCGTCCCACGCCATGCGTCGACCGCGCCTTGGCTCCACGTCGCCGCCGACAGGACAGTTGTGCGCAGGGGGCTCCCGCCCCTCTCCATCACGGCGGCGGCGGGCAGCCGAGCGAGCAGCGCCGCATCGGGGAACCGCATCGCATCGGCCAGTGCATCGGATCGGGCCGCACCGGCGCGGAGTCGGCATCGGATCGGGCCGGCCACGCCGGAATGCACGACTGCGCGATGCAGGCTTCGGGCCGCGTCGGCGGTTCGCATCGGAGCGGGCCCTGGCAGGGCGGAGCGGGGCTGGACGCCGGCGAGACCTTTCCTGTAGTGGGCTCAGGCGAGACATCCGGCCGTGGCCACGAGGGTAGGGGCCCCAAAAGCAGCCCAAAGCGCACAAAAACTTCGACCCTCGACGACGACGACGACGAAGACGACGCGACGACGAGGACGAGGACGAGCACGAGGACAGCGACGTCGACGATCACCACCACCACCACCACCACTTGGGCCTGATTTCATGGCCAACGGTAGCCAGAACAAAAACGTGGGGTGTTTCGATTGCCACCTGTTGCCAGAAAAAAACGTGTGATGGTCCAGCTAGATTACGGGTCATACTTCGGGCCCTCGGCGGCAGTTCGGGACGATTGCACCGCAGGAAAAGCTCTCTACGCGGCGCAGCTCGGAGGCACCCCGGGGCTGAAAACCAATTGAGACAGACGAGGACACCCGAAAAACCTTACACCGCGAACCTCGTAGCCTCTGCGGGTGCCGGCGCGGCACCGCGCGGTGCCCCCGCAGTTCAAGACGAAGCCAGGACGAGGACACGATCGGGTGAGGATAAATCGAGAATCTCTTAGGTCTGGCGGTTCTGGAGGATGTCTCAGGCGCCGCGGCCTTCTCAAAGAGTCTCAGAACGCCCTGGGAGCGTTCCGGAACGCTCTGGAACTGATCTATCCCCGTCCTAGCCCCGTCCGATCGTTGGCGTTGGTCAGTCACCACGTAAAATCGGGGCTGATTGGAGAGGACACGCGAGAGAACTTGAGACCCGCCCTAGGACCTCGCTGCCACAGCAATGCAATAGCATGGGCCGCGAAGCACAGGACTCAAGGGTACCCTTGATTTGGCATGCCCGACCAACACGCCACACCAGCTGTTTGTCTCAACGATTCGCGAGGCCACCCTTTACCGGGACCGTCCATCCCAACTGGAACATCACTGTCCGCGCCTGCGCTGCTCGGGAACGCCCTCGAAAGGATTTGCCCTCGTCCTCGCCCAGTCCGAAAAAAACGCGTTGCGTCGGCGGCGAGGCGGGGGAAGGCTGCGCTAGCGGACAGGCCTAAAGGGGGTGCCGCTACAGTGCGGGCGCGGCCGCAAGAAACTCTCGCAAGAAACCCATCCCTGAGAACCCGCGCGCGAGGTGCACCTGAGGGGAAGCCAGAGCACCCTGAACTCAGCAGTTTCTCCAACGGCTGTGGGAAGTCACCACGCAGCGCGCGGAGCGAAGAAACCCAGGATACCCTGACGAAAAGCAGATGGTCTCTTGATGCGCGCCCCCACTGTATGACGGCGAGTTGTGCCACCATGCAAGAGGGGGAGGAGGGAAAGGGCGCGGCCGACCGGGGGGGGGCGGGAGAGGCGATTTGCTCGGGGAGGCGGGTCACGCCCCGAGCGCGTGGCACGGTCACGCCCCGAAAACACCCGAAGACCTGAGACCGCAGACCTCCTCCTCCTCCTCCTCCTCCTCTTCCTCCTCCTCCTCCTCCTCCTCCTCCTCCTCCTCCTCCTCCAGCTCATCCTCCTCCTCCTGCTCCTGCTCCTCCTCCTCCTCCCCCTCCTCCTCCTCCTCCTCCTCCTCCTCCGTGACCTCTGCGGGTGCTGGAGCGGCACCGCGCTGAGCCGCCGCGCCCGCAGCGGCCGCAGCGGCCGCACCCGCGGCGGTCGCGCGCCAGGCGGGGCTCTCCGGGTGGTGCACCAGGCACATCTTCCTGTAGGCCTGCGGGCCGTGCGCACTCTGGCGCTCCAGGGGCGATCCGTCGTCGTCGCCGCCGCCGCCGCCGTCGTCGCCGTCGTCGTCGTCGTCGTCGTCGTCGTCGTCGTCGTCGACGTCGTCGTCGTCGTTATCGTCGTCGTGGTCGTCGTCGAGGTCGTCGACGTCATCGTCAAGGTCGTCGTCGTCGTCGTCGCCGCCGCCGTCGTCGTCGCCGCCGCCGCCACCGTCGTCGTCGTCGTCGCCGCCGCCACCGTCGAGCGTCGCCGTCGCCGCCGTCGTGGTGGTCGGCGACGTCGTCGTCGCCGTCGCCATCACCGTCGCCGTCGTCGTCGTCTTCATCGCCTCTTTCTCCATCTCCGTCACCGTCATCGTCGTCTTCGTCTTCGTCGCCGTCGTTGCCGTCATCGACATCATCCCTTGTCGTTGTCGTCGAACACGAGGATTGCGAGCACGCGTTCGTGGCCACGGCTGGATCAACCTCGAAATTCTACAGGGTTCGTCATCGTCGTCGTTATCCTCGTCGCCCTCGTCGTGGCACTCGTCAACGTGTATCGTCGTCGTGCTCGCCGACGTCTTTGGGAGGTCTTCCGTTGTTGTCGGAAGTTTCTGCACGGCTTTCGGAGACGGTCTCCGTCGACGTCCTCGCCCTCGTCATCCTACGCCTTCTCGTCGCCGTCGCGATCGCCGAAATCGCCCCTCCTGCTTCCGCTCCTGCCACCGGTACTGGCCGTCGCCTCCGCGGCCCCACATCTCCGACATCGTGGGCACGAGCACCCCAAAGCCACGAAGGACGTTGTTCTTGAAGGGGCCCTGGGACACACACATAAATCCGCCGACCCTGTCGGCGTGTGGAAGACGCATCCCGGTGTCGTCGTCTTGCGTGGATCACCGTCGTCGTCGTCGTCGTCGTCGTCTCCGTCGTGTCCTCGTCGTCTCCGTCTCCGTTGTCCCTCGTCGTCTTCGTTGTTCCCCGTCTCCTTGAGCGCGCGAGCCAAAGCGACATTGAGCAACGTCGTAGTTGAGTCGTGGCGAAGCCCCTCCCTACCCTCCCCGCCGGGGGGGGGAGGGGGGGGGGGGGTCGCCGGGGGGGGTCCCCGGGGGGGGTCGCCACCCAGATACGCATCCTCCCCGGGGGGGCCCGGAGCTCAGAAAAGCTTCAAGACGAGCCAAGAGCGACAAAGGACACCCCCAAAAGGGTACAAGAGGGCCTCGACTCGACGAACGATGGCCCCAAGACGCCCAAGACGGCCCGAAGACGGCCCAAGAGGCCCTCAAGACGCTCCAAGAGAGCCCCAAGAGCGCACCCAAGAGGGCCCCAGGCGCCAAAATCGTCAATTTTACATAGGTTTTTGAATGATTTTGGCCTTCTCGCCTTTTCGGCTTTCCGACACTCCAAGACGGCCCAAGAGGCCCCCAAGAGGCCCCCAAGAGCGCCCCAAGAGGCCTACAAGAGGGCCCCAAGACGGCCCAGGAAGGCCCCAGGACAGCCTCAGAGGCGCCCAAGACGGCCCAATAGGGCCCCAAGACGGGCCCAAGAAACGGCCAAGAGGGGGACGAGGAACCGAGAATTCGAGACTTCCGCCCTAAGAGGCCCCCGGGAAGCCCCAAGAGGCCCCCAAAAGGCCCCAAGAGGCCCCCGAGCGGCGCCAAGACGCCCCCAAGATGCGCCGAAGACGGCCTCCGGAAGCCCCAAGAGGCCCAAAAGAGGCCCCAAGAGGCCCCACAACGGCCCCCAAGAGGCTTCAAGTTGCCTTCCAGACGCCCCCGAGAGGTCAACCACGAGATCCCAACCAACATCCATAAGGCCTCCTCCTCCTCCCCCTTCATCCTTCCTCCTCCTACTCCCTTCCGCCTCCTCCTCCTCCTCCTCCTCCTGCCCCCCCCTCGTGTTGTCTTTCGTCATCTTCAGGGTCGGCGGCAACGGCCGTAAGGCCTTCGCAATACACACAAATAACAGGATTCCTCATGTGCTCTCATATTTTCTGGGTTTCTTTCTTCTCCCCCCATACGTACCTAATATTTATGGGGAATCGACGATTAATTGTGCCTGTGTGTTTCCTTCCCTCCTGAGCTCTGAGGACCTGGCCTGGAAAGGCTTCGGGCTGCGCACAGACAGCCCCCCTTGGCAGTTCAGGCTCCTGGCCGGCCTCACTTTTTCTTCCCCCCAGCGAAGAGGCCCAGCGGCAGAGGGAGGCAGCGGCGGGGGGAGGGAGGGAGGGGCGGGGGGAAGCGGGGTGCACGCAGCCCGCGCGCGGGCCGCCCCAATGACGAATTCGTCCGGCGGCCCCGGGCGCTGCGCCAGGCGCGCCTGCAGCGCCTCCCGCCCAGTCGGCCAGGCTGGCCTCAGCGGTTTGCCATCCTGAGTCCTTTTCTGATGGTCCCCGAGGCCCGGGGAGGGTCCCCGGGGGATCCAGCAGGAGGAGGAGGAGGAGGAGGAGGAGGAGGAGGAGGAGGCGGAGGAGGAGGAGGAGAAGGAGGAGGAGGAGCAGGAGGAGGAGGAGGAGGAGGAGGAGGAGGAAGAGGAGGACGAGGAGGAAGAGGAGGAGGAGGAGAAGGAGAGTTGAGGCCAACGGGGGCTCCTCGGGGAGCCTGTGAATTGAGGCCAGCAGTGAGTAACTGGGGGGGTATCTGTGCGCAGCCCGATGCCTCACCAGCCTGGCATCCCGCCCGCTCGCGGGCCCCATGGAGCGAGCCACGGGGAGCGAGCCATGCGCCTGGAACGGGGTCGCGCACGCGCCGGAGGCCGACGCTGTGAGAGGGCCACGACGCAGCACATCTGCGCGGCCTGCCCGCGACCTCTCGACCCCCATCGCCGATCTATCGGCGACGTATCGCCGATTCCAGGTCGGTGTTCTCCCGCCCCCCCGAGCCAGTCCCCACCTAACGTTGCACCTCAAAGAGCTATGGGGGAGCCAGCACAGCTACGGCCAGGAGCTGCTGCTCTGCGCGTCTCGGCGGCGGCCCTGACGGCACGCGATGCCGTGCTAGCAGATGGCGTGTCGCTCCGCTCCGCGGGGCGGGAGGCTTCGACAGGCTCGGGGCGTTGACGCCTGGAAAATGGGGGCGTGGTCGGGGTGTCGCGCCGCTGCGCGGTGGGCCAGAACCCGCGCGCAGCGACACACCAAGCAAAAGCTCCTGACCGTAGTGCTGTGCAGATTGCCCGCGCGCGGCCACAAAAGACAGGCCGACCTCGTGAACAGATCGGGACGTCAGAATGTCCGAGAGCAAGGTCGGAGAGGGATTCGCTCGTGAGGGCGACTGCAATCGACATAACGACCTTCGTCAGATCCCGAGCCCGATGGTGCAACCGATTATCCGCGTCTTGGAGCGCACCAACACTGCCACATACGTAGCCTCTGGGACCAGGTGGGCAGACAGCTTGTTCGAGGACAAAGCGACAACGAAGACGAAGACGATGACGATGACGATGACGATAATGATGCTGATGCTGATGCTGATGCTGATGCTGATGCTAATGCTGATGGTGATGATGATGATGGTGATGGTGGTGATGCTGATGAGTATGATGATGTTGCTGGTGTTGATGTTGATGATGATGGTGGTGAGGATGATGATGGTGATACTGCTGCTGATGTTGATGATGATGCCCAAGATGTTGATGCTGCTGCTGATGATGATGCAGATGGTGATGATGAGAATTATGTACATGATGTTGATGTTTTTGCTGATGATGATGGTGATGATGGTGCTGGTGATGATGCTGGTGAGAAGGATAGTGGTGATGATGGTGATGACGGTGATAGTAATTAGGATGATGATGACGACGATGATGATGATGATGCTCATGATGATGCTGCTGAGAATGATGATGATGATGATGATGATGATGATGATGATGATGGTGATGGTGATGATGATGATGGTGATGATGATGAAGGAGAAGAAGAAGACGACGGCGCGAAGACGCCGACGAAGTGGTTTTCTAAACCCCGGCGTGCACACACCGTTTCGTTCCAAATATCCTCGACGCGCCCGAGCGTCGTCTGCTCTGCGAAGCGTGCGGACACGTCTGTGCAACCAGGGCGTGGCGAAACGACAGGAGGCGGAGGAGGAACCGTGCAGCGAGAAAAACCCTCTTGTTGTAGATTGATCGCCCTGGTTGTTCTGACTCGCGCGCAATGATGGGCCAATCTTCCACTACAACTATCATAGGTAGGAAGGGAAGGGGAGGAGAAGGAGGAGGAGGAGGAGGAGGAGAAGGAGGAGGAGGAGAAGGAGGAGGAGGAGGAGGACGACGAGAGGCAGAAGGAGGAGGAGAAGGACCTCCCCATCCTCCCTTCTCCCGCGTCCTACCTATGGCAGCGGTGGTGGAACATTGGCCCATCACGCGAGGGCGGCTGGGCAGAGAGGATGCGGGCGAGGCATCGGGACACGGCTCAGACGGTGTTAGGCCGATCGCAGCCTCAGCAGGCGGCGCCTGGCGCCCTGGCAAGACGAGGACGAGGACGAGGCCAAGGACGAGGACGACTGCAACGACGTCGGCGACGACAGCCAATACACGACGACGACGACGCTCCCTGAAACATTCGGCGGCGAGCGAGGGGGGGAAGTGAGAAGGGGCGGGCCTTCTCAGAAGGCTCGGAAGTCCCCCAGCCTTTTGAGAAGTTGCCTAAGCCTTCCCTGGAGACACAGAAAGCCTCTCAGAAGGCGCGACGGCTTCTGAGAAGCCCCGCCGCCTTCTAAGAAGCCCTTCTCCTTCTCACTTCCCCCCCTCGCTCGTCGCCGAATGATGCGGCGCGTTCCGACAAGAATTTCGAGGCGGACCCAGCCTTGGCGGCGAGGTCGCCCCCAGGGGCCTCCACGACGACGACAACCACCACCACCTGGCCACCACCACCTGGGCCTGCTGGCTTTCGGGCCAAACGGCTAAGGCCCTTCTGGACGATTCGGGCACCCCAGGGCAGCTCTCGACGACGCGCAGCTGCTGGAAAGCAGCCCGCGGCGAGAAAACTTGCAGAAGCCAATGGAATATTCCTCCGCCTAGCCTAGCGGCGGCGACGACGACGGACACGGCAATGACGACGACGGCGGCGACAGCCACTTTGCGCCACCACCAAAGACCCGGCGACGGCAACGAGGGTGAAGAAGGGCGACGACCAGGGCGACGGGGACGATGAGGATGATTATGGGACGATGCGCCCTACGACGACTAGGGCAGCGACGGCGACGACGACGACGACGATGACGACGGCGACGAGGACGACGACGACGATGACGAGGAAGACGACGACGAAGAAGACGACGAGCACGACGAGGGAGACGACGAGGGCGACGACGAGGACGACGACGACGGCGGCAGCGGCGGCGAGAGGAGCGCGCAAGGCCTTCTTCAGGTCATCCTGCGAGGCGCCCGCGTCCAGCTCCTGCCCCGCGCCGGCGCCCGATCGGCGGCCCAAATCGCGAAGAACAGGAGAACACGAGGGCACCCCTTCCATTTCTGGCGTTGCTCTCGACCCTCTTGCCAACTGTACTCGCCGTCGTCGTCGGTCGACTTGTCGTCGTCATGGTCGTCCCAAATCGCCGACACCCCAATCTCTCTGCAGCGTGGATCCTCAGAGGTCTAGACTCCTTCCCAGGGACCAGACTCTAATAGTCCCAGGGGCCAATGAGCAGTTACGCCACGGAGGCGAGGTGGGAATCGGTCGCCGTCGTTGACGTGGTCTGGGGCTGTTGGTGCGGTCTGGGCCCCCAATTTGGGGGGGGCGCCTCCAGGGTCGCCCTCACGGCAACGGGCCACAGGGCAGGTTTCGGGGGTCGTCGTCGTCGTCGTCCTCCTCCTCGTCCTCATCGTCGTCGTCCTCATCGTCGTCGTCGACGTTTTCGTCATCGTCGTCCTCGTTCTCTTCCTCGTCGTCGTCGTCGCCCCCTCGTCGTAGTTATCATCGTCGTCCTCGCCGTAGTCATTGAGCGGTCCCTGGTTTGGCCTCGGAAATGCCTGTGCGACTCTCGGAGGCCGTGGTGATCGCTGTCGTCGTTCTCGTCCTTGTCGTCCTGCTTCGCCTCGCTCGTCAAAGATGTCGTCGTCGTCCCCCTCCTCCTCTTCCTCCTTCCTTCTCCTTCTCCTCCTCCTCCTCTTCCTCATCATCCTCCTCTTCCTTCCCCTCACCTCCTGTGCCAAATCCTGCTCCTGCCACTGTTCCTGGTGCAGCCGCTTCTCCTCTGCATCCTGCCCCTCACCGTCTCGCCTCCCACGCCTGCTCGACACGTCCCGCGCGCTCTTGTATCTCTTCATCCTCCTCCTCCTTCTCCCTCTCCTCGTCCTCCTCGCCCCTCTCCTCATCCTCGTCCTACTCCTCCTCTTCGTCGTCGTGCTCCTCCTCCTCCTCCTCCTGCTCCTCCTCCTCCTCCTCCTCCTCCTCCTCGTGTCTCCTGGCGCCTCGGCGCCTCGGCGCCTTCTGCTCAAGCTGGCATCGGGACGTTTCGGCGCCCTCGTCCTCCCCCTCCTCTTCTTCTCCTCCTCCTCCTTCTCCTCCTCCTCCTCCTCCTCCTCCTCGTCGTGTTCCTTCTCCTCCTCGTCCTCCTCCCCCTTTCCTCCTTGTCGCCGTCCTTATTTCTTCCCTGTGCCATCGAAGCACGAAGGCCAGAAGCACTGACTTAAACCGATGAAGATGACAAAACGACTGGGTGCTGCGCGAGTAGGCACCCGGCACCCTGCTCATTACTGCGAGAATTGGCTCGGTGCCGCGGGTATCCGGATGATGGGTACTCCAGATTTCGTGATAAAAGGGAGGGGGTCCCAACCCTCCCAGACGAGAAGTTTTAGACCCCCTCCAGACCATCCATGAAAGGGCGGCCCTTTGCCCAGACCCCCCCGAGCCCTTCAAGACAGCTCAAATCAGACCCCCCCCCAAATGTGACCCCCCCCTACTTTATTATGGAATCCGGAGTACCGCCTTGCTCGCTTCCAGCGCACCTGCAAACATAAGGCGGGGAGAGAGCGGAGGGGGGGGAGGTCAGAGAGGCGGGGGGGAGGGGAGGGAGGGACTTCACTCGTTCTCTGTGAATGGCCGATTCCGAATCGCGATCGGCATCGTCGCAGCCGTCGCTCGCCGAACACTCCAGGGCGTAACGCCCGAGCTCACACGCCGCAGGGAGGCCGAGTGGGAGGGAGAGGGCCAGAAGCACCTTGCGCAGCCACGCCCCGCGACCGCGCGGGCAGCCGCCCTCCGCGCGCGCCCAGCATCGGGGCACGAGACCCTGGCGGGAAGGACCACGGGCAGCCACCGACGACGAAGACGCCGACGCCGACGCCGACGCCGACGGCGACGGCAAGACAGAACGCCCGCAGCAGCGCGACCACGACGATGCGACCACGACGACAGCGACGATGTCGACGGCGACGGTGACGGCGACGGCGACGGCGACGACGACGACGGCGACAGCGACGACGATGGGGAGGAGAGGAAAGAAGAGGTCGGCGGGACCATCAGGTTGAACGGGCCGCAAACCCGTATACAGCATCTCGCCGACAATGCGGAGCCAGTAGCAATGCAGCGATGTCCAGGATGGCGGGCGTGATTGGCAGAGGCCTGTTCGGCACGCAGGCAAGCGGCTGCCGACCCCGCGTCTGTGGCGAGCGAGCTGCGTCAACGCGCGATGCAGCCGAGCAGGTCTTACGCCTGCTGGCAGAGTGGGAGAAATGGAGAAGATGGAGAGATGGAAGGAGGGGGTGAGCACCGCGGCGGTGAAGGCCACGGCGGCGACGATTGCGGCGACGGCGGCAACGATGCCGACGACGCCGACGCCGCTGCGTCGGACGGCAACGACGGCGACGCCGCTGCGTCGGATGGCAACGACGACGATGACGGCGACGACGAGGACGCCGACGCCGATGAGGGCGACGCCGACGACGACGGCGACGACGATGGCGCCGACGACGACGCAGCCCTCCGCGTCGTCACTGAAGAGCCGACGAGGGCCGCGGGCACAGGCTGGCGGGGGCAGCCCCGCCCACCGCCCCTCCAGCAGGGCGTACAGGTCCTCGCCCTTGAGCGAGTCGGGCAGCTGGGCGGCCGCGCGTCGCGCGGCGCCTCCTCCTGCTCCTCATAGTCCTGCTCTTCCTTCTCTTCCTCCTCCTTCTCCTCCTCCTCCTCCTCCGCCTTCTCGTCCCCTCCTCCTCCTCCTCCTCTTTCTCCTCCTGCTCCTCCTCCTCCCCCTCCTCCTGCTCCACCTTCTCCTCCTCTTTCTCCTCCTCCTTCTCCTCCTCCTCCTCCGCCGCCTCCTCTTCCTCCCTGATCCTCTTTGCTCTGCACTCCTCATCCTCCATCCTCACCTCCTCCTGCTCCTCCTGCTCCTCCTGCTCCTCCTCCTCCTCCCTCCTCCTCCTCCTCCTCCTCCTCCTCCTCCTCCTCTTCCTCCTCCTCCTCATCCTCCTCCTCCTCCTCTTCCTCCTCCTCCTCCTCCTCCTCCTTAACTACTCGATTAGATTCCCCGCTGATGCTGTCCATTACGGGGCCCGCCTCTCCTGTGTGTGAATGGGCCAGGAACGGCGGCGCGACACTCCAAACGTACGCTCCCGACCGCACCAGTACTGAATATGCATGTCCTTTCCCCTTTCCCCTGGTACTGTTGTTGCCCAGAGCGGGGGGGGGCCACCTCACCCTCGTGTGCAGCCGCACCGCCGCCTCCAGAGGCGGGCTCCCGCGCACCGCCCCAAAAGAGCAGCAGCATCCGAGTCGCGGGGCACCCGCGTGCCCGAGCCGGCCAGCTGGCGAGAGCAGCTGGGAGGGCAAGGGGTTTGGACGCCCGAAATGGGAACGGACAAGAATGGGCACAATGCCCAACAACACATGTTGTCCCAAACCAACAGCGGCCGCTGTTGGGCAGGCGGCCTTCTGTCTCGCATGGACGCAGGCCGCGGCGGCTTGGACAGCGAGTCCTGTTCAAAATGAACAGGAACTGCAGTTGGGCATTGTACCCATTCTTTCGGTACCCATTTCGTTCGTGCAGAAGGGGGAGAAGGGGGAGGAGGGAGGAGAGAGCCAGAAGGAACCGAGAGGCCGATGGGACGGGCGCGCGGCGGGGAGGCTTGCGCCACCAGGCCCCCGCTTAGGCGCGCGCGCGCCGGAGGTACGAAGCAGGAAAGGAAGAGGGGAGCAGGGGAATGAGCGGGGGGAACAAGAGCCTGGTGCACAGGTTGGCGGGGAGAAGAGCAGGCAGCGGCGCGGAAGAGAGTGAGAGAACGAGGCAAGCATATGGAGGCGCAACATGCAGGAGAGGGCGGCCGGCACGTCAGGGAGGGGGAGAAACAGGCGGGAAAGGCGGAGACCGGGGGCGGTGGTGGGCGTCGAATTCTGGGGGGGGTCGGCGGTCGTCGTCGCGGGCCCGCTGCGCGTCTGCCAGCATGGTGTCGGCTTCGTTGGTGCTGTCGCAGTGGTGCTGTCTGCTGCGCTGGTGCTGCTGGTGCCGTCTGCTGCGCCGCGGTGGAGCAGTTTGCTGCGTTGGTGCTGCGGCGCCGGCGACCCCGCCAGCGTCGACCCTGCGTACGGTTGTCGGCCAGGCCTCGCGTGCCAGTGGCCGCCAGCAGCGCTTCGGCGCTGCCCGCCTGCAGCAGGCCGCCGAGCTGCTGCCAAGCAGACCGCAGCACCTCAGCGCGGCCGGCTCCCTCCAGGCCGTGTGCCAGGGAGCGCGCGCGACCGCCACGTCACCGGCTCCTCCTCCTCTTCTGCTTCCTCCTGCTCCTCCTCCTCCTCATCCACCCTTCCGTTTCATCCCCCTGGGCCTACTCGATGTCATCCCCCTTCTCCCTCCCCCCTCCTCCTCCTGCTCCTCATAGTCCTTTTCTTCCTCCTCCTCCTCCTCCTCCGCCTCCGCCTCCTCCGCCTCCTCGTCCCCCCCTCCTCCTCCTCCTCCTCCTCCTCCTCCTCCTCCTCCTCCTCCTCCTCCTCCTCCTCCTCCCCCTCCTCCCCTCCTCCTGCTCCTCCTGCCTCCTCTTTTTCCTCCTTCTCCTCCTCCTCCTCCGCCTCCTCATCTTCCTCCATGATCCTCCTTGCTCTGCACTCCTCATCCTCCAACCTCACCTCCTCCTGCTCTCCCTCCTCCTCCTCCTCCTCCTCCCTCCCTCCCTCCCCCTCCTCCTCCTCCTCCTCCTCCTCCTCCTCCTTCACTACTCGATTATATTCCCCGCTGATGCTGTCCAGTACGGGGGCCGCCTCTCCTGAGTGCGAGTGGGCCAGGAACGGCGGCGCGACACTTCAAACGTACGCTCCCGACCGCACCAGTACTGAATATGCATGTCCTTTCCCCTCTCCCCTGGTACTGTTGTTGCCCAGAGCGGGGGGGGGGGCACCTCACCCTCGTGTGCAGCCGCCCCGCCGCCTCCAGAGGCGGGCTCCCGCGCACCGCCCCAAAAGAGCCGCAGCATCCGAGTCGCGGGGCACCCGCGTGCCCGAGCCGGCCAGCTGGCGAGAGCAGCTGGGAGGGCAAGGGGTTTGGACGCCCGAAATGGGAACGGACAAAAATGGGCACAATGCCCAACAACACATGTTGTCCCAAACCAACAGCGGCCGCTGTTGGGCAGGCGGCCTTCTGTCTCGCATGGACACAGGCCGCGGCGGCGTGGACAGCGAGTCCTGTTCAAAATGAACAGGAACTGCAGTTGGGCATTGTACCCATTCTTTCGGTACCCATTTCGTTCGTGCAGAAGGGGGAGAAGGGGAGGAGGGAGGAGAGAGCCGGAAGGAACCGAGAGGCCGATGGGACGGGCGCGCGGCGGGGAGGCTTGCGCCACCAGGCCCCCGCTTAGGCGCGCGCGCGCCGGAGGTACGAAGCGGGAAAGGAAGAGGGGAGCAGGGGAATGAGCGGGGGGGAAAAGAGCCTGGTGCACAGGCTGGCGGGGAGAAGAGCAGGCAGCGGCGCGGAAGAGAGTGAGAGAACGAGGCAAGCATATGGAGGCGCAACATGCAGGAGAGGGCGGCCGGCACGTCAGGGAGGGGGAGAAACAGGCGGGAAAGGCGGAGACGGGGGGGCGGTGGTGGGCGTCGAATTCTGGGGGGGGTCGGCGGTCGTCGTCGCGGGCCCGCTGCGCGTCTGCCAGCATGGTGTCGGCTTCGTTGGTGCTGTCGCAGTGGTGCTGTCTGCTGCGATGGTGCTGCTGGTGCCGTCTGCTGCGCCGCGGTGGAGCAGTTTGCTGCGTTGGTGCTGCGGCGCCGGCGACCCCGCCAGCGTCGACCCTGCGTACGGTTGTCGGCCAGGCCTCGCGTGCCAGTGGCCGCCAGCAGCGCTTCGGCGCTGCCCGCCTGCAGCAGGCCGCCGAGCTGCTGCCAAGCAGACCGCAGCACCTCAGCGCGGCCGGCTCCCTCCATGCCGTGTGCCAGGGAGCGCGCGCGACCGCCACGTCACCGGCTCCTCCTCCTCTTCTGCTTCCTCCTGCTCCTCCTCCTCCTCATCCACCTCCACCCTTCCGTTTCATCCCCCTGGGCCTACTCGATGTCATCCCCCTCCTTTCCCCACCCTTTCCCCCTTTTCCCTCCCCCCTCCTCCTCCTGCTCCTCATAGTCCTTTTCTTCCTCCTCCTCCTCCTCCGCCTCCTCCTCAGCCTCCGCCTCCTCCGCCTCCTCGTACCCTCCTCCTCCTCCTCCTCCTCCTCCTCCTCCTCCTCCTCCTCCTCCTCCTCCTCCCCCTCCTCCTGCTCCTCCTGCTCCTCCTCCTTCTCCAACTTCTCCTCCTCCTCCTCCGCCTCCTCATCTTCCTCCCTGATCCTCCTTGCTCTGCACTCCTCATCCTCCAACCTCACCTCCTCCTGCTCCTCCTCCTCCTCCTCCTCCTCCTCCCTCCTCCTCCTCCTCCTCCTCCTCCTCCTCCTCCTCCTCCTCCTCCTCCTCCTTCACTACTCTATTAGACTCCCCGCTGATGCTGTCCAGTACGGGGGCCGCCTCTCCTGAGTGCGAGTGGGCCAGGAACGGCGGCGCGACACTTCAAACGTACGCTCCCGACCGCACCAGTACTGAATATGCATGTCCTTTCCCCTCTCCCCTGGTACTGTTGTTGCCCAGAGCGGGGGGGGGGCCACCTCACCCTCGTGTGCAGCCGCCCCCCCTTCTCCAGAGGCGGGCTTCCGCGCACCGCCCCAAAAGAGCCGCAGCATCCGAGTCGCGGGGCATCCGCGACGCTCGCCGTCGGCGCCGTCATCGTCGTCGAACTGTCGTCGTTGTCGTCGCCGTCGTCGTCCTCCTCCGCCTGCTCTTCCTCCTCCTCCTCCTCCTAATCGTCTTCTGTGGTTTCCTCTGTCATGTGCTTTTCATCCTCCCCCTTGTCCTCCGCAGTGCCCCTCCTCCATGATTGCGCATGCCCCCTGACCCTTTCGCGCTGCAAGTGACATTCGACAGTCAAGGTCGCACTCGAGAGTCGAGAATAGGAGAAGACTAAGCAAAATGGAAGGAGACCAGAGGGAGGGGAAGGATGTCAGATGTGGCGCGAGTGAGGGTACAGTGCCTTCCTCCTCCTCCTCCTCCTCCTCCTGACCCCTCCCCCTCTTCTTGCCCCCCCTCCCCCCTTCTCCCCCCGCCTGCCCCTCCTCGCTGCCCCCCCCTCCCACTTCGGTGCCGCCTTCAATGCGTCCTCCCGTTCCTTCTTCTCCTTCCGCTTCTTCTTCCCCGACGGGCTGTCACCTTGCGGCGCGGGCAGCAGCTTCTCTGCGCGGGCCGGCGCGGCGCCGAGAGGCGCGCGAGAGCGGCGCCGCACCCGTCTCTCTCGGAAGGTGTCGGGCGCAGTGCGTGGTGGCGCCCGACGTGGCGCTTAGTCGGTTAGCCGACCACAGACAAAAGCATGATGTCTGCTCGTTCTCTCTCTCTCTCTCTCTCTCTCTCCCTGTATCTCTCTCCGTCTCTCTCTCTCTCTCGCCCTCTTTTACTCGCTCTCCCACTTACTCGCTCTCTCTCTCTGCCTCTCTTTTCTATATCTATATATGTATAGCTATCTCTCTCTCTCAGTATCTTTCTCTCTCTCTCTCGTCGTCGTCCCTCTCTCTCTCACTCCCTCTCACTATCTCACTGTATGTATGTACTTATGTCTCTCTCTATATGTTATATTACTCACTCTTTCCGTCAATGCAATGAATACGTTGCACGTGGGAACACGTTATGGACACATCGAATGTCCCCAGGCGGCTGTCACCAACGACTTCGCCCATGTAGTATATATATAGAGAGATATAAATCAAATATATGTTCGAATGTATATATGATACATTTACGATACCCGTATATGTCTCAAATGATATATATATATATATATATATATATATATATCCGCCGGCCCCCTTGCGGGGCCATGAGGCTGCGACGGTGACGGCTGCGACGGTGACGACTGGAGCTCCCTGTTCCAATTGCATTTTCAGTTTCCAATGTTACAGTCCGGCTTTCTCCTTACGTACTGTTGTTGCTGAACGCGCGAGGGGGGGGAACCGAAAAACGTCTTGGCTAGCGTCCCCGAATCGCGTTGTCTGAATTCCGGGGGGGTCGTGGGACACGCACACATACATGATACTCGCGTTCCCGAGGCCATAATGCCTAGTAACTTAAAAATGCCCGCGTCCCCGAAACCATCATCTCCTTTGCGAAGTACACAATATTCGCGTCCCCGAAACCATAAACCCGAGTAAAGTATACAATGCTCGCTCTCCCGAAGCAATAAACCCTTGTAAATTATCAAAAATACTCGCGTCCCCGAAGCCGTAAGCCTTACTGAATTAACACATAATCGCGCCCCCGAAGCCATATACCCCCATACATTGCGAAATTCCCGATTCCGAAACCATAAGCTGTCGTAAATTACTGAATACTCGCGCCCCCGAAGCCATCAGCCACGGGAAATTATATAATGTTCGCGTCCCCAGGGCCACAAACCTTCTAAATTAAACAGCGCCCGCGTCGCCGAAGTCATGAAACGTGCGAAATTACTAAATCTTCGCGCCCCCGAAGCCATACATCTTCGCAAATTACGCAGTAGTCGTGTCTCCGAAGCCACAATCCTTTTCGCATCCCCGAGGCCATTTTCGCATCCCCGAGGCCAGAAACCCACTCGCGACCCCGAAGCATACACAGTCGTAAATTATGAATTCCCGCGCCCCCGAAACAATGAACCCACGTCAATTACTAAAAATCTGCGCGCCCGAAGCTAGAAACCTTCGAACATTACACGATATTCGCGTCCCCATGGACATCAACCGAAAAATTGCACAATGCTTGCGCCCCTGAGCCCACACACCCTCGTACATTACGCAATGATCGCGTCCCCGAAGCCAGAAACCATAGTAAATTACTGGGTGCCTGCGCCACCGAAGCCACAAACTTTTGTACATTGGTACTTGCCCTCGCGTGAAGTCCGGCACCGTTTCACGTCAGCGCCCAGACATCCCAGCACAGCCCTGGCAAGTCCCATTCCAAGAGAGGGGGGCAGGCGGCATGGGGACCGAGCCCTTACGGACACAAACACTCGTTAGCCACAATGGACCCCCAATCATGTGTTTCTACAAACCTATCTGGGGCACGACATGTGAGGCAACATGCACTTATATATATATATATATATATATATATACATATATATATATATGTATATACGTATATATATATATATACATACGTATGGGTGTGAATACATATATATATATATATATATGTATGTTTATGTGTGTATCACTATGCCTCATGCGACATACGTAGCGCAGTAAACATGAAGCAATGAGCGTGAAGCAATACATGCGGTGCCATCTACGTGGTGCACGACGCGATGTGTAATCGATCTTGTTGAACCAGTCTTGTGCAATCTATGTGGCGCGATGTGCGTTGTGAGATCTAGGTGGTGCTAGCTACGCGGTGCGACCTATGAACTGCGCAATAGATGTGGTGCAAACGACGTGGAGCAAACTGTGTCGCGCAACACGTGCCATGAGATGGATGTGGTGCAACATACGTGCTGCGATGTGTGTGGTGCGATCTACGTAGTCCAATCAATCACTTGCCCAACTTGAAGCTGGCCTCTCCACTGCTCGTGCAAGCATCCTACCCTCCCACCCGCAGCTTGGCCGCAAAACATCTTAAGACCGTGACGGTGGGTACCACATGGCACTTGGCAACGACACCGACGCCGACGACGACAGCGACAACGACGACGACGACGCCGCCGACAACAACTACGACGACACCGACAACGTCTCCAACGACTTCGACGACGACGACAACGACGACGACGACAACACCGACGACGACGACGACGCTGACGACGACGACGAAGATGACAACGCCGACGACGGCGACGACGACGCCGACGACGACCACGACGACGCCGACGACGACGACGACGACGACGACGACGACGACGGCGACGACGAAGACGACGACGACGACGTCGCCAACGAAGACGACGACGAGGAAGGAGGACGAGGACGGCGACGACATCGACGAGGGAGGCGGGAAGACGACGACGACGACGACGACGGCGGCGGCGAAATAGGAGGGACAACGGCGAAACGCCGACGAAGACGACGAGGGAGGAAAGACGACCACGGCGACAACGACGACGGAAACGACGACGACGACGGAAACGACGACGACGACGACGAGGAAAGACAGAGGACGACGACGGCGACGACGACGAGGGAGGAGGGCGGACGGCGACGACAACGACGACGACGCAAGAGCGCGCCCGAGCGCTTTTGTTGAAAACCCGTATTGCAAAACCTTGTTTTTTCTGTATGTCTTGGACGCGCGATGTTGAAATTGTTGACGCTTCGCGTATCCCCACCAGCCCATCCAGAAACGATGCTCAGGGGAGTTGAGGTGATCAGGGAAGTCGGGGAGCATGCAGAATAACAAAGGGCGGGGGAAGCTGTCACAGACCCCGAGAGGGGGAGGATGGAAGAGGAGTCGTCGTCGTCGTCGTCGTCGGTCGTCGGAGGAGGAGGAGGAGGAGGGGGAAGAGGAGGAGGAGGAGGAGGAGAGGAGACGGAGGGGAGGAGGACTTGGGGGTTTTTGAGGGCCTCTTGGGGCTTTTTGGGCGCCTTGGGGCATCTTGGGCGCCTCTTGGGACCCTCTTGAGGCGCTCTGGGGAGCCTTCGGGGCGCTTTTGGGGCCATCTTGGAGGGAGTCGATCAAACAAGAGGGGGGGTTTAATTAGCGTCCCCCCTCGGAAGCCCCTAAAATCGCCTCTTGGACCCCTCTTGGAACGCTCTTGGAGTGCTCTTGGGCGCTCTTGGGGCCGTCTTGGGGCTCTTTTGGGGCTCTCTTGGGGCCCTCTTGGGCCATCTTGGAGCCATCTCCAGGCCTCGGATAGCCATCGGAAGCGAAAAGGCGAGAAAGCAAAAATCATTGATTTTCCTTAGGTTTTGGGACGATTTTGGCCTCTTCGGGGCCTCCTTGGGGAGCTGTTTGGCCACTTGGAGTTATCTTGGGGCCGTCTTTGGGCTTCTTGGAACCATCTTAGGAGCCATCGTGAGCGATCTTGCGCTATCTTGAGCCATCTTGGAGCTCATCTTGGGTTCTCTGAGGCGCTCTTGGAGCCGTCTTGGGCCATCTTGGACGCTCTAACTACCCGCGGCCCCCCCCGTCCAGGTCCAGGGGAGGGGGTAGGGGGAGGGGTAAACCCCTCCCCAAGGGGGAAGAGGGAGGGGTGGAAGAGGATCTGCTCTAGACCACCTACGCCCAGAGGGCTGGTGGGATTCTTCCAGGACCAAAGGTTGTTGAATGGTTTCGGCATGCGCGCGCGACGACGCGCGTGTCTGCACTTCGTCCGTTTTTTTGCAAGAGGATCCTCGCGACGGCACGCGCGCAAAGGCGTTCTAACGATTTCGACACGCGCGTGCGCGAGGCCCGTTTCGCACTATTTGCAGAAAACCTTGAGGAACCGATGGTTCCCCCTAGATTTCGCAAGAGCGCGCGCGGAAGTTTTTTTAGAACAGCAGCGTTGCGACACCATGTGTTTTTGTATGTTTTTGTTGTGGACGTTCGATATTGAAATCCGTCCGAAACCGAAAATCCCACCAGCCCTCTGGGCGTAGGTGGTCTAGAGCAGATCCTCTTCCACCCCTCCCTCTTCCCCCTTGGGGAGGGGTTTACCCCTCCCCCTACCCCCTCCCCTGGACCTGGACGGGGGGGGCCGCGGGTAGTTAGAGCGTCCAAGATGGCCCAAGACGGCTCCAAGAGCGCCTCAGAGAACCCAAGATGAGCTCCAAGATGGCTCAAGATAGCGCAAGATCGCTCACGATGGCTCCTAAGATGGTTCCAAGAAGCCCAAAGACGGCCCCAAGATAACTCCAAGTGGCCAAACAGCTCCCCAAGGAGGCCCCGAAGAGGCCAAAATCGTCCCAAAACCTAAGGAAAATCAATGATTTTTGCTTTCTCGCCTTTTCGCTTCCGATGGCCATCCGAGGCCTGGAGATGGCTCCAAGATGGCCCAAGAGGGCCCCAAGAGAGCCCCAAAAGAGCCCCAAGACGGCCCCAAGAGCGCCCAAGAGCACTCCAAGAGCGTTCCAAGAGGGGTCCAAGAGGCGATTTTAGGGGCTTCCGAGGGGGGACGCTAATTAAACCCCCCCTCTTGTTTGATCGACTCCCTCCAAGATGGCCCCAAAAGCGCCCCGAAGGCTCCCCAGAGCGCCTCAAGAGGGTCCCAAGAGGCGCCCAAGATGCCCCAAGGCGCCCAAAAAGCCCTCCAAGAGGCCCTCAAAAGACCCCCAAGAAGCTCCTTCCCCTCCTCCTCCTCCTCCTCCGATTCTTCCTCCTTCTCCGTCCTCCTCCTCCTCCTCCTCCTCCTCCTCTTCCCCCTCCTCCTCCTCCTCCTCCGACGACGACGACGACGACGACGACGACTCCTCTTCCATCCTCCCCCTCTCGGGGTCTGTGACAGCTTCCCCCGCCCTTTGTTATTCTGCATGCTCCCCGACTTCCCTGATCACCTCAACTCCCCTGAGCATCGTTTCTGGATGGGCTGGTGGGGATACGCGAAGCGTCAACAATTCGACATGCGCGCGCGACGACGCGCGCGTGTGCACATCGCCCCATTGTTCGCACGGGATTCTTGAAAACCTGAGATTTTTGATAAACGAAAATGCGCGGTTAACTAGCCCGTCTGGGATAGTATGAATTCATTAGGCTGGACAAACATGAAAAATAAATATAAATCGAAATACACCAGGGGGTACCGTTAACTCCGGGCGGGTAGAGTCTATTCTTCTTTTAGAAAGATGTATATACATATGTATATATATATATACACATATGTGTACGTATTGCGAACGATGTGGTGACATGTAGGCTGTGCAATCCACGCGGATCTATCAATCAGGTGCAACCATTGTTGGTGACTCTATGTTGTATCGTATACGTGGTGCAAAAAATGCTGTACCACCTACAGTCTGCTAGATACACTGCGCCTCTACGCGGTGATGTTTTGCAACGTATGCAGTGCAGCCCACGTAGTGCAGTGTCAATGTGGTGCAACTATTTGTGTTTTCGCCGTTCGTTGTCAGACCCAGTGGTCGCGCAATCGCCCCACTCACCCACTCGCAACGTGGTTTGCCAAACCCATGCGGCGGCGATTGCGATGCTTGCTTAGCGCTGGCTGGCACATCGCTGCGGCCACGCTAAAGCGTGCAGGTTCGCGCGCAGAGCAGCCAGCTAATGTGGAGAGACCGACGCGAGGAACCCCTAGCGCGTCCCGCAGGCCGCGATGACGCGCGGGCACTTCAGTGCGAGTCGGTGGCGCGAGCGGGAGCAGTATCATGGCGACGCCATGACCGGCAGACACGATGATGATAGTAGCGAGCGGTGCTGGTGGCGAGGATGATGGTGGCGACGGCAAAGCCACTGATGGCGCCGATGCTGACCACGCCGGTGACGATGATGGTGTCCACGTGTCGGTGATGAAGGTTTTGGAAGGATGTCGACATGCGCACGCGACCGACGGGCGCGGGTGGCCCGCAAGGTGTCATTTGACAGTCGTGACCCCCCCGCCCCAGCAATCGCGACAAGGAGCTCGAATGATTTCGATATGCACGCGCGAGAGGACCATTTGGTCGCCATGGCTTTCGTGGGAGTTCGCGAGGGCGCAGGCTTCTTCGAAACATCAAGTTGCACAACCATGTGGTTAATGCTGTCAAGCGTGGTCGGGCAACTCGATTACGGGAAACCCGCCCGAAAACGATAACTTATTAAACCAAGTTGGCATGCGCGCGCACCACGCTCGCGTGTGGATTTGGTCCCACGTTGTGCAATAGATCCTTGGAAACTGCGGACTGTTGATGAACAAATACGCGCGCAATGCGATTTGACTGGGAATAAGGGGGGACGGCGATACCGGGCTTGGCTGGAAAGGCGCGAGCTCATATTTGAAATAAATGATTGGGGCAGAATCCGATGTCAATTGTACTACCCCAAGGAGGAACACGAAGACTAGGGGGAGGGATAAACCCAAATTTCCTGTTAGAAAAGATGTGAAATCGATGTGTTGCAATCTACGTGGTGCAATTCACTGTGACGGTCTTGAAGCTGTCCTCTCCGCTAGTCGTGCAAACACCCCACCCTCCCACCCGCAGCTCGGCCGCAAGACCCATTAAGACCGTGACGTCAGGTACCAAGTTGCACTTGGCAACGACACCAACGCCGACGACGACAGCGACAACGACGACGACGACGCCGACGGCGACTACGACGACGCCGACGACGTTTCCGACGACTTTTACGACGACGACGACCACGACGACGACGACGACGACGACGACACCGACGACGACGAAGACGACGCCGACGTCGACGACGCCGACGACGATGACGACGCCGACGACGACGACGACGCCGACGACGGACGACGACGACGACGACGACGACGACACCGACGCCGACGACGACGACGACGGCGACAACGACGCCGACGACGAACACGAAGACGACGACGACGACGTCGTCAACGAAGACGACGACGAGAGAGGAGGGAGGACGACGACGGCGACAACGACGACAACGACGAGGGAGGAAGGAGGAGGGCGACGACGCGAACGACGAAAAAGGAGTGAGGACGGCGACGCCGACGACGACGACGACGACGACGACGGAGGAGGAAAGACGACCACGGCGACAATGACGACGGAAAGGACGAAGGCGCCAAAGAGGACGACGACGACGACGACGAGGAAAACAGAGGACGACGAAGGCGACGACGACGACGACGACGAGGGAGGAGGGAGGACGGCGACGACGATGACGACGACGCAAGAGCGGTGTTGCGAAACCAAATGTTTTTGTATGTTTTTTGGGACACTCGATGTTGACTTCCTTCTGGAACCAAAAACGTTCGAAAAGGTTTTCGGCATGCGCGCGGGACGACGCGCGCGCGCACGTCGTCTCATTTTGTTGCAGGGGATTCTCGCGACGGCACGCGCGCAGGGGCGTTCGAATGAATTCGACACGCGCGCGCACGCAAAACCCGTGTGGTAGTATGTTTCGAAAATCTTGAAAACAAAACGTATGGTCCCCCGGAGATTTCGCAAGAGCGCGCGTGTAAGGTTTTTTAGAACATCCGTGTTGCTACACCATGTGATTTTTGTTTGACATGTTTTTTTGGGGGGGGAGCTCGATTTTGAAATCTTTCCGGAACCGAGAGTTTTTTGAAAGATTCCGGCGTGCGCGCGCGACGACGCGCACGCGAGCTTCGTCCCATCTATTGCAAGGGATTCTTGGACCCCTATGATGTTTGATGAATGGGTGCGCGCGCACAACACTTTCTGCAGAAGATGGCGGGGGGGCCGATAACGGCCCCCCTGGGATAGTGCAAATTCGTATTTAGGATCGGCGATGGGGCAAAACCCTATGTGTTTTGCATCGGTTCCCGGGGGATGTTGAAACCAAGGGGGGGAGGGTGGTAGAACCTACTTTCTCATTAGCAAAGGAAAATCTACGTGGTGCAACATATGTCAACTTATGTCGTGGTGCAATCTATGCGGTGCACTCTACGTTGTGGAACATATGTGGTGTAACCCATGTTGCGTGGTGCATTGTGCATTGTGCTATGTATGTGGTGCAATATGCGTGGTGCAATCTATGTGGTGCAGTTTGTTTTTACCATGAATTGACGCATCCCGTGCCCTTGCAAACATCCCCCACACCCACCCGCAACTTGGCTCGCAAAACCCATGCCGTCGCGATTGCGATGCATGCTAGGCGTTGGCTGGTGCATCTCTGCGGCCGCGCCAACCCTAACACGCGCGCGCAGCGGCCAGCTAGTTTGGCGCCACCGATGCGGCCGCGGTGGCGCTGAGCACATCCCAGCGGGCACTCCAGTGCGAATCGGCGACTTGGGCAGGCGCGGTATCATGGCAACGCCGACCACGGTAGCCGCGATGATGATCGTGGCGATGTTGGTGACGATGTTCGCACCGACGAAGGCATGACCAGTGCAGGCGCCGATGCTGATCACGCCGACGACGATGACGGCGTCTTCGCGTCGGTGATGGAGGTTCGGAAAGAGTTCGACACGCGCGCGCGGCCGACGCGCGAGAGTGGCCCGCATGGTCTGATTTGACACGGACCGTGCCCCCCCAGCACGCGCGCAAGGGCGTGCGAATGACGTCGCATGCGGCGCCAGAGGCCCGTTTGGCAGAACTCCATAAAGATCCTCGAAAATTGCCCCATGGATTCCTTAAGAACTCGCAAGATAGCGCTCGCAAGTTTTGTTTGAACACTGCTGCTGCGAAATATTGTGTTTTGTGCGTGCGCTTTGGCCATGCGTTTTTTGAAATCGCTACGACACCGGAAGTTCTGAAGGATTCCGGCATGCACGCGCGACGACGCGAGCGTGCGCACTTGACCCCGTTTTTCCGCAACGGACCCTCACGACGGCACGCGGGCAAGGGGCATGATTTCGACATGCGCGCGCGAAGCCCGTTTGGCAGCACGTTCTGAACACGTTGAACAAAGCACTTGTTTTCACACAAGAAAAATGCAAGAAGGCGCGCGCACTCCTTTTGCTCCATAACCCGTGTTGCGAAACCGTGTTGCTGGACGTTTTTGTAACACTCGATTTCGAAATCCTTCCGGCACCAAAACAGTGTTTGAAGGATTTTAGCATGCGCGCGCGACGACGCGCACGTGCGCACATCGTCACATTTGTTGCAGGGGACTATTGAAACCACTTGTTGTTGCTGAACGAATGTGCGCGCTGACAATTTGTTGCAGAGGATGGCGGGGAAGGAGTCGATACCGGCTCGGTTGGGATGATACGAGGTCATATTCAGGATGGGCGATGGAACCAGAATCGTAGATAAATTGCAATGCGAAAAGGTTGACCGATAAACCCAGGGGAGGAAATCCTAATTTTTTTACAGGAAATAATTATATTGCTGCTATCTCTGTATGTCAATCTACGCGGTGCAACCCATGTTGTGCGATCTATGCGGCGACGGGCGGCAACCAGGCAGGGACGGGACGACGACGGCGGCAACATGGACGTCAGCCCGACCGTCAACCCGAGAAAACGGGCAGCGACGGCACGGCGCCGGCGCGGCAGCGGCGACTACGAGCCGCCAGGCCGACGCACAGACCTAGAACACGGCCGGCGTCGAATCAGCGACGGGCCGTCGTCGGCGTCTACATCGCCTCCAGACCGACGCACAAGCCCAGTTCCTCCGCAAGCGCATGAGAAAAACTGAGTGCAACAACCTCTTGGGATATATCTTTATATTACACATATATGTGTGAATATATATATATATATATATATATGTGTGTATAGATATAGATTTGTGTAGGTTTTGCTATGTATCTACATCTATATATATATGTTATGTGTATATATATATGTATACAAATACAGACGTGCAAATGTACATGTCAAGATCAATGTACCTGTGTGGGCCCCACAAATACGGAGCTCTTGCACTGTAGGGGTGAAGGCGCCTACGCTGTTGTGTGAGCTGCGCTTCCGCCCCAAACCACTGCCTGATTGTCACGGGGCCCGAGAGCGGGCCCCAGAGGCCGACATCCGTGAACAGCGCCCGAGAAAGTTGCAACAAAAACACGTCGGCGAAAGTCTGGGCAAATGAATCTCACGCTGAGTGCTGATCGCCCCGCGTCCCCGACCGATCCGCCAGGCTGCCGCCCAGCGCGCACCCGCGAGGGGCGACTGGGCGTCCCCGTCGGCGGAATCCTCGGTGCCGTCGCCAGCCTGTCGGGGAGGCGGCGGGGGGGAGGCGTATTGTGTGCGCTTCACTTCAGACTCAAGCGAGTTCAGTTGCATGGAATCCTCCTCCCCCCCCGCCCGCCGCCTTTACAAACAGCGCTCGGGCGGAAAAGGCGTGCAAGCGAGACCCCGCTGCGAGGAGTCCAGATTTCATCCAGGGCGTCGCCCCCCCCCCCCACCCCTCCCCTTTCACGCAAGCGCATTTGCCAGAGGCGAAAGAACAGCTGCTTACTTCTTTCTCGGGAGCGCGGCTTATTCGAGAAGGAGGAATTCAGCTGAGGAGTAAGATGACTTTTTAAACAAAACAGGGGGCACGCCCCCACCGCCTCTCGCTGCGAAAGAATCGGTACGGGAAGATTTCAGCAATTTGTCATTTTCGGGGGGCCCTCACCAAACCCAGGAATTGTCAAACAATTAAGCATGGGTGAAAAACTGGTCCCAGGCCAGGGGATTAGGTACAGGTCCATACCTCTGGGGTTCCACGTTCAGTGAAACATTACCCTGCGACGTACCCGACCCACCTGCATGAAGTGACAACAGGACTTGGCCCAAATTTGCCAAGACAATGACAGTGCAGGCGCCGATATATGTTGTTCAAGCTGCATTGGGCGCGCTCATGCGGCACGGTTCACAAGACAACAACAAAAGGACACGAGGGTCCAGGCTTGAGGAGGACATGGGGGCGGGAACGAAGAGCCGGAGAAAGACGCGCGGCAGCAGCAGAGGGAAGGTAGCAGGGGGCAGAGGGCGACGACGAAAGTGACAGGAGGAGGTCGAAGATTGTTTTTTGCAGGTAGTGCGCTGAAGATGCAGCGCTGCCAGCGCCATGCCGCCGCTGCGTTCGACAAAATACGTAGCAACCTGCAGATCCGGATCAGAGTGAGGGTGTGAGACTCTGGAGAAGCCCGCCGCAGGCGCCAAAGTTTCACAACTTATGCAACGAGCCCGCCACAGTCGCCGATTTTTCCTTTAATCCAATGTGGGTAGGTCGCGGGTGCGTCGCGGGTGAGTCGCAAATGGGTCGCGGGTGGGTCGCGGGTGGGTCGCTGTTGGGTGGCGGGTGGGTCGCGGGTGGGTCGCGGGGTGGGTCGCGGGTGGGTCACAAGTGGGTCGCGGGTGGGTCGCGGGTGGGACGACGACAAGAAACAAACAAACAACCAACAACGCAACAATCAGAATCCTCACCACGGATCCCCACTTCAGCAACGCACCCAGGGACAATGAATGACCGTTCGGCCCCCTCACTCTGACTTAAACCTACTTATCGTTAGTGCAAGAAGAGAGCGAGGCCTAGCTCGCCCGCCAGGTTCCCTACTTCCTTTAATTTTCAGCGCGGGAGCTAAACACTTGAAAGCGTGCATCCAGGTCTGCGGCGGCCCGCGACAGCGCCCCGCGGAACCCCCCAGCAGCCCTCGAAAGTGGCGACAGTTTCGCAGGTCGCAGCCCCCCAGGGATGGCGAGGTCTAATCTTAACCTGGATGGTGCCTCACTTTGCTGAACCCTCCAGCAGCCTTCGAAAGTGGCGACGGTTTCGCAGATCGCAGCCCCCCAGGGATAGCGAGGTCTAGTCTGAGTCTGGGTAAGACGTCACTCCGCAAGACCCCCAGCAGCCCTCGAAAGTGGCGACAGTTTCGCAGATCACAGCTCCCCAGGCATGGCGAGGTCTTATTTGAGTAAGGGTAAGACGTCACTCCGCTGGACCCCCCAGCAGCCCTCGAAAGTGGCGACAGTTTTGCAGATCGCAGCCCCCCCAGGGATGGCGAGGTCGAATTTGAATATGTGCAAGGCGTCACCCCGCTTGACCCCCCCCAACAACCCTTGAAAATGACGAGAGGCGAGCCGAAGTGGACCCGCGTACGCATGCGGACCCTGCCGCTGGAGCCTTCGGTGGAGCCCCGCCCCCTATGGTGCCACGAAACGTGTGAGAGGTGTTCCCGAATGGACCCGAATATGCATTCGGACCCTGCCACTGAGCCTTCGGTGGAGCCCCCGATGGGGCCACGAAACGTGAGGTGTTCGCCGAAATGGACCCGAGTGTGCATGCGGACCCTGCCACTGGAGCCTTCGGTGGAGCCCCCTATGGGGCCACGAAACGTTTGAGGGATGTGCCCAATTGGACCCGATTACGCATTCGGACCCTGCCACTGGAGCCTTCGGTGAAGCTCTCTATGGGGCCACGGAACGTGTGAGGGTGTGCCCAATTGGAGCCGAGTACGAATGCGGACCCTGCCAATGGAGCCTTCGGTGGAGCTCGCTATGGGGCCACGAAGCCTTCGGTGGAGCTCCCTATGGGGCCATGAAACGTGTGAGGGGTGTGTCCAATTGGACCCGAGTGTGCATGCGGACCCTGCCACTGGAGCCTTCGATGGAGCCCCCTATGGGGCCACGAAACGTGTGAGGGGTGTGCTGAATGGACCCGAGTACGCATGCGTGCCCTGCCACTGGAGCCTTCGGTGGAGCTCCCTATGGGGCCAAGAAACGTGTGAGGAGCGCGCCGGAATTATGATGATACTGACAATGGCGGTGATGATGGTGGTGGCTGTGATAGGAAGTGGTAAAGGGAGGATGAGGAGGCAGCGAAGGGAAGAGTGAGAAGGATCATGAGAGGAGGGAGGGGGGAGGAGAAAGGAAGAGGAGACGCGCGGCGCTGCGAATTCAAAACGAGGACCCAACACACAGGAGGGTTGGGAACAACTGCGTGGGGGTTCCGGGTGGAGGCATGCCGAAGACGCGAAGTGATATTCAAAGTACCCAGATATCCGTCGTCGTAATTTTGTCACCATGCCAACTTCTCTTCGCCATCGCCGTCGCCAGTGACACGGGAGCTGTCTGAACTATCAAGGTGCGCCTTCAAACCTCGTGGCAAGCATCTGGGCGCCTGTAGCTTAAACCGATGGTCTGACAGAGTTTGGGTTCGTCATGGATCAACCATAGAATCGTTGTTGTTACGGTCCATGGGTGCGGTGAGGGCCCCAGGAGGCTGAAAATTGATAAACACTGAGCGTCGTGACTTCTTCACCACGAGAGGTTGGGGGAGTTCTGGGTGGAGACATGCCGAGGGCACGAAGGGTGATTCGCGGCAGGGCCTCGAATGCGGAACCCCGCGCCGCCCCGCACACCAGCTGGGACATGCGATCAGAGGCTCGAATGCGGCACCGGTCGACGGAAAACCAAGGCCTGCCCGTGACCACTCATTAACCGTGCGCGCGAGCATAGGGGGAGCGAGGGGGAGTGGGATTCGCCCTCCCCCTCACCCTCCTCTTCACTCTGTCTTGCTCCCTCCCCGTCCCCATTGTCCAACTCCCCCGATCCTGGCTGGTCATCCCTCCTCCCTCCCCCCGCGGAGGAGTTGGAGGAAGAGGACAAGGAGGAGGGAAGGAGGGGAGGGCGGGCGAGGAGGAGTAGGAGGGGGGGGGAGTAGGATGAGGGCAAGCAGGAGAAGGTGGAGCGTGGCCCACGCGGCGAATCCAATGCTCTTGACACGGCAAGTCCGCAACCCGTGTACGGATGGTTAGAGTGGGGGGAAGCCTCTTGGATACACGGGAAACAGGGCGGGGAGGAAACGCCCCAGCGCGAACACGGCAAGGGTCAACCATACGAAGGCCGCACCTGATCACGAGCATCTTCAGGCCCACCATGACGGAGCCCGCATGCAGTAAGTCGGGCGTGTCCCCCTAGAGGGGGATTTTGGGCGAAAAATAAAACATACCCAACAAATACCCTCCAACAAGGCAAACAAAGTAATTTAAAAAATGGTCCCGAGACTATGTTTTGACTATTTCTGAACATTCCCCCTGTAGAGGGACACGCCCGATTTAACACGAGCATCTTCAAGCCCACCATGACGGAGCCCGCGTGCATCGGCGAGCGCATCTGCTCGTCGCGGTGCGTCTGGCCCCACCGCACTCGCGACGGGCCTCGTCGGGCGGGCCGGCAACCGCTGCCAGCGGACCCGCCGGCCCGCTCGGAGGCCCGCCCGCGAGCCTGGCCTCGGGAGCTCCTGGAGGGGGCGGAGGCGCCCGGCAGACCGCACGGGCTCCCGACCCTCCGCGTCGCGCTCGCTGGCACAGCTGCGGGGCCGGTTTGCGGAGAGCTCCAGTGCTGGGCCTGTTTTCCACCACCACCACCACAAGCTGGATGGGGGGGAGGAGGAGGAGGAGGAGGAGGAGGAGGAGGAGGAGGAGGAGGAGGAGGAGGAGGAGGAGGAGGAGGAGGAGGAAGAGGAGGAGCACCACCTCCCCCTTCAACTGATGGTGGTGGTGGTGGTGGAGAACAGGCCCATCATCCGGGATGCCCCGGGGTCGTTGGGAGTGCCTCGCGGCGCAGCGCTGCGCCGAATCGGCTGCCCATGGCACTGCCGCCCTGAAGGACATCGCACTGCCATCCTGAAAGCGGAGCGGCGGAGTTCAACCGCGCGGAGTTTGGAGCCATGGTGCAGCGCTGGTTCAGAGACGTGCCAAGCGCCGAGTCGATAGCAGTACAACTGGACTCGCTCCGTGGGTGGGGTCGGAGCCCCTATGCAGAAGCAGGGGAGTCTGTTCGTGTTCCGACACAACAGAGTAAAGCGTATGTCGACATCGAAGTTGGCAAACAAGGAGTCCCTAACTTCAAGACGCTGTAAGGCCTTCCCAGCCCCATCGCAAGCTACATACACCAGCCCGTTCGATTTGTCAAATGGAAAGTCTTACCGAAACTAGAAGACGAAGCGATTGTTGATGGCACTGTTCACATTTCACGTGTTCGTGAAGAGATGAAGGATCTAGTGCTGCAAACCGTCCAGGGAGCGGAGCTCCCACTGGCGATCACGCGACTGGAATGCCGCTGTGATGACCTCCAGTCGCAGGTGTCTGGTGTGGTTGATGTTGCCACTACTGATCGCCTCGCCACTGAGCTACGCGAGTCTGTCTCATCGCCAGCGACAGTTGACAGGTTTTGTTACGTCGTCGCACAAAGAACTTCTACCAAGCATTATCCAACGTGTTGCGGAAGAAACGGTGCGGGCCAGCAGACTGGTGTCTGCGGGTGCCATGTCTGCCAGGAGGCATACGGACCCGCTGCATGCAGGATCATCCCCGTCGTCTCCTAAGACAAGGACGAGGAGGAGAGCCTATGTAAACCCAAGGCGCATCAACGATGTCACAATCAACCACCCCTACAAGTTCCCTCTTCATAGGCCCAAACATGCATTTATGTTCATTGCGGCCGGGCCACATTGGAAGACGAGCACCCGCGAATCCCCAATCGTGACAAGACACCCGCAGTGGGACTTCAACGCGGCGAATCAGCAGCAACATTGTGCGTCCTGACAACCCTAGATCGATCCAGGACCCATTCCTGGGACCTCTACACCGCAAATCAACTACACTGTTGCGTTCTGGAAACTCCAGACCAAGCAAGAACAACACACGTCCACCATACGAACCCCTGACACTGCTACGCACTTATAAAACAATTCGCGTGGGGCTACCGCGAAGGCCACCCTCCGAAAAAAAAACGCTCTGCATCCTAAGAACTGCTGCAACTGTTTGAAGAGGCTGGGCGAGGCGCTGAGGGTAAAGCGACAGCTTGAAAACCACTCCGCCCTCCATCCCTCAAGCTGCTGCAAACATTTATAGCCAATCTGCCCAGACCTAGAGCGAGAATTCGACTGGTCGACTGGTCGACCATGGCAAACACGACGGCCCTGGAATCTCCAAAAAATCGTGCCGCGAGAATTCCCCCGAATCTCCAATCCCAAGAACCGCCCAGCGAATCTCTGTAAAATCTTCGCACCTTCGAATATTTCGGCGAATCTCCAAAAGATCTTCGCACCTAACAAATCTTCTGACGAATTCCGAAAAAAACTCTTCGCGCCTGAAGAATCTCCAACGAAATCTCCCCTGGAAATTTGCCGGATTTTCCGGAGATCTCTGCACACTGGAGACTCTCCAGAGATTTCGCCAGAGACTTGTAAGGCTCGGAGACGTTCCGGAGTTTTCCTCCGAATGTTCAAAACGGGGACGCGTTCGGGACATTCTGGGAATGCTCAAATACAATTTGGAGAGTAGCTGAAATATGTTGTGGAGATTCTTCATCAAGAGGGTCCTGGTCGCGTGTTCGTCTTTGACCCAATGTAAAGCGAGAGCCACGATTCAAAACCGACCTGCCCTACACTCGTGAAACCGCTGCAAATTCCAAGCTTCCGATCACCAAATGTGAGAACTCAAGCGCAACGCCAGGCCTGCCCTACACGTCCCAGGGTGAGAGAGGGTGGAGATAACTAGAAGGAAAAGTGAGGGGGAGGAGGGGGAGGAGGGCAAAAAAGGATGATGGGTGGCTTAGGACATGCTGGTGCGGATCTCCTCCCGCTGCGCGGCAGGGGGAAAAGGATGTGGATGATCGCCCATTCTGGTTGGTGAGAAGAAGGCTCGAGAAGGAGCAAGAGGAGGAGGAGGAGGAGGAAGAGGAGGAGGAGGAGGAGGACCAATGTAATCCCAAGACGCATCAACGATGTTGCAATAAACCTTCCCAACTTCCCTTTCCATCGGTCCCTATAAGAACTTATGTTCATTGCGGGAAGTTCCAGACTGAAAGACAAGAGCCATAGAACCCTCAATCGCGCCAAGATGCAATTCCTGGGACTGAAGCGCCGCGAACCAATGTGGCTGTTGCGTCCTGGCGGTCCTAGATGGTGCCAGAACGATTCCTGGGATTACAACGCCGCGAATCAAAGATGCTGCTCCGTCCTGGCAGCACTTCTGACGTCAATAATGTGAACCCTTGAAACTGCTGCACTATTTGAAAACGAATGTGCGCGGCGCTAATGTGAGAAGCACATGTTGGAAAGAGAACACCATCCACCTTTGAACCTGTTGTAACCTTTTAGCGCGAATGTCCGCGGCGCCAAAGAGAGAACTTCAGTTTGAAAACAGCCCGCCCTCCATATGTGAAGCTGCTGCACACTTCTCGAAATACTGATGTGTGCGGCGCTCAGGCGGGGACCACAATTCGAAAACCACCCGCAAGTAATTCGTGAAGCTGTTGCAAACTTGTCAGGCGAATGTGCGCGGCGCTCATGCAAGAACCACACTTTGAATGCGGCGTCACAGTGTTGTGAACTTCAAGCGTCAGGGCTATAAGTAGTGAGAAAGCGTGGCCACCCAACAGACACTTTTGAAAGGGCGGCCGGCAGGAATCAACTAGTGGGCAACGGGATGGAGGAGGAGGGGGAAGGGAAGGGAAAAGGGAGGAGGCGGATGATGAGGATGATGATGGGACGACGAGAGCGGCAGCGACGACGACGGCGGCGGCGACGACCACGACGATGACGACTACGACCCAACCGCGACGACGAGCACGACAGAGGCGGCGATCACGACGATGGCGGCGGCTGCTGCGGCAGCTGCGGAAGGCGGCGGAGCACGGGGCAGCAGCGGGGGGCAGGAGGCGGACCCCGGCCGCCTGGCGCTCGTACGCCTGCGGGGCAGCGGCTCCGTGGGGGGGGGGGGAGACGGAGGGGGGATTGGGGGGAAGGGGGGGGGGGTCTCCTCCTCCACACCCCACCACCAGATCTCCGACGGTCTTCTTTTTGAAGCTGGGCGCTCGTCCTCGAACTCGGCATCTCATGGCTCGCAGTGGGGCCCTGGGGCCATGAGGCAACGGATGCGGAACAGAGTGCCCGCGGGGAAGGGGTCAGGACCCCTGCGCATTGAAAAAAACACAGCGTCGAATGTGTGGGCCTCTCCCCCTTCCCTCACCCCCTTGCAACTTTGCACCATAATTCATGATGTGTAGCTGTCGAATCATGCGCATGGTGCGTAATACTCATAACTTACGTCTGGACGGAGGAGAGTAGCATTCATAAAACTACGAATGATACTCTCCTCTCTTCCCCGACTCTGTCTGGCAGAAGTCTGGCCCTCCCCGCGTACGGCTTTTTTGTTAAGAAAGATTTCAAACATTCAGGTTTCCTGAATTGTTCTACAATCCGATCGTTTTCGCAGCTTCAAATGGTGACCCGGTGAAGCATGGTCCTCATTTTCATATCGGCGCTTTGCTCCTGTCGTCCAGCAAAGCGCTCACGCACCAGCGCGGGCCACGTTTCCGGATACGACTCCTTTTTCGTCAGTGTCGCCCCGCTCATGTCCCCTCCTCCACCTTCGCCTGGGCCTCCTGCTCCTCCCGCTCCTTCCACTCCAGCTGCTGCTGCTGTGTTCGTCCTCATCCCCCTCCTTTCTTATCCTCCTCCTTTTCCTCCTGCTCATTCTCCTGTTCAACCGCCACATCCTCATCCATCTCCTCTTACGTATGCAACGCCGAGCTCCCGATTGTGCATAACACGATGGGGTCTTTCTGGGAGTTCCAGGTCCGCTATCACACGCGTCCGCGGACAGAGGAAAAGGCATCGCAAATGTAAGGGATGGGAGGGAGGCGTAGGACGTCAGGTATGACGCGAGCGCACCTTGCTTGCTCCCGCCCCGTCTCCTCTTCTTCCTGCCCCCCCCCATTGTCGTCTACCTCCCCCATCCCCCTGCCCCCTTCACTCTGTCCTTCTCCTCCTCCAGATCTTCCGGCCCCTTCCCCACATCTTTCTCGGCATCCTCTGATAATACTCCTCCTCCGCTTCCTCCACCTCATACTGACCCTGATTCACTCCTCCCACTCTCGCCCTTAACGCATCAGAGTCTCAACGCTGGGGGGCCCTTGTCAGACGAAGGATCCTTCATGTCCTCCCCCTCCACCTGCAAATCGCCAATATCGTCATAATCAGAATCACCGGCATCATCAGGCGATGCAGGCGAAGGGAAGGGAGCGCCAGCAACCGACAACTACACCCGTCCTCCCATCCACCCGTCCCTCTGAGAATGATTAGGGGAACAGACAGACAGCGGCAGTGGCAACATCTGGCGTAAAGGTAATCGGTCCCTGCACGTGGGAATGTGGATGCAGGGCCAAGGTCACCAGGCAGGAGGGCACGGAGTGGCAGAGGGAAGAGGACGAAGCACGAAGATGAGGAGAACAGGAGGACTTCTTGTTCTTTGTCAAAATCATGAGAAGCATGAAGCATTACTCGTTTCGCTGACGCCTCGCGTGCCGCCTACAGTTAGCGTCCTACCAGAAGAAACGCCATACAAGAACGAAGGGACTTTTATAGATAGGGCGACCTTCCTGAACCCAAGATAGTCCTTATTTCAGTGACTTGACTGTTGCTGCAGAAGCCAGCCCGTCCCATCGGAAAAGTGAAGGAACCTGCGGCTTCGGCAACAATTGTAGCCCCTTTGACCCCGAGGAAAGTTCCGTCCCACGTTCTCTGCACTGCCAACATTAGTATGGGACGGGGCCGTTTGCCAACTGTTCGCTATGCGTATATGCTGGACATTTGCGGGCTCGGCACGGACACCTAAGTGTTTTGACTGGCGGGTGCCGCCACCCTCCTCGTTCTCCCTCATCCTCATCCTCCTTGTCCTTCTCTTCCTCATTGTCCTCCTTGTCATCCTCCTCCTCCTCATCCTCCTCCTCCTCACTCATCTCCTGGCTCATCCCCTTCCCCCCGGGCTCCTCACATTCTCGAGTCGTCCTCAGAGCAGCCTAGCAGCAGATCGCGTGTGCAGGGAGCCTCGAAGAAGGCGTGGCCAGCGTTCTGGACCTGTGCGCTAGCAAAGGGGGCAACGAGAAGCGAGCGACCCTGTGCTCAGTGAAGCGTGTTATAAGCGAAAGCAAGCACGGTGGGAACCAGGAAAGGCAGGTCTGACAAGACGATGGTAACAGAATGCATGTCATACACACGGATGATCTGCGACTGCATGGCATCATGGGGGCGACGGCGCCACTACACAAAACAAACGAATGACGACGATCTCTGAGGAGTGGCACGACATGGCCTGGCCAGCTTCGCGCTGCGCTAGGCGGCTAGAGCGGGGCGGGGCGCGCGGTGAGGGCATCAAACAAGTGCCAACTACTCTGGCAGGAGTGTCAACATGTGCGGGGAGCACTCGGCCTGACGACCTGGGCCCTGGTTTCCGACGTCGCTTGATCTCGGACAGATGCATCCACCTCCGCTCTCGGACGTGCATAGAAGACTCCGACCCCCCCTTGCGTATAGACTTCGTGCCGCCTGGCCCCCCGTGACAGCATCAGTCAGCACCGATTCGGGAAACTGGATCAGATCGGAAACGTGCGTCGAATCGGGCCGTACCCGCACGGGGCCGACATGGGGCCGGATCGGCCGCGCCAGCATGCACAGCACACGCGAAGCGTCTGGAACAGATGGCCCGAGTGCTTGAATTGTTCACCCGTCACACGTATGGAAGGCGGCTCCATTTCAAGATGGGGGCTCTCGCTTGAGACCTCCTCGGTATGTCTTGAGTTGTATACAAAGGTTCTTGAACTCACGCAAGGCTGACACGGGTGGTATCACATACTTGTCAAACGGATTTCTCGACGTCCCGGGCCTGTTTCAAATGTCCTACCGTGGGAACAGGACAGATGGACGGTGGACCCTTGAAAAGTCTGGGTCTCGCCTGACTGGCAGGCACACGCGAGGCGTTCGTTTGCCGAGGATGGCGTATCACGCAGTGGGAAGAGCTCCCTGCAGGGACTTGTGCGGGTGCACCGTATTACAACAACGCTGATGCATCTTGGCTTTACTCCGATCCTTGTCCCTCCCGCTGCCTCTTTCTACTCTTCCTTCTCCCTTCTCTTCATCCTCTCATTCCTCCTCCCTCATCCCCATCCTTCTCCCTCCTCCCTCTCCTCCCCCCACTCCCTTCGCCTCCTCCTCCTCCTCCCTACTTGACTATCCTATCCCTCCTCCCTCCCCTTCCACCTCCTGCATATCCCTCCTTGCCCCCTCCTGCATGCTCTTCCTCTTCCTCCTCCTTATCCTCCTCCTCCTCCTCCTTCTTCTCCACCTCATCCCTCCTCCTCATCCGCGTACCTCCTCCTCCTCCTCCTCCTCCTCCTCATCCCCCCTCCTCCTTCTCCCTTCTCGTGTTCCTTATCCTCCTCCTCATAATCCGCCTCCGCCTCCTCCTCCTATATACTCCTCCTCCAACTCCTCCTTCTCCCCATCCTCCTCCCTCCGCCTCCCTCCTCCCCCGCCCCCTCCGCGGCTCCGTTCTCGAGGTCCTCTCCCCCCTTTTCCTCCGCGAGCTCTGCTTGGGCGGGCGTCCGTCCGGGTGACTATCGCCCAAGAAGACAAAAGAAAAAGGCACGGATAGAACAAGAGAGACGGAGCGAAAAGGCCATACGGAGGTGGGTGTGTGTGATCGCAGTGCAGGGAAAGCCCCACACCGGGAAATCGGTTTCGCTTTCGTGTCGAGCGTGCGGGCGAAGCGAAGCTGCGCAGGCTGGGAAGAGGGATAATCCCGCCCTGGCTAATGCGAAACCGAGCTCAATGTCTCTTGTCCCCCAGGTTGGCCAGAGGTGGCTCGAGGGTGTCCCGCCGGTGACCCGTGGTGCTCCGTGGTGCCCCGTGGTGTCCCGTGGCGCGGTGTCCCATGGTGTCCCGTGGATGTCGATAGTGAGATCGATAATGAGATCGGTAGTGAGATCGGTAGTGAGATCGATAGATAAATCGATGTTGAGGTCGATCGATGGTGAGATCGATAGTGAGGTAGACCGAGAGATCGATAGCTGGTGAGACCGATAGATAGAGGGAGATCGACAGTGAGATCGATCGGTAGGTGGAGTGGGATCGATCGTGTGGTCGAACACCCAGAACTGAGCTCAATGGTAATGTCGACTGCGAGACCGACAGATACTGAGATCGAAAGTGAGATGGAGAGTACGGTCGACAATCGACAGATCCAGGGAGATCGATAGTGGGATCGGTAGCGGTTCTCCGCGGTGTCCCTTGGTGTGCGGCCTTGTATGTTCTTAACATATTTGAAGGGGCCCTGGGACACACAAATAAATACACACAAATACAAAAAAGTCCCCATATTTTCCAATGATTTCTTCTCCACTTCCCATATGTTCCCATATTCTCCGGGGAATCGACGATGAATTGTGTCTGTGTGTGTGTTGTTTTGCCTCCTAAATATTTTCCTCCTGAAGGGAAGAGCGCTGGGCAAAGTAGCGCCACCTGGGCAGCAAGCCAGGAGTCACTATCACAGCCACTGCAGTTGTCATCTGTTGCCCCCTTCCCCCCTCCCCACTACCCTCTTATCACGCGAAGGTCGGCCGAATTGGTGTGTGTGTACACACACCTATATACATATATATATATATACACACATATGCCCGGAAAACTCTCTGAGAGCTAAGAGGGCTTCATATTAGAAGCCGGCAGCGATGGGTGGCCCGGCAACTCTTTCCAGCACTGGCCAAGCCGCCTCGCAGAGGCCTGCTTGAACTTCCAGCGTGTTCCGGCGATCGTTGTCCCACTCGTTCCCAAAACGCGTGCCAGAACCCTTTCCGCAGCCCCTTCGAAGCTCATTGGGAGCTCCTTCGAAGCTCCATTTCTCGTACCTGGACATCCTTTCAAACGTCCCCCAGAAGCGTGTCGCACGCTTTGGACTGCGTCGCTATCTGGTTCTAAGATGCTACAAGTCTAAAGACAGAGAGAGGGAGAGAGAGAGAGAGAGAAAGAAAGAAAGAGAGAGAGAGAGAGAGAGCGAGAAATAACGAAAGAGCAAGGGAGGCAGAAAGAGCAAAACAAAAATCGCTAGACAGGCAGCTATATATAGAGAGAGAGACAGGCAGAGAAATCTATATATATATAACTATACCTACATATGCATATATATATATGGTACAGCGAGATAGCGAAACTAGTTCTAATGAGAAAGGGACATAGAGAGAGAGAGAGAGAGATAACTCAACAAACACAGAGAGAGGAGAGAGAGAGAGAGGGAGAGGGAGGAGTGAAATGAAGTGAGAGAGAGAGGGGGAGAGAGAGAGAGAGATAGAGATTGAGATTGTGTGAGAGAAAGAGATAGGGGAGGGTGGGCGGCGCGGCCTCCTTCTTGGCAAACGGAGCGCAGCCGCACACTATCAGCGGGCCTCGGCTTTGCGGAGGGGGAGGGGGGCATGGCGGCGGGGGGAGGGGGCATGCTCAGACCTCCTCCGTCCTGGCCGAAGGAAGAGTGAACACGCCCGAGCGAATGCCAAGGCTCATGCTCCGACGATCACCGCCACCTCGCCCCTCCCCCCAAGCAAGCAGACCTGCCAAGAAGCCCACCATGGAAAAACCAAACAGTACCGATATCTCTACTCCCCAGACCTCTCCCGGGGTGCGTTCTGACCAGAATTTCGAGGCGAAACCAGCGGTGGCGAAGAGGGCCTCCAAGGAGGCCCCAAAAGGCGAAACGGGCGAAGGGTAGCGGTACGGGTACCTTCTCCTCTCTGGCACCGCAAAAAGACACCACCCCTGCCCGAGGGGCCCCGCCCGAGGGAGCTCTCTTCTGCGCGCCGAGGTGGGAGGCACGGAGGCACATGGCCGGGCCCCCCGCAGGTCCAACAACGGAAAAGGGGCCCAGGGACGCTCAGATGAGCAGACATGTGGTGGGCTAATTTTCCACCACCACAACGATGGGCAAGCCAGGGGAGAAGGGAGGATGACGAGGTCCTCTTCCTCCTCCTCTTCCTCCTCCTCCTCCTCCTCCTCCTCTTCCTCCTCCTCCCTCTCCTACCTACGGCAGTGTCGGTCGAAAATCGGCCCATCATCAGGATTCCCCACATGGGCGTTCCGATGGGCGGCGAGGTCGTGGAGGGTCGCGCTCGCGACAGCTGGGAGGCCAGGAGGGGTGGGCACCGAGGCCATCTCTGCGGGCCCCCAGAATGCACACCACCACCACGTCGATCCCTCCTCCCCTCTCTGCCCTCAAATTCCTTTCCTCTCTCCTGGGAGAGGGAGGGGTTGAGGGACGTGGTGGTGATGGTGCATGTGCTTGGTCTGGGCCTCCTGGGCTTCCGCGGGGTTGGCCTCCCGGGCCTGCCCACCCCCGGCGGGCAGGGGCCCCCGTGCGCAGGCGCGTCGGGGCGCGCCGCGGCGGGGCGCTGGCGCCCCACGGCCGAGGGAAGCAGAGCCGCAGAAATCTGAGGATAGGGAGCCACAGGCGAAGCCTACCCCTACCCCCCACGATTTCCGAGGGGGAGGGTGGGGTTCACTTCGCTCGGGAGCTCCCGAGCGAAGCGAACCGCTCTCCCCCTCAGAAATCGTGGGGGTAGGGGTAGGGTTCGCGCATGTGGCCCCCTAGAGGAGCCCCGAGGCCTTCCCTACTTTCGGGAGGTTCGTCAACCCCGTCCGCGTGCCATGTTTTCCCAAATGTTCCTGGAGGTCGACGTTCGAGCCCGTCTGTGGGTGTCTGTGTAAGTATGTGTATATTAAAACTATGTGTGTGGCTGTCTGTCTGTCTGTCGGTCTGTTTGTCTGTCTGTCTGCCTGCCTGCCTGCCTGTAAGTGTAAACGCAAGCAAGTATAAGTAGAAGTGTAAGTGCAAGCGAAAGCGTAATTGAAATTGTAAATGAAAATTTAAGTGTTAACATAAGAATAAGTGATCATGACAATGTCAATGTACGTGTACGTGCACGTAAACGTGTACTTTTGAGTGTGCGTGCACGCTTAAGTGTGAATGTAAGTGTACATGTAAGTGTAAGTGAAAGTGCACGTGAAAGCGTAAGTGTAAGTATGAGTGTAAGTGTAAAAGTGCGTGGTGTTGCCCTCGTGATACACCAAAGCCGAGAGCGACGACATCGAACCGAGATACATCGGGGATCGCCAGGATCCGGTGGCTCCGCAAGGTCCCCAGAAGGCCCCCAGAAGCCCGAAGCGAGCCCCACAAGGCGCCCTAGAGGCCCCCAAGATGCTCCAAGGAGGCCCCCAGACTGCCCTCCAGAGGCCTACGAGCGCGCTCCGAAGAGGCCGCGCGAAGCCTCCCTGGGGGCCCTGCCCCACGTCAGCGTCGTCGTCGCAGCCGACGCCGCCGTCGTTGTCGTCGTCCCCCTTCAGGGTCGGCGCGGCGCCGGCCGCGAGTCCTTCCCTATCCTTGTCGGGGATCTCTGGGATCCCGCGGCTCTGGAGGCTGTATCGGGCGCCGCGGCCGTTCCATAGCGTATCAGGACGCTCTGACTGTGTTCTGGAACGCTCTGGAGCGACCTATCTCGATCGTAGGCCTGACTGACAGTCCCATCCAGGTACAAAACATACCCGATGACTAGCAGAAGAAGAAGAAGAATAATAAGAAAAAGAAGAAGAAGAAAAGCAACACAACAAAACTAACAAAACAATACAACACAGACGTGATTTTCGGATGTCAGCGTGGACTTCATGTATCGGCGCTGGACCCCCGTCCGTGGCGCGCGGAGCACGCCAGGGGCGGCGCCGGAGGCGCCGCCAGGAGGGATCCAGCGCATATCCAGGAAATCCGCGGGGCCCTCCGAACGTTCAGAGTCACTAGCTTACCTGTTTGTCGAATGGCGTCGCAGGCATGATGCATTATTGTCCCGAGGGGCGCCAGGGCCTGCTGTCGCTGCTCGCCCTTCGCGCACGCGCTGTTTCCAGCGCTGTGAATTCTGACGCTGGACTCCAGCTTCGTCCCCCACTTCTCTCTGAGCGGCGCCAAAACCAACTGCTATTGTTCGCCCTTCTCGCACGCACTGATCCCAGCGCTGTAAGTGACGACGTCGGGTTCCAACTTCACCTCCCACATCTCGCTGAGCAGCGACACAGCCCGCTTCCACTGTTCGCTCTTCTCGCAGGTGCTGATCGCAGCATTGTAGGTGATGACGTCGGGCTCCAGCTTCGCCTCCCGCATCTCGCTGAGCAGCGCCAAAGCCCGATGCCACTGCTCGCCCTTCTCGCACGCGCTGATCCCAGCGCTGTAACTTACTAATGTGTACCCGTGGAGCCAATCCGCAGGTGCCCCGGGAGGGCAACGATGGCGGCGACGGCGACGGCGGCGGCGACGACGACGACGGCGGCAGCGACGACGAGGACGAGGACGAGGACGACGACGACGACGACGACGACGACGACGACGACGACGACGACAAGCGGCCGCGATAGCAAGGAGGCAGCGACAGCGGCGGCAACCCCGAAGAGGTGAGGGAGGGAGGTCCGGGGGCCGTTCCACCTGACTGACCTGCGTGCATCTCGGGTCCTGGTGCCGGGCTGCCGGAGCTGTAGGCTGGGCTGGGCTGCGGGCCGGGCTGCGGCTGCGGCTGCGCTGCTGGCCCGCTGTCCAGCGCGATGGCCACCAAATCGGGCCAAGCGGGGCCCTTCCTAAAACGCCCGCTCACCCCTTTCGAGCCGCTTGTCTCTCGGAGGCGTTTCCCGCTTGGCTGGGCGAATAGCCCAGGGGAGAGCAATACTGACGACATACCAGACCACCCCAACCCAACCCTCAGACCCAAAATTCGGGTTGGGGGGGTACGAGTTCCATACGTGTTCTTTCAGTGTTCCCCGACGCTCCCCCCCCCCTCCCCTCCCATAACAGGAATGGAGCCCAAATTGGGGCCTTCTGGTTGGGTTGGGGTGCTTTGGTGGGTGGTGAAATACATCTATCCCGGGGCGCCGATGGTCAACAACTGCGCGAGGCTCCCGGGGGGATACATGTAACACCCGCCCCTGGGCTTTCCGCCCTTCTCGTCGCCGCCTCGGGCCTTGGGGCAATCTTGAGCCCTGTTGGGGTCGCTTGTAATTCACTCGGGCCCTGTCTGAAGCCGTTGCGGCTTGGAACCATAGTGCACTGAGAGATGGGACAGAACATAGAACACGTGAAATAACCATATGACTTTCAACAGTTGTCGTGCGCTTCGGCTATATGGAAGGGGCCTTGCGATCACATCAGGGAGTCCTCGGAGGGACACGGATTGAATTCGGGGACAAGTGAGCTACCACGGCTTTCCGAGATCGAATGAACACAAATGACGTGGGGCTCCAGCTTCGCCTCCCGCATCTCGCTGAGCAGCGCCAAAGCCCGCTGCCACCGTCCGCCCTTCTCGCACGCACTGATCCCAGAGCTGTAACTGATGACGTCGAGCTTGATTTCCGCCTCTTGCATCTCGCTGAACAGCGCCAGAGCCCGCTGCCACTGCCCGTCCTTCTCACACGCACTGGCTCCAGCGTTGTAGCTGATGACTAGGGCTGACCCGTGGAATACGTCCACTTGCTGGATGAAGAGGTGCTGCCCAAAGTGAGCCCAAATGGCGTCGAAGACCTGCCCTATCATGGTAGGGCAGGGCCGAGACCCGCGAAGAGACCCCATGAAGCCCCAAAGATGGCCCGAAATGAGCAACGATGGGAGCTGGAGATGGCCCAAAATGGGCCCCAAAGGCGTCGAAAACCTGCCCTTACATGATAGGGCAAGGCCGAGACCCGCCAGAAGACCAGATGAAGCCCCAAAAATGGCTCGAAATGATCGCCGATAGGAGCCGGAGCCAAAGTGGACCGAAACGGCGTCGAAAACCTGCCCTACATGACAGGGCAGGGCCGAGACCCGCCAAGAGACCGCTGGGGCCTGTTCCAAAAACCTCCCGAAGCTATGAACCCCACCGAGGCGCGGTGGAGCGAAACACGGCCTGGCCCCAAGAGGCCGCGGAGAGGGCTCCAGACCGACAAAAAGGGCAAGGGATTTTGGGCCAAATCCTGCAGGGAGAGCGCCAAACAAGCATGAGAGCCCCATGGTGCGCTGGGAGCCGTTTTGGGACCGTCTGTGGCCATCTTAGGCCGTCTTTGGCTGCTATTGCTTCTGTCTTCCGTGCTTCTTGGGCCGTGATCTTGGGACCTCTGGGAGTCCTTTAGGGACCTCAAAACGCTTCCTGGAGCCCTCTTGGGCTGTCTCGGCCGCCCTTTGGGCCGTGTGGAGGCGGTCTGGGGCCGTCTGGGGGTTGTCTGGGGGTTGTCTGGGGCCGCCTTGGGCGTCTCTGGAGCAGTCTGGGCACCGTCTGGGGGTCGTCTATGGCCGTCCTGGGCTGCTCTTGAGGCTGTCTCGGGTTCCCCGTGGGCCTCCAGGGGCGCATCAGGAGTCTTCCTGGGGCCATCTTGGGACCCTGTATGGCCGTCTTGGACGCTATAAAGAGGGCAAGCCCGAGAACTGCCGAAACGTACGTTTTCCCGAAGGAATGTGACGATTTCTCGGTGTTCGGGTTCTCTTGGGGGTCGTCATGGAGCCCACTTGGAGCGTTTTGGGTGCCTCTTCGGCCATCTGGAGGCCATCTGAACCTTGGCGGCGCCTTCTGGGGGTTGCCTGGGGCCGCCTTGGGCGTCTCTGGAACAGTCTGGGCACCGTCTGGAGCTCGTCTTGGGCCGTCCTGGGCCGCTCCCGAGGCTGTCTCGGGTACCCCGTGGGCCGCCAGGGGCGCCTCAGGAGCCGTCCGGGAGCTATCTTGGGACCCTGTATGGCCGTCTTGCACGCTATGAAGAGGGCAAGCCCGTGAACTGCCAAAATGCACGCTTTCCTTGGGGAATGGGGCGAATTTTCGGAATTCGGGTTCTCTTGGGGCTCGTCGTGGAGCCCACTTGGAGCGTTTTGGAAGCCTCTTGGGCAGTCTGGAAGCTGTCTGAGGCTTTGTCGGGGCCATTTGGAGCTTGCCTGGGGCTGCCGTGGGCGTCTCTGGAGCAGTCCGGGCACCGTCTGGGGGTCGTCTGGGGCCGCCCTGGGCCGCTCGTGGGGCCGCCTCGGGCCGTTTGAGGGCCCTCCTGGGGTGCTCTGGGGGCGTCTTGGGGCGACCCGGAAGGCCTGTCGAGCCGTCTTGGACGCGGTGAAGACGAAAAGAGCGAGCAGATCAAAAATGCACACTTCCGAAGAGAATGGGGGGCAATGTTTGCCTCTTGGGTCCCTCCTGGGGGTCCTCCTGGGCCGCCTTGGGGGCCTCCTGGCCTGCCTTGGAGGCCTCTGGGGCCGACCTGGGGCTCGGTTGGGTCCCTCTTGGTCTTTCCGGGCGCCCTCGTGGGCGTCTCTGAGCCGTCTCGGAGCGGCCCGGGGGCTCGCAGGGCGGCCTGGAGAGCCTGGCGGACTTTTCAAGACAGAGGACCTTCTGGCACGCAAAGATCGCTGCATTGTAGAATAGATGACGTCGGGGTCCAACTTCGCCTCCCACATCTCGTTGAGCAGCGACAGGGCATGCTGCCACCGCCCGCCCTTCTCGCACGCGCTGATCCCAGCGCTGTAGCTAATGACATTGGGATCCAAATTTGCCTCCAACATGCTGCTAAGCAGCGACAGAGCCCGCTGCCACTGACCACACTTCTCGCACGCGCTGATCCCAGCGCTGAAGATCATGACGTCGGGCTCCATCCTCGCCTCCAGCATCTCGCTGAGCAGCGCCAGAGCCCGCCGCCACCGTCCGCCCTTCTCGCACGCGCTGATCCCAGCGCTGTAACTGATGACGTCCGGCTCCAGCTTCGCATCCAGCATCCCGCTGAACAGCACCAGAGCCCGCTGCCACTGCCCGCTCTTCCTACACGCGCTGATCCCAGCGTTGTAGCTGATGACGTCGGGCTCCAGCACGGCCTCCCGCACCTCGCCGAGAAGCGACAGAGCCTGCTGCCACTGCCCTCCCTTCTCGCACGCGCTGATCCCAGCGCTGTAGCTGACGGAAGTGTAGAACGGACTAGGGTGGACCCGCGGATGTCATCTACGGCAGTCGGCCTGATCCGATCAGAAGTTCACGGCGGCAACAGCAGCCTACTCGCATGCAAAGACTCAGACCGCTCTCCTGTTCGACTGCGTGCCTGCACGTCTGCTTGCGAGCTTGCTGCCCCTAAGGGCCTGACGCCTGCGTCGTCTGTTTCGTGCTTTTTTGTTTGCTCGGCCGATCGCTGATTACTGCCAGGAGGAGGAGGAGGAGGAGGAGGAGGAGGAGGAGGAGGAGGAGGAGGAGGAGGAGGAGGAGGCTTGCTGCTGGCTGGTGCTGGTTGCTGCAAACTTATTGCTGCTGTTCGCTGCTGATTGCTGAGTTTGCCGTGCCTGGCTGGTGTTTGCCAGTGCGCGCTGCTGCTCACTGGCGGCTCGGTGAGGCTGCATGCCGCTGCTGCGTGCGGCTGCATGCCGCTGCTGCGTGCAGCTGCTGTTGCTTGCCGCAGCGGGTTGGTTGTTGACGCTGCGCGGTGCAGGTGCCTGCTGTTGCTGGTTGAGGCTTGCGATGCAGCATGCTGCTCGTGATCGCTGGTCCTGCCTGCTTGCTGCTCGTGCTCAGTGCCAGTCGTCAGCGCCTCCGATGCCGGACAATCTGGCAGCTCAGGGTGGAGGGACGAGTAGGAATCTAGGGGAGCCACCCTGGGGCCATGCGATTGCCATGTCGGAGCCCTCCTGAAGCATGTTGGGGCTGTGATGGGTCTTCCTTGAGCTCCTGCGAGGCCTCTCCGGACCATCTTCGGATTCCTGGAGGTCCCGCGGGGTACGTCTGTGAGGTCTGGGGTTCGTCTGGAGGGACATCGGGGCAATATTTGAGCGATCTTGGTCCGTGTTCGGATTGCTCTGGGACTATTGAAGGCCAGCCAGGGCCAACTTGGGCTGTCTCGGGGGCCCTTGTTGGCCTCTCACGCCTTCGTGGCCACTGGGGCCTTTCTTGGAGCCAGAAGTGGCAGCCCCGCGCCGAGGCAGCTTCACTTGGCAGCCCGCGCCGAGGCATCTTGGAATACCTCAGGGCCACAACGACGCAACAGTTGGGCATTTTGTGGCAACTTGGGCCGTTTTGGGGGGAGCCTTTGTTGGCGGTCCCGTCAGGCTCTCTTGGGCCGCACGGGGCTCTCAGTGGGCTCACGGGAGCCGTCTGGACGCTTCTCGCGGGGGGGGGCGTGCGGGGGCTTGCCTGGCCAATGTCTATTCCCTTGACTTTATGGCACGGACTGCGCCCGGCCTGGCATATTGACTTTATGATAGATGACGTTGGGCTCCGCCATCGACTCCCGCATATCACTGAGCAGCGACAGTGCCCATTGCCATTGCCCGCCTTTCCTGCATGCGCTGACAGCCGCAATATAATGGCCTGGAGAGAGTTCCACACCTGATTGAATTCTCTCGTGAAGCAACTGCAGGACTGCGCTCCATTGCCCTGTCGCAGCACGCTTCTTGATTGACGCTTCGAAGGGAACAGCACCGTCTCGAGACCCTTGCGAGAAGTTGTCTAACATCAAAAAATATGGCGACGCAGCGGCTCGAGCCAAACATGCATAAACCGCAATAGTTCCGGGGCAAAGAACAATTGGGGAAGCGATCGCTGAGGGGGCAGAAGATGAGGGGGGGAACGAGGGACAATGGCTGGAATGCCAGAAGGAGCAGGAATAAGAGCGAGCATGAAGGGGAGGGGGCGGACACAGAGAGGATGGCAGCGCTGTCTCCCGCTCATTATCCTGCCCCCTCCTCGTCCTTCCTTTTTCACCATCACCACAAACACCATCATCAACACCATCATCGTCGTCACCATCACCATCATCATCACCATCGCCATCGTAATCGTCATCGCCATCGTCATCGCTATCGTGATCGTCAAAATCATCGTCGTACTCGCCGTCATCGTCAACATCATTCCAATGTCCGCCGTCGTCAACACCATCATCGGACATCGCTGTCATCGTAGTCGCCATCTGCACCGGCGTCGTCATCATTAACATCAGAATCATCTATGCCGCCACCGTCATCACTGTCATCATCATCATCATCGTCATCATCGTCGTCAACATCCTCATGGTCGTCGTCATCGCCGTTGTGAACATCATCGTCGTCGTCGTGATGAGCATCGCCATCATCAGCATCATCCACAGCAACATCGTCGTCGTGATCGTCGTCGTCAGCGTGGTCGTCGTCGTCGTGGCTAACGGCATCGTCATCATCATCATCATCATCATCATCATCATCATCATCATCATCATCATCATCAACGCCATTATCATCATCGTCGTCTTCGTCGTCCTCAAAAACGTCGCCGTCATTGTCGCCACCACCCTCATCGACATGATTTGTTACCAGGGTCGCCGTCACCATCGTCATGGCCACTGGCACCATCGTCATCAGCACAATCATCATAATTATGACCATCTCCGTCATCAGCAGCATCAATATCGTCACCATCCCCATGACCATCGTCATCAGCATCGTAGTCGTCATCCTCATCGTCATCACTATCGTCATCGTCAGCAGCATAGCCGTCATCGTCGTCATCGTCAACATCATTCCAATGTCCGCCGTCGTCAACACCATCATCGTCATCATCATTTTCATCGTCGTTATCGTTGACATCGCTGTCATCGTAGTCGCCATCTGCACCGGCGTCGTCATCATTAACATCATAATCATCTATGCCGCCACCGTCGCCACTGACATCATCATCATCATCATCATCATCATCATCATCATCATCATCATCATCATCATCATCATCATCATTATCATCAGCATCATCATCGTCGTCAACATCCTCATGGTCGTCATCGTCGCCGTTGTGAACATCATCATCGTCGTCGTCGTGATCGGCATCACCATCATCAACAGGATCCACAGCATCGAAACAGCCTCGCAAGAGCGGTGGCAAGCCGCTCGAGTCGCGAGGAGCACGTGCAGCGCCGAGAGGGCGGCCTCGCAAACGTCACCGATAAACTGCAATCTGGCGCACCTCAGGTGCGCCTCGTGAAACCACGCGGTGCCCATCATAGCCACCAAGATGCGTGCCCTGATCTCGTCGTGCACCGCGAGGTTCGCCGCGGTGACGGGGCCCTGCAAGCGCGCGCCCCGACCCGCCGTGCCTGCCAGCTCCTCCGAGTTGGATACCTTTCCTCGTAGCCGTCGTCGCCCCATGCACTCGCAGACCGAACGCGCGCGCCATCTTGATTTCATTGAGTCCCCCACCTTGGGCCCTAGCAGCTTTGTTCGCCGTCTCCGTCGCCCTGCTGAGCCTGGCGGCGATGTCCCTGCCAGCCGCGCCGCTGGGAGCCGGCGCGGGCCCGGCGATGTCGCGCGCGAAAGACGCCGCCCCCAGGCCGAAGATCTCGCCGCCTCGATCGGGGACCGTCGTCTCCAGCCGCCTGCAGCTGTCCTCCTGCTCCTTCAACTCCTCACACGCTTCGCCCACCGCCGCAGAAGACGTCGCGACGAAAGCCCCACGGCACGACGCCGCAGCCCATGCCTCCCACCCCATCGGACGGCGCGAACTCGATCGTGCCTTCGGGGGCCGTGACCGAGACGCTAAGGTCGCTAAGCAGCTGTGCGAAGCACGGCTTGTCCTCGCCCTGTAGTCGCCGACCTGCGCGCGCGCCACGCGCGCGCCAACGCCCCCATCCGATGGCGTTGAACGCCCCCGCTGCGTCCCAGTTCTGCCGCCCGGGTGCTGGAGTCGCAAAGCCGCCAGCATCCTGATTGCAGTGCGAATAGTGGTGCCTCTCGGATGTGAAGAGGCAGGCCCCCGTGAACCCACTCTGGCCACGCACCTGGAAGTTGCCGCCATCGCAGTCCGCTGCGCCAGGCCTGTGAAAGGTGATCGTACACTTGGATCACGCGCGGGCCCTTGAAGTCGCCCCTGCCCTTGCCACTGTCAAGGCCCACTGCCCGAGTGCGCTTCCCCGACGGCGCGAATTTCTTCTCGGCCCTCGACTCCCTCAGCAAGTCCCACAGGCAGTAGTCGAAGCTTTTCACTGGATCGGCTCCTGGCTCACGCACCCCATAGCCATGCTGGCGCTATCTATCTTCTCCGCGCATCATCTCCGCGCACGCACCCCAATCAGGAAACGCCATTCGTCGTGGAGCCCGCATGCAGTAGCGCTGCACCGCCATTAGGTCGTCGCGAATGTTGTCGTGCATCTCGCCATCGCGAATCGGGTCCCTCCACGTGCCTTGCTCTTGCAAATACCTCCCGCCCGCGCTGGCCTTCTCCAACTGCTGCTCCAACATGGTCTCGCATGCGTTCATCCCGCCTGGAATTCCTGACTTGGCCATCCCCTGCGGCCGTGTGCGTCCTTTCCTGCATACCTCGTCCCCGTCCAGCGAATCGCCCTCGTAGTGCGAAGTGGCGCACTCTCCATGCCTCCTGCTGCTCCTCAGTGTGCCCCAGGAACATCTGCGGCCGGTGTCTCTTGCGACGCTCCTCGCATTCTCCAGTGAACCTGCTCAGTCTGGCCTCCGCAATCTCGAGCCGAAGCTGCTCGCCATCGAGTCCTGCGTGGCGGTCGTAGCCTCTCCGTTACCGTGGTAGCTGTGGCTATCCACGCCACGTCTCAGCAAATCGCAATGCGACTGAACCTGAGACTGCGTGCCTTTTCGCCAGGGAATGGCACGGGGTTTGCGTTCTGACTGGAAGCACCCACCTGCAATGCGCCCACCGCCCTGGCGCCAGCACCACGCGAACGACTGAGCCCGTGGCAGCGTCCCTCCCTCGAGGGGCTAGCACGGGACTTGTACCCGTTCCTCGATGTAGTTCCCCTTGCTCAGCTGCCGTTTGTGTTCTTTCCTCCTGGGCTCGCACTTTTTCGTCGCGTAGGTCATCGCTCTCATGTCCGAGCTGCAAGTTTGGTGGGGAGATCTCCTGAACCGCTGCCCTGATGGTCGCCGTCAACTCCTGATGCTTGCTCTCAGGTGCCAGGTCCAGGTCAGCCTCGTGACACTCGTCTGCAATGCTCTTGAGGTTCGGCTCCACCATGGTGCAGACCTCGCGTCGTCGCACACCCTTTGTCAAGCATCTCGTCGGCGTGTCTCTGTCGATCCTCGCTGTGGGTCCAGCTGTCCCTCGGCAGCGCATGCGGCACGCGATACAGAACTCCATGGGGCAGTGGTCCCTGATCTCTGCACTCGGTCTCTGCACGCGTCATGGCAACGTGTCTCTCTTCGTACGTCCCAAAAAAAGGGGAAGGCACTCTCCGAAGATCATCGGGGAAGGTGCTGGCCGTCGGCATCTTCAGGCCTCCTAATGCGTCGGTGACACCCAGCGACGGTGAAGGAGTGTATACCTGGCGTATAGTATTATTAACAACTTTTCGGCCCACCATCATTGTGATCCCGCAGCCCTTGTTCGTGAACCCCGCGCCGCCAGCCCCAGTTGACCGTCACATGGCTGCTGGTGCGGATCGCGGTGACTGCAATCTCTGGGTCCGCGCGCTGCTGGGTCCCACGCAGTGAAATCAAATCGAAGCTCTTCATCGCCTCCGACATCAGCCCCGCCCGCCATGGCGGCAAGCTCAGAAGGTTATAGAGGCCCGCACTGAGCATCCACAGCACGAGCATGCTACCCCGAGCCTGAGGCAGCTCATGAGGCACAGGCAGCAGCGGCGGCGGCGGTCCCCATCCCGCAGCCGTCCCGCTCCTCTGGCCTCGACCGTCGATCAGGCCGCTGGAGCCTGCTCTGGTCGCCAGAATCCTCCCTGATTGCGATTTAGTGGCGACGTTCCCTCTCCTCCTCCTCCTCCTCCTCCTCCTCCTCCTCCTCCTCCTCCTCCTCTTCCTCCTCCTCCTCCTCCTCCCCCTTTCCTCCTCCTCCTCCCACGGTCCTCCTCCTCCTCCTCCTCCTCCTCCCCGTTTCCTCCTCCTCCTCCTCCTATGGTGGTGAGTATCGTTGGGTCTCTGGGCTTCCGCCGTGATCCTGGTACGACGCGGGGATGTCGGGCGGCGGCGGCAGGCGGTGGCGGCGGCCGCCAGCTGCGGCCCCTCCTCCGTCCTCCCCCTGAGATCCGACGTTGCGGAGGAACTCGGGGGCGGCCAAGAGGGGACGTCCAGGAAGGGGGGCGCAAAGCATGGCCGCCGGCACGTGCGCGGCTCAGGGGGGGGGGACCAGGGAAGTAATGACATAAGGAACAACGCAAGGACATCTGAGGGAATATCATGGCCCGCGCCATGAATTCCCCCCCCCCCCCAGTCATCACCCACCTCTTTTCCGCTCCCGAGTTTGGGGGCCCCCGACGGAAGGCGGCGGGCCCGCCCGCGGCGGGCGGCCTGGGTCCTGCCCGGGCTCCAGCGGCGGCAGCGCCAGCAGCGGGGCCATCTGGCGCGCCGCCTGGTTCCCCGTTCCGCGCCGGCGCCCCTCCCCCTCCCCCTCCCCCTCCTCCTCCCCCTCCTCCTCCTCCCCCTTTTCCTCATCCTCCATCCCTTCTCATGATTGATAGCTTGCCCTTGTTGCCCTGATTGCTGCTGGGACGTTTGGCCAGGGGCCGAACGTCCCAGCATTCCTGCAGGCCGACCACGATTTACTGTTAGCAAGAGAGGGTTTTTCGAAACACAAACAACAGTGCCCTTGGAACCACAAGCCGAGGTATGAAGAAAAGCAGCATCCGCCAGAGATGTTCTGAGAACTCTTCGTGCAAGGCACAAACAGTGACCAGAACATTCTTCGGTGGACCTACAGGCAGGTCAGGACGCTTCGCCACTGCTTGACTGATGAGCATCGTTTAACCGATCCTTATCCCCACGGGCGCTGCCTGGGCCCCAATGGCCGGTGTATCCCTCCAGATGGGGATGCATAAGCTGTTCCCTTCGAGCTTTGATGGGGTCACATAACCGGGGTGGTGGGGTGGTTGGAATTGTGATGGGGATAGAGACGGGGATACGGATCGCTTAAGCGATACTGACCTGTGGCCCCGCCCTGACGGCGAGCTCAGCGGGGTCGACGGTAGTCGAGGATCGAAGATCCACGGGGGTCGTACAGAGATCGGCTGCCCCGTCGGAGGAATCGAGGGTCGAGGAGGGAGGAGAGCAGCTGCGAGATCAGATACTTGTTGGAGGCGAGATCAGGCAGGAAGTCAGAGAGGGGGGGCCTTCCCAGAAGGCTCGGAAGACCTCCGGCCTTCCGAGACGCTGTTTACACTTAGCCTTCTCCGGAGATGCAGAGGGCTCCTCGAAGGCCTGACCCCTCTCACCCTCTGGGCCCGCAGCCGACAATCGGAGGGGGTCGAGAGATCGGGGATTGGCGGGCACCCATTTCCTCTCGGTGTGAAAGTACCCCAGCAAAACTGCCAGATTCACAGCTGATAAAAATGGGGGTCTCCTTGGGCGTGAATTTCCGGGGGACGATACATGGGGGGGGAGATGCCCTTTTCGGGCCCTGCAGGCCCCTGTAGAAGTCCTAAGCGGCCCCTTTTCGGCAGCCCTGGCCGCCCCCAAACTCATCGCCCCCCCACTACGCGCCCTCCAATCTCCACCATGCAGGGACTTACTGTCCACACACGAGGGGAGGCGGACAACGAAGAAGATGATCCAAGAGGTTCTTCGCAGGATGGTCCAGGAAGCTCCCCGGGCAAACGGGGAAACAAGTATGCACCACACCGCCCCGACGTCGTCCCCGATCCTCGAAAAAAGTCCTGGGATTGAGAAACCGCCCGCCACCAGTAATGTCTATCTGCTCCAGCTTCCGACCAGGAGGTTCCTCGCAGCGTGAGCCCGGAAGCTCCCGAGGATGAGCCCAGACCTCCTGGCGCTGGCCTCGCCGCGAAGCACGGGCACCTCCGAGCGACGCCGAGGGGGGGGGGAGGCTGGCAGGCTGGACTGGAGATAGAGGCTCGATGGGCATCGAGGGTCGCCTGGCGTCGACGGGAGGCAACGCAGATGCAGGCTGCCCCGTCGGAGGGATCGAGGATCGAGGAGGGAGGATACGGTCGGGAACTGTTGCTCAGCGCGTCGCGGCGGGGCGGCCCCAGGGGCGACGCGCCATGCCCTGCGAGGTGATAATAGCGTGTCGCACCCCTGCGCGGGACGGGAGGCTCGAAAAGGCTCGGGGCGTTGACGCTTGGGGACCGCGAGGTCCTGGATAACGTGTCGCGCCGAAGCGAGGTGGGCCAGAACCGTCGGAGCGACACGCGAGCCAAAGGTTCCCGACCAGAGCAGCTACGAGACCTAGATCATTGTATCCCCAGGCATCCGACGTCTCGGTTGTTTCGAGACACGGGCCCCGACCTTCCCACCACTTCCACAGAACCGCTGCTTCACCCGCGAGGCCGGAAAGTATGAGAAACCTTCGTCTCGATGCTTTCGAGACGCCAGGCGTCTGGGCCCGACTCGGCTGGCGACCGCGGAGTTGTGCCCACACGGAGGGGGGGGGTCAGAACTGCCGACGCGCGAGGAGGAGTAGGGGGTCGACGGGGATCGGCGGGCGTCGAGGGTCCGACGGGGATCGGCGGCGGACAGGGAGTGCCCTGTGGTGCGCAGCCTGCTGCTCGCTGCGCGCCATGCCCAGCAGCAGCGGTCCGCTTCTGCCGGGGTCTGCCCCGCGCGCCAAGGAGGTCACTCCGTTGGAGAGCGAACTCTTTTGCGGATGGAGGAGGGAGGAGCGGCAGGGATCGGCGGCGATCGACCAGGATCGAGGTTCGACGGCGGGGGCTCGGGGACCAGGGGTCGACAAGGATCGACGGGGATCGACGACGGCCCGATGTTCACCATCCCGACGATGCGGTTCAATATTCCGACCCCATGTGGCCCCTTCCGGAAACACTGAACCCCCAGCGGCTGACATCCCCTGGGGGCCGGCTTATGCTTCCGGCGGCAGCGGCGTCCCCGTTCTACGTCCGCAAGGCACGAGACGCCAGCTTCCCGAACCCCTCGGGGGCCAGCCCTTCCTGGAGCACGCCATGTGCTTTGGCAGTACTTCCACGTTCTCCACCGTGCTCTGCGGTGGCACACCAGGCTCCCCACTCGCCGACCGAGCGGCCGCAGGTGGGGCCAGGCCGAACCTTGTGCGTGCAGGCAGGTCCCCGCCGCCCTCAGCACACCGCGCCAGCGCGCGCGCGCGCCTGGTCAGCGCGCCCACCTGGTCAGCAGAGAATGCCGCGAGTGAAGCCGCGGTCGGCGTGCCGTGCCTGTACACCGCGCGTCTCGTGCCTCCCAACCCCCGCCGACTTCTCCGACACCCGCCCCTCCTTCTGGACAACCTGCCCCCCCTCTTGCGACAGTCGTGTCCGTGAGCAGGCCAGGCGCTTCGCCCGACACCTCCTCGCGAGTCAAGGCCACGACGCCCCGAATATCCAGCAACTGCGCGGGTGGAGGTTCAGCAAGGAACGATCGCCTCAGCGTAGGCTCCTACGTGTTAGGGTAGTTCCGCGTCTGCACGAACTGAAAGCGGGTGGGTTTCAAAATGTGGCGCGCACCGCGTTGCCGCACACATTCGTCCTAACAGGTATTTGACCTTCACGAGTGGCTTTCTAAGTGGGGTTCCCGCCTCAATGCTGGGCAGAACCGCCTCACGACCAACAGTTGCTAGGCCGGCAGCTGGGTGATTCTAAACATTTGTTCGCCGCAGCGCTGCAAAACTTCGTCTGGGCATCTCCGAGCAATCAGAACATGTGGCTCATGTTGGACACTTTACTTTGTAACCTTGCATTGCCGAACGCTGGCGGTTTCGCAACAACTGCGCGCATGGACGGCGGCTCCTTTTAAACAATGCGGCTCTCGATCGGCGCATCCTGATCCGTGTGCAGCGGCTACAGAATTACACGGATGGCGAGTGGCTGCGAATTCAAAGCGCTCTCTCGACTGACCTGGCCCGTGCGCTGACTCGGACAGCACCCCGCGGCACTTTTCATGCATAGAGTCAAACATACCTTTGCACACTCTACACTTATGCGCCCGCTCCGCGCGCGCTGTTCCAAGATTGCACCGTCCGCGCGGGCAAGCGACTTTTTTTTTGAGTCGTTGCCCCCTGGACCTTTGAGGCACTGAGCGGGGTTGGGCGAGGGGGGCGTCCTTCAAAGAAGACATGGGGTCAGGAGGCACCAGAAGCTTCTGAGAAGCCCCACGCCTGATCAGAAAACCACATCGCGCCATCTTTTTCTGCACGCGTGTCTCAATCGGAGAGAACGCGTTTCACGGGCGCTTGTTTTGGGAACATTCGGCGGCGCGTTTCGAACCGGGGGACGGGCCCCCCCCCCAACACTCGGCGCCGCCGATCAAAACCAGTGGGACCCCCCTCCCCCCCAAACCCCCCCCTCCCGAACCTTTCCCCCCCCCCTCCCAAGGTGGAGGGGGGGTTCAAACCCCCCGCCCCGCCGGCGCCAGCGGCCGCCAGCAGCGCCGACAGCGGGGACGCAGCGACGATTACAAGAGGCGGCCCACGGGGGGGGGGGTTCAAATCCCCCCCCGGCGCCGAAGGGAGGAGGGAGGGTTCAAACCCCCCCCCAGCCCTGGCGCCAGCGCCAGCGCTGGGGCCGGCGACGGCGGGGACGCAGCGACGATAACCACCACCACCACCACCACCACTGCCACCACCACCACCACCTCAACCCACCACCACCACCACCAACCCACCACACAGCCACCACCACCACCACAACCACCACCACCACCACAATCACCACCACCACCGCAACCACCACCACAACAACTCACCATCACCACCAACACCACAAAAACCCACCAGCACTACAACCACCACCACCCCCACAATCCACCACGCCACCGCCACCACCGCCACAACCACCACCACTACCAGCAGCACAACCCACCACCACCAAAAACCAACACAACACCACCACCACCACCACCACCACCACCACCACCACCACCACAAAGCACCACCACACCACCAAACCACCACCACCACCACAACCCAACCACTACCACCACCACAAACCACCACCACATCACCACCACACCGCCACCACACCACCACCACCACCACCACCACCACCACCACCACCACCACCACCACACCACCACCAACAACAACAAACCACCACATCACCACCACCACAACCACCACCACCGCCACCACCACCACCGCCACCACCACCAACACAACCCACCACCACCACCACCACCACCGTCGTCCTCGTCGACGCTCCCCGCCGCCGCCGCCCGCCGCCGCAGGCGCGGGCGCGGGCCCAGAAAAGGAAATCGTCGTCCCCGCCGCGGCCGCCGCCAGCCGAGGAGAGGGGGAGAGGACAAGTAGGGGAGGGAGGGGGAATGGGTTCGAACCCCCCCACCCCCCTCCGTCACGGGAGGGGGGGGGTCTAGTTCCACCCCCCCCCCTCCAAGCGACCACAGAACGCGCTCTTTCCTCCATCGAGTGGCCTCTGGGCCATCTCGTCATCGTTTCTTGGTCGTTGGTCGAAAGCTTTTTGGATGCGTCTCGGGATCACTGTGCATCCCCTTCGGGGGGATGTTGGGCTTTTTATTGCGCCGTGTGGTGGGCCCTTGAAGACTATTGGGGGTCTCTTGAGGGCCATCCTGGAGGGAAACACACCGAAGCCGCTTCGCTTTCCCCACTAGGTCTCTCTCGGGGCTCGCTTGTAAGCGTCTTGGGCCGTCTTGGGCGCATTTCGGGCCATCTTGAGGCCCTCTTGGGCCGTCCCGGAAGCCGACACAGCAAAAGCGCTAAAATCCTTCAGAAACCACATGGGAATCAGTGATTATCCAATGTTGTAACCTTTTGCGGGGCCTTGTTGGGGCTCTCTTCGGCTCATTTGGGAGCCTCGTGTATGGTTTTGATGTAATCCTGGCAATATCTGATCATTCTGAAGCTGCCCCTAGACCGCTTGATCAGCCATGCTGCTGCCTTGGAAACCATCCTGGCCGTTCCAGAGGCCCCAGAAGGTCGCACCACACCGATGGAGAAATAATGAATGCCCTGCGGGCCCCGGGCCCTGGACCCCGGGCTTTTGTGTGTATATTAGGCGGGGGTGCGCATATACATATACTTATTTGTTGATGTATGTATTTATGGACTCATTCATTGATTTATTTATCTACACACACATATGTATATACGTACACATAAACCAAAACGCGACAGGGCCGAAATGTCATTCACTGTTCCTCTGCGCGTGGCTGAAGTGACGTCCCGCGGTGCGGATCGTTGTTGTGTTGTTGCGTTGATATTGTCGCTGCGTTGTTTTTGTGGGTGTTGTCTTTGCCCCCGCCCGCGACCACCCCCGCGGTCAAACTCTCTGACCAACCCCGTGACCCGCCCTGCGATCCACTCACGACCCACCCCGGGACCCACCCGCGGCCCACCCCGCGACCCACCCCGCGACCCGCCCGCGACCCGCCCGCGACACACCATGGGACCCACCCGCGACCAACCCGGAGACTCACCCGCGACCCACCCTGCGAGCCACCCGCGGCCAACCCCGCGACCCACCCCGCGACCCACCCCGCGACCCAATCCGCGATCCACCCGCGACCCACACCGCAAACCACCCGCGACCAACCTGCGATTACCCCGCGCGCGCCCCCTCAGCTTTTTCCGCAACTGCGGAGCGCTGGTGTGTATATATATATACATACATACATATTTATAAAAAATGTATATGTGTGTATGTATGTCTGTATGTATGTATGCAATTATGTGTGAATGTGTAAATGCGTGAATGTGTGAATGTGTGTATATGGGTGCACCCACAACAATTCAAAACTTATTTGTCTGGAAGGTTTCCGGGTCCCCCATATCCGCTTCAAAACGTGTTTTATGGGGGGTGGGGGGCTTTGTTGCGGGTCGTCGGCCCCCCATCTTCTGGGCCAGGAAGTCAGGACCAAAATATGCATGAATACGCGTGCTCCCCGCCCCTGTCCCCCAGCCCCCTCACAAGGCCCCACGCCTTCGATTCGGGACCAGTGGGGAGAGGGAGTGCGACGGGGTGGGGGGGATTGATTTTCCCCCCCACTCCCCCCCTCCCACCCCCGTCGCACTCCCACACTGGTCCCGACGCCACCCCCCCGCCATTCAAGGGGAGCGAGGTGCGGAGGTGGCCAGCGCGGGCTCACGGCCCCGATCCCTTCCACTCAACCCCCACCTCTCGCGTTTTTTGCGTTTGCCCAGGGCGCGCCAATCCAGGACGCAGGCGGGCAGCGGGCCAATCCAGGGCGCAGGTGGGCGATGGTCTACGACTGCGCCAATCCAGAGTGCAGGCGGGCGGCAGGCAAGGCGAGGGTTGTCAAGGAGGCCAGCGCGCGATGCCTTCTGAGCTCGCCTCCTAAGAAGGTCTCCTCGCAAGCATCTCCCGCCAAACGCAGCGCGCTGGTTCGGTCGTTGGCGACTGAAGAGAATGCGGTCCTGATGCGTGGCGCCCTGGCTTAGCAAACCCTTCCCAAGGCTAAGCAGGGCCTAGCTGGACTTAGCAGTGCTGATCAGAGATCGCCAAGGAATAACAATGCTTTGCAGAGGTCAGCATGGCGTAGCAGGGTCTACCAGATCTTTGCTAGGCTGAGCAGCATTTAACGGAGCTCAGAAAGGCTTTACAGGGCTTAGCAAGGCTTACGAAGCTTACCTGAGCTTAGCAAGGCTTACCATGCCTACCTGAGCTTAGCAAGGCTGACAAAGCAGAACATGGCTTGGCAGAGGATCGACAGGGCACAGCAAAGCTTACCACAGTTTAGCAGTGCGCACCAGGCAGCACCGGAACTCACCAGGGCTTTGCAGAGCTCAGTGGGCTCAGTAGGGCTTTGCAAGGCCAGCAAGGCCTTAGCAATACTGACCTAGGCTTACAAAGGCTTAGCAAGGCTTCCCATATCTTTGCAAGGCTTCTCAGGGCTCAGCAAAGCTCAGCAGGGCTTGAGGCCTCTTAAGGATTAACTTGACTTAGCGAAGCTGGAGAAGTCTGACCCAGACTCGGCAAGGCTTAGCAAGACTTACAAAGCCAAGCTTGGCGTTGCAATACTTGCCAAGCTCACTAGCGCGAGCTTACCAGGGCACAGCACATCTTACCATATCCTAGCAGGGCCCAGCACGGGATACCTAGACTCAGCATGGCTGAGCAGGTCTTGCCAGGGCTTAGCAGTGCTCAGCAGGCTCAGGAAGATTTAGCAAGGTTGGCACGGCCGTAGCAGGGCAGACCAAGGCTGCCCAAGGCTTACCAGGTCATAGAAGGGCCTCGCAGGCCTCAGCAAAGCCCAGGAGGGTTCAAGGCTTCGCAAGGATTAGCAGGGCCTCCTCCCCCTCCCGCTCCCCCTCCTCCTCCTACTCCTCCTCCTCCTCCTCCTCCTTCTCCTCCTCCTCCTCCTCCTCCTCCTCCTCCTCCTCCTCCCGATCAAGGATCCATCGGAGCTGGGCGCGCGCCGAGAACGTCGACGCCGAGGCCTACAGGCGATCCGACGAACTCGCACCTGCAGCCGCTGCGCAGCAGGGAGTGTGGCCAGGCCTTCTGGCTGCGAGGCATCATCCCGAGAGCCTGGACCGAGGTCACTGCCCCGAGCGAGGTCGAGTCGCGGCTCGGCAGCGGCGTCTTCGCAACGGCGCGATGGACGGAGCGCTGGGGGCAGGTTCCTCGAGCCAGCCAGTCGCCGTGTTCGGCGGCGCATCTGGAGGCCCCGGCTCGAGGGGCCCACGATGCTGTCGAGTCGGGCGTGGCCTGGGCGCGGTGGAGGGCGAGAGCGAGCTCAAGATCTGCGGCGCTGTGATGGGGCCCACTGCCTAGGAGTGAGGCGTGCGTGCTGTGGCGAGTGCTGCGTCTGACGCTCGATCACGTCGTGCATGCCGCTGAGAATCAGGCGGTCCACGATGGTTGGTACGATCGCACGTGCGAGAAGCCTGCAGGCGGAGCCTCCGCCGAGCTATGAGCCTCGATGGGCAAGGAGCTGGTCGGAAGGCCAGCGGAGCTGGTCGCCGTCTTGTTTGCCGATCCGCACATGACTGCGACGCAGGCAGCAGAGGCCCACGTGGCAGGCTGGCTCGTAGCTGGCAGTGCCATGGCTGACGCTGCCGCGGGCCAGGCGGCGGCGATGGCCGGGCCCCCGATCCTCAACCGGGCTCGAGCTGCTGAGGTGGAAAGGCGGGCCTTTCTTTGCTCGCGCGAGGCTGGTGCGCGCGGGGCCGAGGACGCAATTGCGTGGAAGACCCACATCAGATGGGGTGGAGCCCAGGTGCCGAGTGAAGGGTTGCCAGTCCCCTCTCCCCCCCCCCGTTGCCTCCGTCGGTTTCCGCCAGGCCATCCTGGCCTCCGCCGCGCCCCCTTGCCCGTTCCAATGTTGGCCAGCTGCCGCGTGCTCGACGACTCGGGCCGTCGGCGCCGTCGCCGTCGTCATCGCCGTTCGTAGACGCTTTTGTCTAGGTTTTGGGGCGCAGCTCGGCCCGTCTGTGGAGGCCTGCGGGGACCGTCGGAGACCTTCGGAGCCCAGCGCGGGGAGGCCCCCAGAGGCCCCCAGAGCTGTGCTTTTTTGCCAGGCGGGTCCCCTGTCGACGCGCCCCATCTCGGACTTCCGAGGATGCTAGGCCTGGGCGCTCCTCTTGGGTTGGCACATGTCGGGGGCTTCTTGGGGGCCTCCAGTGCTCTTTTGGGCCGCCTCTCAGGTGTGTTGGGGGACCCTCTTGAGAAGCTCAGTGAGATCTCTAGAGAGGGCTGTGGGGGTCATCTGAGAGGCTTGCATAGGGGGGCCCTGGCGTCCTCTTGCACGGAGGCTCATTGGGTTCACAATGAAGGGGCAGGATTCGAGATGTCGGTGCCAAAAGTGCTATTTGGCTACTCTTGGCTCTGCGCGCGACGCCGCGGCGAGATGCGTGCCTCCGCCCTGCACGAGGGCTGGCGGCGGGACCGCGCGCCCTGGCGGCGCTCGCCGCCTCGGCTTGCCGAGCAGGGGGCAGAGCAAGAGAGGCGGGTCCGATGCAGCTTCGCGTGGGGCCCCGGCATGTGCCCGAGGCGCCCGCGTCGACTGCTGTGGGCGCTCCGCACGCTCCGCACGGGCGTCTCCGGTGGCGGTTGCAGGTCCGCGGATCCGTTGGCCAGCCGTGGCCACGCAAACAAGCACCGCCCCCCCCCGAGGCACACTTAGCTCGCACCGCATATGTAGACTGCGCATGGCGCCCTGGCAGAATGAGCCCAACCCATTGAACGGCAGGCCTGGTCGTATTAGGAGAGCTCCCGAAACCCCACTGCAGGAGGGCTCTGTCAAGAAAGCTCCCCTTCCCCCACCTGAAGAGGGTACGTTGGTGCTCTTGAGAAAAAACACACGTAAACATCATTTGGCCTCCCTGCGAGTGGACTTGTCTTTGGAAAACAAATCGATGCCCTCTAAACGCACATGCAAGGTGGCATCCTGACGGTCGGAAATGTTATCAAGAAACTTAGCATTTGAGAAATCTTGGCCAGCTTCAACGACGTTTCTTAAAACAAGACTGGGCCAACTTCAGCTCGTAACGCTGGAGGGGCGAACGTGCTCAAAAGACTGGACCAGCCTTCCGGCAAGCTGGTCAAGAAACGCTGGCCCAACTGTTTGGGAAGAGGCTTCTGAACCAAATGCTCGACCGCACGGAAACCACCCTAACACCCCCTAAGCCTTTCTGCCATGGTGGTTGGATATTCTTCTGGAAACCTGGTATGACAACCAGCCCGCACTCCGAGCAGCTTTGTTTTCGAATGAACCCTACACCCATGCAGGGCTTCTTTGGAAAACAGCGCTACGCCCAACTGAAGAAATCGCAGGAATCCTCCTGAGCCCCCCCCCCACACACATATATATATATATATATACAAACCAGCACAAAAGCTGCTTCCTTGGAAGCATCATCCGAAACACTGAAAGCAAATACGCAAGGAAGTTCTTGATTTAGACAACATCCGGGCACCAACACCGCACACATGCAGATGTGCCTGTCTGGTGAGAACAGCCCTGGAACGACCTAACCAAACAGCAGTGGAAACTATTTGAACACAAGAGGCATAATAACAGCACGCCCACCCTCCTCACAAGCATTGCATGGCTCTGGAAAAAAACAATCCCACACCACCATGAATCCCTCAACGGAAGGCGATTGGAAAACTACCAGGAACGACCCAAAACAGAATTGCAACATGGGTTTCCGCATGAAAGCCCCAAAAACCTTCAATTCCCTGCGAGCGTGGTCGTGTTGAGAACACCTAAACACCGATCGCCCCCCCTGCCCAGGAGCTTGTCTTAGGCTTTTTCTCCCACTGGGCAGGTGAACCCCCCTCTGCTGGACAGGTGTCCCATGGGAACGCCACGTGCACGCTACCAGATCCCCATGTATTTGCGGGGGGGTGGCTCGGGAAAACCCGCCTGGACCCATTCTTCCATCCCCCCACGTGCCCCCAGCCTGCAGAGGGGGGGGGCATTATCGGGAACATGTCCAAACAACCCCCTGCCGGAGGGGGGAGAGTTCTCAGGAAAACGCAGCCAAACCCCGTTTAACCATTTGCATATTTAGTTTCCCCATGGCTCCCACAAAAAACTGTCCTCTTCCTGGAGGATGGTCTTCTCATGGGATTATCCTGGGCCCCCTGAAGCCCGTCTGCAGGGGACAGACTGGGGGGGGGGTCTTCCAAAACCCACCCATACCTCCTAAACCCACCCTGCAAGGAGGAGGTGATAGGAAAAGCCCCTGGGGCCACCTCAACCCCCTGCAAGCGGGTACGGTTCTCCTGACAACTCGCCTCTTCCTTCAAACATTATGGCACAGCTGTGGCTCTCAAAGGAGAACTGGCAGACACCGCCCGCCGCCCGCACCCTCCCCCCCCGGAAAGGGCTTCTCTCTGAGAGGGCCACTCCTGAACCCCATCTAGCCAGGTGGAACTTGGAGACGGAGGCTGTGGAGCATTGGTTTGTGCGTTTGCGTTGGAGACGGAGGCTCTGCGGAGTGCGGGGTGTTCACTGGGAGACGGAAGCTGTGAAGCACCGGGTGTGGCATTGGAGAGGCGTACGGGGAGCGGCCGGCCGGCGGGCTCGGGCTTCTCAAACACATCATGCGACGGCCGTCTTGGAGGCGGCGGCCGAGGAGTACTGGGTGGGTGTGTTGGAGACTGTGGCGTGGGGAGTCTTGAGATGCAGGAGGCGGGAGGGACGGGCGGCGGGCGGCGGGCTCCGGATTTCGTGCAGAAGCTCCTGGAGAAAGGCGTCTTGGCGACGGAGGCTGTGGAGTACTTGGGCTGTGTGCTGGAGGCGGAGGCTGTGAAACTCTGGGTGCGATGTTGGAGACGGACGCTGACGCGTGCTTGGCGCAATGTTGGAGAGGCGGGCAGGGCGGGCGTGCGGCGGCGGGCGGGCTTGGGCCCTCGAGTGCAACTCTTGAGGGCATCGCCTTGGAGACGGAGGCCGTGGAGTATTGTGATGTGTGTGCGTGTGTGTTGGAAGCGGGGGCCTTGGAGTACCATGCGGTGTGTTGGAGACGGAGGCTGCGGAGCACGAGGCGTGGAATCGGAGAGGCGGGCGGGGCGGGCGGGGCGGGCGGCGGGCGGGCTCAGGTTTCGAATGCGGCCTCCAAGGAAACCGTCTTGGAGAAGGAAGCTGTAGCAGACTGGTGTGTGTGTGTGTTGTGTGTGTGGGTGTGGTGTGTGTGTGTGTGCGTGTGCGTGTGCGTGTGCGTGTGCGTGTGCGCGTGTGCACGTGTGCACGTGTGCACGTGTGCACGTGTGCACGTGTGCACGTGTGCACGTGTGCACGTGTGCACGTGTGCACGTGTGCACGTGTGCACGTGTGCACGTGTGCACGTGTGCACGTGTGTGTGTGTGTGTGTGTGTGTGTGTGTGTCTCTGTGTCTCTGTGTCTCTGTGTCTCTGTGTCTCTGTGTCTCTGTGTCTCTGTGTCTCTGTGTCTCTGTGTCTCTGTGTTCGAGGCGAGGCCTGTAGCCGTGGAGAACAGGCTCCTGCATTGGATGCGAAGGCTTCGGAGCACTGGGCCTGGAGTTGGAGAGACGAGCGGAGCGGGCGGCGGACGGCGGCACCGGTGGAGTACTAGGGCGTATTGGAGACGGAGGCTGTGGAGCACTGGGCGTGGTGTTGGACAGGCGGGCGGGGCGGGCGGCGGGCGGGGCGGGCAACGGCGGCGGGCGGCGGGCGATAAATGTTGCCTCTCGGGGCCCTCGAGGGGGCCATCTTGGTGCGCCTTGGGGAGTCTTGGAGGCCCTGAGGCCGTCTTGAAGCCATGGTGGGCCGTCCTGATTCGCTCTGGGGCCGTGCCGAAACCCTCTTGGACCGTCTGGGAGCCTCCAGGGGCCTCAGGGGTAGAGCCCCGGAGAGCCCCAGGCCCCCCATGGAGGTTCGGGGCTGCTGAGCCGGGGGCCCTGGACACCACTTCCAGGTAGATGTAGCTGCGCTGGTACAAGGAATACCCCTGTACACCTCGAAAACGGAT